>PVHT020000105.1:14697388-14825855 GCA_004024745.2 Catagonus wagneri | reverse complement strand
TGCTGTTTTAAAAGGTAAAATATTTTGGTATTCTTTTTCTACTATTTCATCATTAGTATATAGAAATGCGATTGATTTCTGAAGATTAACCTTATATCCTGCTACTTTGCTAAATTTGTTGATCAGTTCAAGTAATTTTGGAGTTGAGTCTTTGGGGTTTTCTATATATAGTATCATGTCGTCTGCATACAGTGACAGTACACCTACTCCTTCTGAATCTCCTGTGAACCAGTCGGCCAGTCAGAGAAGAGGTCACATGCAGACCTATAGCTGCAAAGGAGGCTGGGAAATGTAGTTTTTAGCCTCCCACCTTCTGTAGTCCAGGCACGTTTTGCTGAAAGGGGATTGGAAAGGGTGCTTAGCTAACTAATACTCAGTGTCTAGCACAGAAATCATTCTGTGCAGCCGCTTGCAGTTGTCCCACCAAGACTGCCTACAGATCACGGGGCCCGGGGGGGGGCTGGCTGGCGTGGCCACTGGGAGGAGGCACTGAAAGACCAGAGGGATGCATTGAAGAGTTGGGGCCAACATACCCCAGGAACCTGCAGAGCGCATCCACCCAGGAATGGACGACAAGGTGTGATGGGGGCACGCAGAGAGTCAGGGGAGGAGGAGGGGAGGGAGTAATTATTCCTGGGCACACGTGGGTGGATTTGTGTGCAGAGGGAGACCTGCAGCTGCATTTCCTGTGGCCTTGGCACTGTCTCAGCTGCTGGGCTCCAGGCAGGGCCAGCAAGCTCACCTCACTGCCCAGCCACCGCAGCCATCCTGAGGCAGGGATGACAAAAGAGGGGCAGCTGTGCAGTGTGGCTCCCATGACCCTCCCCATATGATCCTCCAGCCAGCCCTAAAACCTAGGCTGTGGGAAGGAATAATCAGGAGGTGAAGAGGAACTGGGGAGCCCTCCACAATGAAGAACCTTTTTTTTTTTTTTTAACTTTTGTGGCCACACTCATAGCACATGGAAGTTCTTGGGCCACGGATTGAGTCCAACCTTCAGCTGCAAACTATGCCGCAGCTGTGGCAATACTGGATCCTTGAACCCACTGTGCCAGGCCGGGAATTGATCTACACCTCTGCAGCAACCTGAGCTGCTGGCTGTCAGATCTTTAACCCACTGTGCCACAGCAGGAACTCCCCTGAAGAACCTTTTATTAGGATCTTTCACGCATGAAGTTGGAAAGGAAGGAGCTCAGTGACCTTTAACGAAAAAAGGAAAAACTTGATGGATGAAGTGCTTTCCCTTTCTTTTCTTTCCTTTGTATTTTATAGACGTATGTATGATATGGGCAGTGGGGCAGCTGAGTAGATAGCTGGAATTGGTCTTATGGCCAGCCAGTGTGGAAATCTGATAATTCAAGTTCAGAAAGAATCTTTTACAGAAAAAAAAAGCCTCAAAAACCAGCCATGATTTACCTTGCACCCCCTTTAATTTATTTATTTTCGTAGGTCTTGTGGAAGTCTTGGCTGATTTACTGCCATCATTTCTTCCTTTGCAGGCCATGTCCATGTCAGCCCTCTATTCGGGTATATCTTCTGGAAGGACCAAATCTATAAATGCAACTTGCCGTGTGCAAAAAACGTTTTCTAGAGGCAGATTCGGTTTAATGCCATTAAATGCAATCAGAAGTTACCAAGCTTCTTACTGGAACTCTCTTCCAAATGTAACCTAATCCAATTTACCTTCCTTTGGTATTTAAGTTCCTGACAGCTAGAGCGGTCGTTTCTCAGACACAGCAGTTTGGCTTGTAACAGGTGCCTTTCCGTGCTTGCTGCTTCTTCATTCACTTCCTGTTAGCATCTTGGTGTGATGTTAGAGTGAGCGTTAACCATGGGGTTATGGTCAGTTCTAGACACAGAGATGCTGCCATATCCGAAATGATCCCTCGATGTCCGTGTCGTGGGCGTGTTAGATAATTGCGGGTGAGTGAATGAGACACAGCCCTGTGCTGAAGCCCCAGGCGACTTCCTCCTCTGTTCAGAATCACGGAATCATGTGATCACGAGAGAACATTTTATCTCTAATAAACCTGGAGTTTAATGACTCATTCCCACATGACTTTAGTGTTTCTTTTACAATTGAAAATATTCTTTTTGAAGAAGAAAAACTTTGCCCATGAACATTCAAGACTAGGGAAAAAGCCATTTCCCATCCTCTCCGCTTGAGCACAGTCACAGTATTTTACCTCTTATTCTGTAGTTTTGAATTTCTGTAGTGGGTCATGCATAGAGGTGACTTGGTGATCTGCTTCTGATCTTGTCACAAAGAAGTGGTGGAAGCATAGGGGGTGAAAAACTTTTCATTCCCCAGTATCTTCTGCTAGAAAGCTGGTGCTCGTGGATCATTTATTCAAGGAATTCTTTTAAAGCCCATTTTCTATTCAGTGTAAGAGCTGCTTCAGGCAAGGATGCTCTTTGATGATCTCTTGAGACTTGAGCATGTGCGCTTTGTGGTAGGGCATTTGGATGGTGTAGGAGCCAATCCTATAGTGTATGAAGAGGAGCTGACAGTACTTTGAGCCAAATCGACCTGTAGGGCCCTCCATTAACCAAAGACACTCTTATGATAAAGAGTTCTGGCTGCAGATCCCTTTTGTCATTGGGTAACCCCAAAGGAGTAAGATGTGATCCTTTCTTGGAGTCAGAGCCATCCAGGTATAGGTATGGATTTTCCTTAAATATATCTTGAATGAAAGCAATAGATTTCCTTCAGAACCTTTGGAGTTGAAGACTGGAACTATCAACTGGCCTTGTCCTCCAAAACCTACTTTGCTTTCCTAGGCTGTCTGGCCTGAAATTTTGACGCTCAGCTTTTATCTGTTCACCTGTTATCTTTGCACCCATCTTCTCTGATCACATCTGAGCACCACAAGTGAGGACTACCAACCTGCCCTGAGTCCATTTGCTGGAAGTGTCTACCTGTGGTCCAGCCCAGCCATGGTTTCCATTTGGCTTTGATATGTTACTGTGTCCTCCTCAAGTATCTTTAAATCACCACTTCTGTGGCTTGCTGTCATCTCAGATACAGTGTGTATGACGCTAACCTCATGGGCTGTCTCACCATTCAGCTCAATAGTCTGCATACCTTTTATTTGTCAGTGGCAACAGCTCTGCTGTCGTTGTCACTTAGGTTCAACTGTTCTGACTCTTCCCCGTCCTTCGCCATGTTTCGCCTTTTTTTCCTTTCCAGCTTCCACATGTCTTTGCACCTAGACTGTAGCAATAATCTCCTCCACCCTGGAATATGAAGCCTGAAAGGGCCCTTCTGCAACTAATCGAGTATCTTTAATCTACACACGAGGAAATGGCAGCTCCAGAGAGGTTAAATAAATTAGTTTATTTCAAGCTGGAAGAGTCAGGCCTCGCCTCTTTCCTCCTGCTCCCATAGTCTTGCTTCTCTACCAGACGATGTCCTCCCTGGTCCCCCTGCCACCAGCCCCTCTCCCTTCACCCCTTCTGTGCACTCAGCGCTCACAGTTGTTTTGCCTGAAATGTTTCTTTCATCCTTTTTCTCACTCGTACACAAATTGTTGTTGGTCTCTATTGCTAGGCTGACCGACTCTATCAGTGATCAAACTGGGACTTTTGAGAGTGGAAGAAATGCTAAGACAACAGACATAAACCAGGACAGTCCTGAGCAAACCAGAACATACGATCACACTTCTCATGTGGCATAAATCATAAAGACCAGACTTTCTCCTCTGGCAAATAGGGTTTTCTGTATTCAGACCCCATTTACATTTCTAAGCCCTACCCTCAATAACCTTCACAGCACTTTGCCCCAGCCAACGTGCTCTATAGCCTGGCATATGTCATATATGTATTTCTTCTTTGTATTTGTTTTTTCCCCAAGGACCTCGGTGGATCCCTTTTCTTCCATAAAATCTTCTAAGTCAGTTGCGTCTCCCAAGCATGTCTAGCTCCTCCTAAGTTGTGCACTCACCGTCTCTGCTGCTATATCTGATACTTATAAGCAGTGAAATGAGGTGTTTTGATTTTTTTTCCTCAGTAGCGAGGATGTAGTCTCTGATCGACTTCTCAAGAATGAAGTCTGCTACCAAAGAGAGAGACTCACGAAATAGCAGAACGAAAACATGAAAATGAACTTTCAGAATGGATATCAGAACTTTAGTGATGAATGTGGCAAACCATACAGCCTCTGCAAAGGGGAGTGTGGCATATGTAGCAGAAGTTTAAATGCAGTCCTGCCTCTGCCTGCACGAGTGTGAAATAACCTATGTATAAGGTTCTTGCTTGCGACATTGTTGTAATCCCAAAAGGTGGGAAGCAACTAAGTGTCCAGCAATAGAGAATTCATTGAATAGACTGTGATACAGCACATAACACATGGTGGAGTAGCCTGTAAAAAGACAAAAAAGAAGAAAGATCTCTGTGTATGAATATGGAAAGCGCTATAGGACACTGAGAAGCGCAGAAGCAAAGTACAGAAGAATGGATATTGTGTGCTATCATCTAAGTACTTTTAATTTAACCTTTAAGTACTTTATTTTATGAAGTTCTTTCTTCTGTAGAGTAGTGTACAGTGTGATTCATTTTGCTTTCCCTCCTAGGCAGTGTTTTCGTACTTGAATTTGTGGAACTGAGGAACCATCCAGGGAGGGACATCAGAGCTATGCTTTGGAACCCCTTTCTGCCACAGGTGAAGGTGCATTGGCGTGAAGGGAGCAGGGCTCTGGAGAAGGGGTGACCTCCAGGTGGGATCAGGGCCCAGGGCTCCCAGCCTCCAGCCTTGAATGTTGCTTTGGGAACCACAGTTCTTAATATGAAGCTCAACCCTTTGCTGGCTCCATAGCTCAGCATTTCCCTCTTACCAACCTTGACCTTCAAGAGTTTGGAGTTTCACTTCAGGTGAACGTTTATTCGGAAGCGTGGCTTTTCCAGCCTGGTGATTTTGAGCACCAGACTTGTTTTATTTGGTGATATATGTGGTGGTTTCCCCCAATAGCAGAGGGAAGGAGGAAACGGAGCCTTTGTTCCACTCCTCACATTTCATTCTGACAAATGCAATTTCCAGCTCTTTAAGGATGTCATTTAGAACTAATCCCCAATTAATAAACCACTTTGTAATTCTATTCTATTTTCCTCCTAACACACTTTGACTCTTCTGGGAGAAAAAGGTTGAAACATGATTTTTTTAATGCAAACATCTGGAATGACCCGTTCTAAGAGAAACTCTATGGGTGATAATGATTCCTCTCTCCCAACCCCCACATCCAATCGATTGTCAATCATAATGATAGGTGTTCTTGATGAAATATCTTCAGGAACTCTATCCAGCTGGCTGTTTCCTTTTCTTGTGTTTTGCATGTCATCTCAATTATTTTCAGAACAGCTTTCTTGAGGAGAGAGAAACTGAGGCTCAGAGAGGTTTAATAACTTGTTCAAGGTCACACAGCCTGCATAATGACAGGCCTGGGCTTGAACTCCGGTCCTGGGGCCATGGAGTGGGTGTTGGCACTGTATTTACTGCATCCCTAATTTGATCAAGCTCTGTCAGTCCTGCCTTTGGTTGTGTCTTTCACCTCATTTCCAAACCCATGGAGAGCAGTTATGAGCATCCTTATTCCTCTCTCCTAGAGGACTATGATTTCCTCCCAGCAAGACCCTGTCTCCAGGTTTTCCATCTTATAACCTGGAGATCCTCCTTACTGCCTGGAGCTCCGTCTCCCTAAAGGGCCACAAGTACCATTCCTCCACTCAACACACGTTTTCTGGAGTCTCTGCCCAAATACATGGTGATTTTTTCCTTAAAAAAAATAGGACTTTATTTGAAATTTGAGTCCTTTTAAACTCTTCCATCTTCTCTAGAACCATAGATAACCGTTCAGTTATCTACTTAGAGCCACAAACATTGTTGGGCAGGACATATTAGCTTGAACTTACCTAAAATGAATACCAGCCCTGGCTGCTCACAGCGGTCATCTAATAGAACGACTTTCACAGGGAGCAGATTTGCACAGCTTTAGTGATTACTCATGGGCCCTGCCCTCACAGGAGTGCAGGTTAGGTATCATTGTATACAGGCCTTTTCAGGTGGTTTTCAAAAGCAATAACGTGGTGATTAGTAATTTCGAGGTGCTCAAGAATGCGCATCCAGACAATCAAGTAAAAACTGGTCTTGGGTTATCTAGATGCAGTTTTGTGGCTGGCATAAAATTTGCAGTGACAGCATCATACACAGATTCCAAAGTTCTTTATCTCAAACTGTGTAAATGGATGTGAAGGTGGTGCCGTCCAGCAATCTGTGAGACAACTCAAAAAGTGACTCTAATGATGACTAAGATGCTGTTGACAAAGATGTGTGTCAAGAGAGTACCAAAATTGTTTCTAAAAAACATGAGAATGAAAAAGAGCAAATTTTCTAAATGTATGATCTTATGCAGTCTGGGACTGCCTGAGTGTAAATTAATGGAAAATTAACAATTTCATTCTTAGCTTTAAAAGTTGATACCTTCAAACTGACCCAAACCCCTTTTTCCTTATTTTCTCATTGAGAAAACAGACGGTTGCATTATTTTCAGGGTCACCTCACGTTCATGTCTCAACGCTCTCAGAAAATCAGATCTAGATCCTGGAGTTCCCATTGTGGTGCGGTGGAAATGAACCCGACTGGTATCCATGAGGATCCGGGTTCGATCCCTGGCCTCGCTCAGTGTGTCCGAGAATCCAGCATTGCCGTCTGTGAGCTGTGGTATATAGGTCGCAGATGCAGCTCAGATCCAGCATTGCTGTGGCTGAGGTGTAGGCTGGCAGTAGGAGCTCTGATTTGACCCCTAGCCTGGGAACCTCCATATGCCGTGGGTATGGCCCTAAAAAAAAAGAAAGATAGAAAGAAAAGAAAATCAGATCCAGATCCTGCCCTCAGGACTCTAGGAAACCAGCAGGGAAGTGTAACAGCTACTAATACAAAACCTTTAGTGGCATGAAACAACCACCATTTTTTCAGCTTCCTGGGTTCTGTGGCTCAGGAATTCCAGAAAGTCACAGGGTGACATCTTTGTTCTGTTCCATGATGTTTGGGGCCTCAGCTAGGGAGACTTGAAAGCTCAGCTGGAATCACTGAGGGTGTCTTTACTCACTGGCGCTGGGCTTCCTCACAGCGTGGTGGGTGACCTTACAGCAGTCAGAGCTCCTTATATGTTAGCTCAGAGCTCCAGGCCCAAAAGTTCTATCAAACAAGGCAGAAGCTGCATTGCCTTTTTCTGACCGAGTCTTTTTCTGATGATGACTATCCATTGTTACTCCTGCCACAGTCTTGTTGATTATAAAGTCCACCTGAACTCAGGGGAAGTGACCTAGACCCCCACGTCATGCAAGATGAATGTCAGTGTCACAGTGTGAGAGATAATGTAGGATGGGACATTGTTATGGCCATTTTGGGAAAATTCAACCTGATCAAAAGAATTTTGGCAGAAGACCCACGCAGAACAGGAAGTGAAGGAGAAAACCTATCTAAGTGCTATGGCGTTAAAGCACAGTTCTTTATGGGTGAGGCTTGGGCAAGGGAGGAAGGCTAGGATACGGACATTTGAAAAAGTAGGGATAGGAACCAGATGCAGCATTAATGAGAGCGAGGCAACCAGACGAAGAAGGAGGGTTAGGGAGAGAGGTGACGGGATGTTTTGGAGTCTGGATGACCGGAGAAGGGTGGGCCCCGGGCAGAAACAGGGAACAGAGGCAGACAGGTATGTGAGAGGAAGGTCCAGCAGCAGTTCGCAATAGCACTTACCGCGTCTAAAAATCCCATGTGCTTAGGCCAGCCCTGGGCATTCTGGCCTCTGCGCCGATACCGCCCTGAGACTCCTCCGACACAGGTACCTCTTAGTGATTAATCCTAATGGCTGCTTCCACTGGCTGTCTGCCCTCTGTATTTTCCCTACGGCATCTCCCTCTGCCTTGTCTCCGGCAGAGCACGCCAGGGCGACTGTTTCACGGGTCCCGCTGCTCTACCCTTAAACCATCTGCAGCTCCATTATTTAACCTGTTCATAACATTTGACTGCATCACTCTCTTTTTTATTTTTGGCTTTTTTTTTTTCCTTTTATGGCCGCAACCGCAGCATAGGGAGGTTCCCAGGCCAAGGGTCTAATTGGAGCTGCAGCCACCGGCCCACGCTAAAGCAACAGCAACGCGGGATCTGAGCCACTTCTGCAGCCCACACCACAGCTCACAGCAATGCCAGATCCTTAACCCGCTGAGCTAGGCCAGGAATCGAACCTGCAACCTCATGATTCCTAGTCGGATTCGTTTCCGCTGCGACACGACGGGAACTCCAGACTGCATCACTCCCTTAAACCTCTCCCATTTCTTGGCTTCATTGGCTCTCGCACCTCTCTGGCTTGAGATAATACAAGTAAAGCATTTCGGACTGAACCCAGAGCTTTGGCTACTTCCCTATCACATTGAATTTTAGGGGTTTCTGATTCAGGAAGCATTTCCTCTGTGTTGACTGTACATCGCTGGAGAGGGTCACAAAGCATACCGTGAAACAGACTTCCCTTCGAGAACCTCAAGGCTCACCCCCTCCAACAACCAAATCCCAGCTCTTTACACCCTGGCCCTTCTGAGGCGTCATAACTATTTTGCTTTTATCGTCCATGGTGCAGCCCCTATTTCTTTTCTTTTTTTTTGTCCATGCCCTGTGGCATATGGAAGATCCCAGGCCAGGGATCGAACCTGCGCCCTAGGAGCAACCCAAACCGCTGCAGTGACAATCTCAGGTCCTTAACCCGCTGTGCCACAAGGGAACTCAAGCCCCTATTTCTTAATTTCTCCTAACTCCACGGAATATCCTCAGAGCCTTGGAGTTTTCCAAAAGCTCTGAGTTGCCTCCTGAGTTTGCAGTCTCCCTGTGTCTGTCTGTCTGTCTGTCCTTCCTTGGACATGCTGCACTGCTTGGGGCCCTAGGTTTCCTTTCAGCATTACACTCACAGAATGTGTCAGTATTCATTCTGTTAAGTGAATTTTTGGGTCTTAGGGTTTCAGGCAGAAGTTGGTTGTTCCTTTCTTCTTCCACTGATGTTTTGAGAGAGTGTCTATAAATAAAGGATGGGCAGTAAGTCAAGAGAACGTGAAAGGATTTGCAGAATGATATTGCTCTTAAAATATGTCTCAGAACCTAATGGAGATTCTATTTCGACGAAAGAGAACAAAAAGGAAGAAAGTTGTGAAGGACTAGGATCCAAGATAAGAATGAAAATAATGCTTACGAAACACCCCATTTTCATCCGGGGAAGAGGAGGCAGTCGGCACAAAGGGACAGTCTGATGCCAAAGAAGAGGGCACGACTTTCACGTGCTCTTCTAGACTAGACTGACCCAACTCACTGTTATGAAACCTCTTGAAACCTTGGTCTGTTCTGAGTTTTCACTTCTGCCTCTAAGGATCCTGGCTTCGAAGCTGAGTGGGCTGTTTATTGATTTACAGCTTTCTGAAACTACTTAAGAGGTGTGGGTAGGCAATCGGAACTCCTAGCGCAAAGATGAGATGATTAAATAAAAATCTTCTCTGATTAGCACTGACATAACCTGCCTTGTCAATGAGTCCAAAAAACTCTTACTGGAGATGGGAGGAGGAGGAGGCTTCTGGAGAAAAATTTTGAAAAAGAGGAGTGTCTCTGGGTCTGAGAGAACAGTAGGCCAGCACCTCCCTCTTGCAGCTGGGGAAGAGAATTCTGTAGCCTGGGTGGTGAATGACGGCAGAGGAATAGAGAATTTTGATGCCAGTGAGACCAGGTACAAAGGACACCTTTTGCTGTGGTAAATGAGTGTAATGAGAGGGAAAAGGCTTAAGTTTTTAAAGCAAATTTTTTAAATTATACTATAGTTGATTTATAGTATTATGTTGGTTTCAGGTGTATAGCTTCAGATTCTTTTCTGTTATAAGTTATTACAGGACACCTTTCTGTTATATAGTTTCCTGTGCTATGCAATAAATTCATCTATTTTATATATAATAGTATGTATCTAATTTATCCCTTCCTGTCCTCTTTCTCCTTTTTGGTAATCATAAGTTTGTTTTCTATGTCTGTGTATCTATTTCTGTTTTGTAAATAAGTTGATTTGCATTATTTTTAAGAGTGTACATATAAGTGATATAAAATAATATTTGTCTTTCTCTGCCTGATTACTTCACTCAGTAGGAGAATCTCCAGGTCCATTCATGTTGTTGCAGATGGTATTGTTTCACTCTTTTTTATGGCCGAGTAATATTCCATTATATATATGTATCATATCTTCTTTATCCAGTCGTCTGTTGATGGGCATTTAGGTTGCTTGCATGTCTTGAATACTGTAAATAGTGCTGCTCTGATCATTGGGGTTCATGTATCTTTTCAAATTAGAATTTTCATATTTTCTGGATATATGCCTGGGGGGTGGGGGATTGCTGCATCATATGGAAACTCTTTTTTTAGTTTCTTAAGGAACCTCCAGATTGTTTTCCATAGGGGCTTCATCAGTTTATATTCCCACCAACAGTATAAGAGGATTCAAAAAGGTTTAAGTTTTGAGTCAACTCGTAAAGTCTATTTTAAATGGTAAAAATTTGACTGCCACATGAATGAAAAATCATCTCCAAAAGATTGGATTCAGATATTGTGCATCCCCTGGGCTGTATGACATATTGCCCAAATGACAGCAAAGATGTGTTTGTCTTCTACAAAGCAAACTCCCAGTCCACCTGTAGTCTGAGATCTCCAAGTGAGATTTCCTAGGAAACCGAGTCACCAATAGGCCATTCTTACCGAGCACTCACCAGAAGGGGGACTCAATACATGTTTCCTTTTTCTCTAATTTCTCCTCTCTATCCTTCAACCCATCTTAAAAACATCTAAAGAGTGGATGATCCAATAAGATACTAAACAGGTGGTATGATTAACTTCCAGTCAAAAGAAAATATTTACTAAATCACAGACCGACCTTGTTGACCTTGTAAGATGGACCAACAGCACTGATGTTCTGAAATGATGCGTTTTCTAATGTTCTGAAATGATGCATTTTCTAATGTTCTGAAATGATGCATTTTCTAATGTTCTGAAATGATGCGTTTTCCAGTGATCCCAGGTATTTGTCATTCTATTGTGTGGCACGATGGTATGAGAAGAGTCAGGTGAGATCATTAATTGACCATTCATGGTGGGATGTCGTATTTAATGGACCATTTGTGTGCAGGATATTTTGTACCATGTTTTGAATGCATTCTTCAATGCAACGATCCCTTACATGGCAGTCGTTACCCCATTTCACAGTCGAGGTAATTGAGGTTTTGGGAGCACTAGCTTCCCGGGGGCCACCTAGCCAGGGAGAGTGGAGCAGGATTTTGAGCCCACCACAGCACATCTTTCATATGAGTGACAAACTGATTTTGAGCACTGCCCTCCCGTCCTTTTCCTCCTGTCTCTTCCTATCCAAACTGCTGACCACACAGCCTGAAAGAACCAAACCCCCTTCCGCAAGCCTCCACTTCTCCCAACAGCGACAGCCTTTCAAAATCCAGCCTAGACCTCAGTGATCATAGTTTGGAGAATAGCAAATTGTATGGGCTCTTCTGTCTTTTAAAAATGAGAAGCTAAGGTCATTTTCTGTTTGAAATCCTGCCCATTTCTTAATGGAAGGACTCAATATGGGTCAAATCCTTCCTTTTCCTTTGATGCTTGACTCCAGCCCCTCCCAGCCCTCAGCTCCCGTAGCACGTGGAACTTTCGCACTCATTTGGCATTTCTCATCAAGTGCCTGCTGACCTCACCTGCATTCCTCCCAGGAGCCTGTTGCCAGGACACACTGCCCTGTGTCCCAGAATCTTTGGTACATTAGGCACAAAAGGCACGTTTCTCAATAGTTTATTAAAGGATACAAAAAGCAAATTACTTTCCTCCAGGGAAGAACTTGACAGGTGTGGATCCTAGCACACAGAGCAAAGCCCTGGCTCCCTTTGGCATTTTCTTAGTTCTCCATGTCAGTGTGTCCCTGTTCTGAGAATCTGGTATTCATTGCCTGCATGAACAGTTTAAGTTGAGTCAGACCACAGAGTCCTCCCCATACAGGACAAGAAGCTCCAGAACTTTCCATCTGCATGTGCCAGCATCACCCTGATTGTGTTTTGGCTTATCTGTGATTGGATGACTCTCCTTGAAGCAGGACAGACAAATCATCTTCCTGCTGATAACAGTAATCAGATTTTATGGCAAAGACCCTAGTTAGGCAGGGCAAACAGGGAAGCAGCCTGAGTTATTGATTTGTGCTGTGGCAGGTTCTTTTCCATTGAAGGCTGAATATTTTGTGCTGAAACCTTTGTCTTCCCTGTACCCAGCATATTTCTTCTATGCATGTTATGGGATGTAAGTCCTTTTGAGTATCTCCTTTATCTTATTTGCTTAGTTAAAACCTTGGAATTAAGGTTTGGGCGACAAATTAGCCATATTTAGTCTATGCTATTGGCTCAAAAGTATCACTCATTTTAGATAACATAGGAGAAAGGATAAGTTATTTCCTAGTGTACCAACCATTTTCAATGGTGTTTTTTCACATCGTTCATATTTCCTGCCATTTAAAAAATAGTTTCTCCCTGGGGACCAACATTAGCTATAGAGGATGCTTTTCTAAATAAAAATGGCTAACTATGCCATGAGTTTTCAACTTCTTTTAATCTTTGCATTTGGAAAATAATACTCTCTGGGTAGCTTTGAAGATAATAGTAGACATGAGAATGCACAGATGCTTCTGTACCGGTCCTAAGGAAGGCTTTTCCAGATGTGGAATGCCAGTGGGGAGTTGATCTGGCTTGGATAATTGACAGATGCCAGCCTGTAATCGTTTGTGCTGCATTGGCGCTGGGGCCACAGGAGGCCACACAGCAGCTGGGCTGTTGGGTTTCAAGTCCCTGCACATGGCACTGACTCTCCCCCTCCCACCCCCCACCCCCAGCCATCTGAAAGGACCCCACTCCCCAGAGCAGGGTGCTCTGCTCCGGGAAGAGAAGGGAGCCTGTACCTTTTCCTGGTAGATGAGAGAAAACATCATGATTCACTCAACTGGACCACAGTTGGATAGTCAGGGTTAGCCTTTTATTGCATTGACTTTGGCATTTTAATCTTAAATTATTCAGAGACCAGTTCTTAAGATGAGGCATGACCATACATTAAAAGGTTGGAGGATATCAGCCAGATAGAGAAAAGAATCCCCTTTCAGGGCCTTGCAGAAGGTCCTGTTCCTTGTCCCAGCTCTTTCATTTTAGTGACTGTTAAACCTTATACCGAAACCAAGTTAATGGCTTTCTGCCTCTTCATCACGTCCTGGTTTGCCTGCTGGGCTAATACCACCTGTCCTCCCTACCTCCTAGGCCTGTTCTGGGGATCAGAGAAGTTAATGCAAATGCTCTGTCCACTGTCAAAGCAATTGAAATAGAATGCGCAGATGCGTTCAGAAACCGCCTCTGGTAGGCGTGCTCTCTGTCTTCCTAATTCTCTTCCTCTTCTGAATTATGGCCTCTGTCGTAAAGGCTTCTGATAAAAGTAATAGCTCTCATTTGCTGAGCTCTTTTTATGTGCCAGGCCTTGAGCTAAATGCTCTCCAGGTCTTGTTTTATTTAATCCTCCTGATAACCTTGCTGATTGGTACTCATTCCTTCAGTTCATGTAAACTGGGTTCTGAATCCATCATGGTCTTCCAGCCCGGCCCGTGCGCTCGCCTTTAATCGTCTCTCTAAATGAAGGAGCTACATGCTTCATTTTCGATTTTGACACGTTTAAAATGATTTCAAACGTTATCAATAGTTGAATCACTTTTTAATGTCTGAATACACACCGTAGGGTCAGAAAGCATGGTGTGCAGTTGTAGTTACTGAGAGTGAGAGAGAGAGAGAGAGAGAGGAGAGGAGAGAGGGAGAAAGAGAACACACGGTGGAGAGAAAAAGATGGAATTTTTTTGCATGTGATTTTCTAATATTGTACGTGGAGATAATCCTTAAAAGAATATAATTAATTACTTAACAGGTTTTTGATGTTCATAGAGCAGGAGATTTGGAAGTGCATGATCTTGATAATTTTCATCAGGGATTAGAAGATGCTTCAAGTGAGACAGCACCCAGATTTCAAAACTTTGCTGAACGAGAAGTGAATAAGGTTGGAGGGGGCAGTGTGGAAGAGGCGCGTGGAGGTGAGATGAGACGGGGGATTTAAATGAAAAAATGGCTTCAGGATATCCATTCACGAACAGCTTTCGTTGTGGTCATCTTCCTCGTCTTAATGAATGGAGTGCATTTTGACTTTGGCAGTGGCAGGTCCATGTCTGACTTTAACAGTGAGCGGGCAATTTTGAGCCACTGGTTGCTGTCAGCATCTAGTGCAGGCGCTCTGGTTGTTTGCTTCCGGCTGTGTTCGACAAACAGGTAATGATTACGCCATCCATTTTAACAGAACTTATGAGTCTAAAGCCTACTTTAAAGATGAAACAGGAGTTCCCGTTGTGGCTCAGTGGTTAACGAATCTGACTAGGAACCATGAGGTTGCGGGTTCGATCCCTGGCCTTGCTCAGTGGGTTAACGCTCTGGCGTTGCCGTGAGCTTTGGTGTAGGTTGCAGACGTGGCTCGGATCCTGCGTTGCTGTGGCTGTGGTGAAGGCCGGCGGCTACAGCTCCTGTTAGACCCCTAGCCTGGGAACCTCCACATGCCACGGATACGGTCCTAAAAT
Organism: Catagonus wagneri; assembly: GCA_004024745.2. NCBI lineage: Eukaryota > Metazoa > Chordata > Mammalia > Artiodactyla > Tayassuidae > Catagonus > Catagonus wagneri. The sequence continues at coordinate 14,811,147 of PVHT020000105.1, read as the reverse complement.
GACAAAAGACAAAAAAAAAAAAAAAAAGAGAGATGAAGCACTTTGCAACTGAAAAATGTTCTAAGCCTCCATCTATTTCTAAGATGCCTCCCCACCCCGCCCCGCCCCGGGGCCGGACAGCCGTTTAGCCGGATGCCTCTGAAAGAGCCTCCTGGGGGATCCTGCCTGGAGCCCTGAGCAGAACCAGGTCAGACGGGAGTTTTTAGTTTGGTTGGAAATCAGGTTCATTCTGTCCAGGCCAAACAATTGAATTTGAGGTTAAGCAATAATATTTATAAAGAAGAAAGAGAGAGTGGCTTCTTCCACGGAATCAGTTCTTGTCTTTCAGACGTTGATTATCCAGGCTTATGAATTATTTAGGACTTCCGTGTCTCCGCTTTCTCGAGTGGCTTTGCTTTTTTCTCCTCGCACACTTTCATTCCTTCTAGAAAACAGGCAAGGTAAGAAGATGTGAATTACAAACTCAAGTCTGATCACTTGGCTGCTAATAGGAAGCTCCACTGAAGGTTTGTCCTGCCTCTGGAGGGCGGGGAGGGAGCATTTCTTATGAATCTTTGCTCTTCTCCCCACCAGCACTCAACACAGTGACGGTTATTTTTAGGTGAAATAGATTGAAGTGAATATTTTCCTGTGATTTGCAGGAGAGAGAGAGAGAGAGAGAGAGACAGAGACAGAGACAGAGAGAGAGACAGAGACAGGGCTTCTGAGATCCCTGGAGCCTGCAGAGAGCGTGGTCCTGCCGGTGGCTTTGGTGTCCCTCACACACGAGGGGGACCCTTGATCTGGACCGTCTGTGGGCTCCTCACCACAAGTCTGGGGCTCCCTCCCAGTCTTTGCGATCCAGGCTCGGGGTGCTGATCCCCTGGGTCTGGGTGCAGCTCCCTCCCACTGTCAGCCTGGGCCTGTGCATCTGTCTCCCCAGCCCTACCCGGTAGGGGTCTGTGGGTTGACAGCCCAGGCAGAAGTGGCAGACCTTGTATGCATGTGGACACTGCCTGAGTGAGAGCTGAGAGGCTTGCCAGGGAGGATCAGCAACTGGGACCCTCCTGGACCGATGTCAAGGGCTGATCGAAGACAAGTCAACTCTGAGGATTTGGGGCAAGTCAGGCAATGAAGCTCTGGGCAGCCTGCACCCAAGGCTCAGAAAGTGGGGAGTCTGAAGCAGGTGGGTGCTTGGCTGCCGAGCCACGAAGGAAAGATGCTTCCAGCCGAGGCGCAGATAAAGTTGTCACATGGTCCTAGGTCAGGGCTTCTCAAGCTTTGGGGGCGCCGAAATCTCATCACTCTTTGAAAAACTGAGGGCCCCAAATGCTTTTCCATGGGTTATATCTATCAATAGTCACTGCATTAGAGATTAAAACTGAGAAATGTAGAAAGTATTTTATCAGCTTCTTTCAATTTGCCAGATGTACCTTAACATCAATGATTTTTCTTTTCCTTAAAAAAAAAATTATGTCTTCTGAAATTAATCAGTGAGGATAATGTCATTGTTTTGCTTTGCTGCCAGTCTCCGCAGTGGCTGGTTCAGGGGGAGATGGTGGGCTCTCTGGTCTGTTCATGCGTCTGTTCTGACGTCCCATGTCACGTATGTTCTGGAAAATTCTCCTGTACCCCTGAGAGAGGATGGCAGTGAAGAAGTCAAATAGGGTCTGAGCGTTTTTCTGGGAATAGGTTTGACCCCTCAGATCCCAGAAGGTGGCAGGGACTCCCAGGGGGTTCCCCAGACCGTGTTTTGGGAACCGCTCCCCTGGGTGCCAGCTCCCAGAAAGGTGCTTTTCTCTGTGTTTACCACGTGGCCACCTTGCATGAGGTCCCTTCTGCATTAGCACAAAGTGGGTGATGGTGAGCCGAGCGGATAATTCCTTTTAAAGCTCTTGTCATCGGAACAGCGCCAGTGAACTTTCCACAAAGCATCACAGAGACGAACTCGAATACGACTGACAGTGACCGTCCCGTCGGGCAGTCTGGCCAAGTTCTTGCTCACTGACTGGCAAAAAAGATGATCCAGCGCATGAGACAGTCTGCCTTCCATCCTTTTCACAATGTGATCCTCCGATGCGACGAGCTCCACTTCGTCTGGGCAACATGTACGTTTTTTTCCTCTCCACAGTCACTGAGAGTTTTGTACGAGAGGAGCAGCTGCTCCGCAGCCTCTCTGAGCCCTGCGTTTCCTGGGCCCCGGGGCAACTGAAATCTGCTTTCCAAGTGACCAATAACGGGGCAGTTTACGGACTCATCTGCTGTTTCCTGGGCAGCGCTGATTCATCTCACTTCATCCGCCCCCCCATCAAGGCGGTGACAGAGCTGTGACACCAGCGAGATGAGCATGGATGGAAGGTGCCAATTTCCAAGGACTGTGGTCTGGCTTCGCTCAGACCCAGACTCTGTCCTCGAGGGACGATCAGTGGATACAGCCAGTCGGCAGATCAAAGAGAGGCTGTTAAAAGACAAAACAAAACACATTTTTCTATTGTTCTGAAGCAGGAACATCCTTCCTAATGTGGCTAAGAAAATATTCATCTTCTTTCTCTGTCCCGTGGGAGAACCGCGTGCATCGGTGCTCCGGTCTCTCCAAAACTGGCAGCGGGAGGGTCTCGGTAGGTTCAGTTACAATCACAGAATTGCTTGGCCAGAAGGAAAAGGTAGAGATCAGCAACTGGGAAGGGCAGGGTGTGTCCTTGTGAGTGTGTGCAGTGTGTGTCTGTGGGAGGGAGGTTCGGGGTGGGGACAGTGCCACCATCGCAAAGGCCCACGGGTCTGGTCTCTCTGCCGTCTGCCCAACCCAGCTGTGGAACTCAGGCACCTACACGAGGAAAGGGAATTATCCAGTCCCCATGATCTCTGCCATCCCTGTCACCTTGGGGGTTACTTAATCTCTCTGTATCTCAGTTTCCCCATCTGTAAAATGGGTTTAACAATAACATCTGTCTCATAGTGTGATTTTGAAAATTGAGAGACAGTGTACACAGGAGCTTCTTAAAACAGTGTATAATACATAGAAAGCACAAAATAAATGTTAGTCATTATCATCTTATTATTATTACTGCTAGGAGTAGTAGTACTTGATATCTCTGGAACTCAGTTTCCTCATCTGCAAAGTAGATTCTGCAAGTTGGTGTAGGGGTTAGGTTAGAACATACATTCAAGTCTTAGAGAAGCTGTCAGGTGCCATTAAAAGTAATGTACCCCAGGAGTTCCCGTTGTGGCTCAGCGGTAACGAACCTGACTAGTATCCATAAGGATGCAGGTTGGCTCCCTGGCCTTGCTCAGTGGGTTAAGGATCCTGTGTTGCTGTGAGCTGTGTGGGGTAAGTTGCAGATGAGGTTCAGATCCTGCTTTACCGTGGCTCTGGCATAGGTCAGAAGCTGCGGCTCCAGTTCGACCCCTAACCTGAGAACTTCCATATGCCACAGGTGTGGCCCTAAAAAGCAAAAAGTAATGTACTCTGTTTGGGGGCCAAGTTGATGGGAATGGTCCATTTTTGAACCTGGTTGTTTTTCCATGTATAAGACACCAGGCCCTGAGCAGTAACATGTGATTTTCTTCACTGCTTTGAAAGTAGGGCAGTTAATTTCGATTAAGTGCATATATACTAACAACCAGAGGAGACACGGCAGTATAATCGCAACTGGTAATGACAGTTTGTATTTATCTGGTGCCAGCACTGAGCTAAGTACTTTCCGTGTGATGTATTGTCTCACTTGAGCTCCTCGAAAGGGGTGCTGTTATTTTTCCCAGTTTGCAGATGAGGAAGGTGCAGCTGATGGCTCACCCAGGGCCACTCAGGCCAGGAGGGCACCCAGGCAGGCTGGGTCCCCAGTGGGCATGTGAATCGGTGCAGGAGCAGGGCTGCAGTGCCAGGAGGCGGACGGGGGTGCGTCCTGGTTTGAGGTCAGCAGGCCACCACGTTGTGCTCTGCTGGTGAGAGAGTTAGATCTTTTGTTCTCTTTCTAGAAAAGATATGATGCTTTATCAGAACTACGTGGGGAGAAGAGCTGGCTGCTTCTTACATGAGTAAATCGTTGACCAGACATCACCCAGAGATGGAGCCAAGAATCGATTCTTGAGACGGGGGAGATGGGATGCAAGTCTCTGAAGAGGTCTTCAAGGAGCAGCTGAGTGGGACAGCCTAAGGAGAGGTCTGGAACAGAAATCCACATGAAGTTGCTTTCTTTTTTTGCTTTTCAGGGCTACAGGTGCAGCATATGGAGGTTCCCAGGTTACGGGTCGAATTGGAGCTACAGTCGCCAGCCTACTCTGCAGCCACAGCAATGCGGGATCTGAGCTGCATCTGCAACCTACACCACAGCTCACAACAATGCCAGATCCTTAACCCAACTGAGCAAGGCCAGGGATCGATCCAGATCCTCATGGGTACATAGTCGGGTTTGTTTCCACTGTGCCACAGTGGAAGCTCCCACAAGCAGTTTCTGAAGGGACTCTGCGAGCCGAGAAAAAAGGCGGAAGGGAGCCCCCAGCATGAGGTAGAACCTTCCAGAGCAGAGAGATTCAGCCCCTTTCTTAATGGGGCTGGAGGTTCTCCCACAAGGCATAGTGTTTTTTTTTTTTTTTTGCCTTCCCTGTCTCAGTCCAAAGCTATTTGGTGAAACAAGATTATATCACATCAGAGGCGTAGCTAGCTCTTTCTGGGGAGGCTGTTTAAAGTAGTAACATAGAGTGGGAGCTTTCAAGTCAGGGAGACTGGAATTCAAATCTTAGTACAGGAGTTCCGTTTGTGGTGTAGCGGTTAACAAATCTGACTAGGAACCATGAGGTTGTGGGTTTGATCCCTGGCCTTGCTCAGCTGGTTAATGATCAGGCATTGCCGTGAGCTATGGTGTAGGTTGCAGAAGCGGCTCGGATCTGGCGTTGCTATGGCTGTGGTGTAGGCTGGCCGCTATAGCTCCAATTTGACCCCTAGCCTGGGAATCTCCATATGCTGCAGGTGCGGCCTTAAAAAGCAAAAAAAAAAAAAAATCTTAGTGCAGCCACTTTAAAAGTTATGTGACTAAGCCAGTGCTTAACTCTCCAAGTCTTCATAGGATGGTTGTGAAGAATAAAGAAGAAGCTGCATATTAAAATTGCATATAAATAAATCAACTCTGTAAGCCACCAAGAAGTGGAAACCATTAGTATCATCGTTACCATTATAATTAGGCCTTCCCATTGGCTGGTTCTCAGACTTTCCAGTTGTGTTGAGGGGCTGTCCCTTAACCATGGCTTGATCCCCAGCTATTTTAGATCATCATATGTGATGTCCTTTTTGGGGACAGCACTCCATAGGTGGGGGCATGGAATGGTGCCACCCTTCCTAAAGCAAGTTTCACCTTCAGGATAGTATTGGCCAGCTTTTCTGAAACTGGCCACTCAGCTTGATCCTGTTCTACTCCAAGCCTTTAACCAATGTCCGGGAAGCAATGGCCGACTGCCAGCAGTCATGCCCTCAGCTCGGCTGGTGAAGGTCACGGTTTACACTTCCCTGTTGTTAGGTCTTACCCTGCCAGGGCTCCCAAGACCCCTGATCGTGCCTTTGAGGATCGTCTTCTCTTTACAACAGATGAGAGAGGTTACTAACTCTGAGCAAGACCCAGGCCTGTCTAGGAAATGCAGGAACCCCTCTCCCAGCCCAGTGTAGGTCATTAGCTGAGCAGCAGCCCCAAGAATTGTGCAGCGTGCATGCCCTTGACCTGTTAGTTGAATGGCAGAGGACAGATATTGTTGGAGTATCTCCAGGGGCCAGATATCTGCCCGAAAGAAAAATCCTCTGTGTACAGCAGGCCGGAGACCTCCTTGTGTTCCCTGGCTGTGAGTTTGGCAGGCCGATGTCAAACCCAGAGTCGCACAGAGGCAGGGCAAAGGTGGGCAGCTATCAGGCATCCACAAATGCACCACAGCCCCACTGTGGGGTCCAAAGCAGCAGGATTCAGGTTTTGGTGTCAAGGTCTCTAAAAAGGATTCATCAGGAGTTCGCAGAGTCTTGCAGGGAGATAAACCGTTGGTACTCAGGATGAGAGCCAGGCCCCAAAGCGGGGAGCCCTGGGGGCAGGGGGAGAGGTGGGTGGAGTTTAACTGTGAGCATCTCTCAAGTTCTTCTGGACCATGCCCCCTGACGCAGGCTGGGTCATGACTCATCACAGGGCTTTCCCAGCAGCGACTTCAAAACGTCAAACGTCGCTCATTCTCTGACGCGAATGAGTCTCTTTGGGGCACCACATGTGGCAGCCCTGAGAATTTCTCAGCTCCTCCCACTGCTCTAAGCCGGGATAGGTCAGCCTCCCAGCCCAACTTTTGCCCATCCTCTATTCTTAGCTACCTTTTATCAAGTCCTATGATGCTGAAGGTCTACAAGCATTCTCCCCTTTAATCCTGCCAGCCATCCTGTGAGGTAGATGTGGTCATTATGCCCATTTTATAGATGCAGAAACTGAGGTGTCGAGGGGTTGAGCTGCCTAGGTTAGACAGCTGATAATTGGCAGAGTGAGCATGCAGATTAGGCCTTTCTTTCCCCAGAGCTCAAACTCTGAACCACCTGTCCCTGTGACCCTGTGACTTATTCAGCTGAGGTGGAATCTTATTCTGTGATGTGTTCAGCTGTCTCAGAGTTGCTGCATCAGTCCGAATGGTTTGCAACCGTGCTTGTGCACTGAAATCATCTGGGAGGCTTTAAACAGCTCCCGTGCAGGGGTCTTGCCACCAGAGATCCTGACTTCAGTTGGTCTGAGGGGCAGCCTGGTCATTTTCTGGATCAAAAGATGGCAAGCTTTTTTTTTCTTTTTTGCAAAGGGCCAGATAGGACATATTTGAGGCTTTGCATAGCCATATGGTCTCTGTCACAGTTACTCAACTCTGCCTTCATAGAGCAAAAAGCAGCCATAGACAACACATGAGCAAATGAACATGGCTGTGTTCCAGGAAAACTTTATTTACAAAAACAGGTGGCTGGCCGGAATTGGCCCTTGAGCCACAGTGTGCCAACGCCCAATCCAGTCAGGCAGTTGGTTCGTAGATTCTGTCCATCCCCAGTGAGATGAGAATTCCTCTTGCGTCTGTGGGTCAGGTATCTGTGACTTGGTACCTGTTCCTCTGGGTGCCCCCAAATCCTTCAATCCGTTACTCTTCTGAATGAAGCCCTGATGGCATTGACCTAATTTCTATGATTTGTCTTTTTTGTCAAGGACCGTTTCTCCCCGGGTCTGACATCCTGCTGTGGACCATCTCCTGTTTGGCAGGGGTCCTTTCTGCCTTGTTAGCCCTTCCCCAAGAGAGGTTAAAGGCTCTGCCCCCCACCCCCAGGTCTTCCGTAATTGGGGGGGTGGGCCGGAACCTCGAGGCTGCAACCTGTCTGCCTGGGGACTGCCATCTGTGAGCATGCTCCCCTTTTTTCCCTGCACACCCCCCCATCTCCCTCCAGAGCCATCTCCCAGGGAGGTCTGCCCCCCCCCACCACCCAGAGCCCCACGCCCTTCCCTTTGCAATTGACCTTGCACGTCTGCGCTGTGCTTGTGGCTTGAATAATAGCATCATTTTTTGCCTGAGGAATCCAGTCTATCAATTAATTTTCTTTCATGGAATATTAATGGAGTATTCCTGAAATCGTGGGTTGTGATTATTTACAAAGGCAAAAGGGTAACTGGAAAATAAAGCTGTTGAATTGCCTGTGGCCAAGGGCCTTAGGCCCCGACCCCCTAAAAAAAGCATGCCTTCTTTATCTACCCTCATTTATCCACTGGCCTTGGTAATGGGATGTGGAGACGACACAGAAATGCCAGACTGAAAGAACACTCTTAAATGTAGGTGACAAGTAAGGTATTAACTGTTCGTGTACGCAGAGGCTCTTTGTAAGTTAGTTATTTAGACATCGAAATGCATCTGTTCCACAAACCTTTGAGACCCGAATTTGCTTTGGGGTGGGGTGGGGTGGGGGGTACGGACTGAGGCTTCCATCCTCATGAGAGAAAAATCCTCACGTAAGCAAATAGCCGTATAACCACATCAGAAGGCCACAGGGCTGGCATGCGCACAGCTCTGATGGTGGGAAGGCTGGAGGGGACAAATCTGAGGTTACAGGGAATTCTTTGGGGGTGGGTGGGTGGAAGAGGTGAGTTGTCTGAATAAAGTTCTCCACCAGGAACAGGAAGAAAGGCATTCCGGGAGAGGGCCCAGCATGTCCAGGCAGGCATGGGATGTGGTTGTGTGACTGGACTGTGGGGTTCCTGGGAATTGGTGGGAGCCGAGTCTGGAAAGGGCCAAAGGCATGTGTCAACCGGTCTGGCAGTTCCAACCTTACTGGGCGGTCTGGGCCAATACGAGACTTTTAAATAGAAGAATAATGTGATCCAGTTTCGGTTTGAGAAGGAGCTTCTGGCAGCAGTGGGGATCCCGAATTGGGGCGGTGGGTGAGGAAGAAAGCAGGGGCCCCATTAGGCGGCAATTGGAAAAATAGATTCTCCCTAAAAAATGTGGAAGCCAGGATGGGAAGGAGCAGGAGGGTGACTATGCAACAGGATACTTAAGGCAAGTGAGGGGTTCTTTATGATAAAAAATATAGAAGAAAGAGTTGTGTGCCAGAGGGGTGGGGAAGCTAAGGAGTTGGGTTTGGGTCCTATTGAGTTTGAGGAGGCTGAGGGTCCCCTGGGTTGGAGAGCAAGAGAAGGATTAGGGGTAAAATGATGCATAGGAAGTAGTTCAGGCTATGGCCACGAATGAGTTAACCAGAGTGTGCGAGCCAGAAAAGAAGGGAAGGGAAAAGATGGCACGGCATGGGAAGACACCAGGACGGGTCTCCAGCAGAACCCCCAGGAACACCAGCATTTAAGGAAGTGTCCAGAGGACGTGCCAGCAGAGAGACCCACCTTCTGGATCACTTCTGAATGGGGCAGTGTTGACAAGAGCGTGGGGACGTCTTTCCACCTGGGACTGAAATAAGACCTGCCACTAGATGAACTTGAGGGTGTTTAAAATACCCTGGAACCTTGCCCAAACCCCTACCATTCAGGATATGACTCCGTTCATTTGTTCTTAATTAACTGAACAAATATTCTACTGAGTACAAGGCAGGCCACTGGGCACTGGGTATAAATGTGGTTCCTAGGCTCTGTCGTTTATAGCTTAGCAGAGAAGACAGATACTTAGCAAGAAACTTGGAAGCAGATGTTTGTATGAAAACGTTTTTAGTTGTGTGATTGTGGGAATGTTGCTTACTTTCCTCAGTTTCACTATCTTAAAAAAAAAAAAACAGTGGATGACAGGAACCATAGCTATAACTAAGGCATGTATTGTGTTTATCATTTAGAACACGTTTCGAACACCCTCGCACACATTGTCTAATGTAATACTTGAACTGACAACCTTGATGCTTTAAAAATTTTTATATTTTGAATGAGCAATATATTTAGATGGTACAAAATTCATGGAAGGGTAAATAGTGAAAGTCTCCCTTCTATGCAGTCCCCAATCCTCAACTCATCTTCCCAGAAAACACCAGGGTGCCTATTTTCTTGTGCCTTCACACAGCCTGTCACGCTGTGTATGCATGTTTGTCTTTCCTTCTTTCGTTCTTTCTCTTTCCTCCCTCCATTCCTTCCTTCTTCCCTCCCTCTCTCTCTCTTTCCTGTGAAAAGTGTAACATGCTTTTCACTCTGCTCTACCTTACTTTTCCATGTAACAAAATATATCCATCATGTAGCACAATTTGTGGACATTTAGGCTGTGTCCGGTACCCTGCTGTTGTAAACAGGGCCGTATCAGTTCCACATGCGCAGGTACATCTGGAGGATAAATCCCTAGGAATGGGATTGCTACGTCAAAGAGAATGCACATTTGAACTTTTGATGATGATGAGCAAATTTCTCTCCATCATGGTTTTACCAAGTTTCACTCTTATCAGCATGACCTCCCATGGTTATGAGGCTCCTATGAAGTAATGCGCTTAAACAGCTTTGTGAGCTGAGGAGGGGTCTACACTGTTATGGGGTCCTCAGCCCTCTCCCTGCCTACAATGGTAGCTCTTTGACCTGCTATTAACACCGTGAAAAGTGATGGTGACATGGAACGGGGTGACCCCTTAGAGCCCTGTCCAGCTGTTGACTCTCAAAGATATTTATCAGTGGGGCGTTTTGCTATGGCGGGGGGGAGTTACCCCTGTATCCTAATCCTCCCTGAAGTGCAGGTGGTTTTGGGGCCAGTGCTGCTCCCTGGGCATTAGCTCCCAGGACACATCCCCTGCTCTGCCTGAGTGTGTTGAACATCAGAAGGATGCCGGTTGCCAGCACCTGCTGCCAGCACTGGGGTGGCTGGGGTGGCAGGGATACTGCAGACGCGCTCCTGCCTTCCTTTCTCATCAGCTTAGAGGCAGCCTCCTTGACCCTTGGCGGTGGTCTGGGACAGATCAGAATGGGAGCTCTGATCTCAGCTGCTTTTCAGCGAGCACTGAGGATGTAGCGGATAGAGCCTGTCCACTCATTTGTCCACACGAGCCTGCTGTGTCATGAGGCTCACTACTACTGGTTCTCCTGTTTGTTTTGAAAATTCTTTCTCATTGGAGTTAGGTATTAGGGAGAAGAAAGGGCATTGATTTGGTGGATCCAAGGTTGTCTCTTCCTGAGACAGTTCCTCCATTCAACTCAAGAAATGAAATGTCAGAGTTCTCATCGTGGCGCAGCGGAAACGAATCCAACTAGGAACCGTGGTTGCTGGTTTGATCCCTGGCATCACTGTGAGCTGTGGTGTAGGTTGCAGACACGGCTTGGATCTGGCGTTGCTGTGGCTGTGGCGTAGGCCGTCAGCTGTAGCTCCGATTAGACCCCTAGCCTGGGAACCTCCATATGCCGCAGGTGTGGCCCTAAAAAAAAGAAAAGAAATGAAATGTCTACTGAGAACCCACTATGTGCAGGGCACAGGGCTGCAGTGTATTGTGTATTAGAATACTGCTGACAGTCGCAGCCGTGTTGACTATTTGCTTTCACTTCAGCTGACTGGAATTGCTTTGCCTCTTCCCTTTGCTAGCCTCTCATTACTGTTTTCATTGGCAAACTGGTTGCCCAAGAGGGCTGATTCCCTTAGTGCAACAGCGGTCCTGAAACTGATTTCTGAAAATGAATTGTTATAAAATGAACAGTGTTTTAACTGTACTGGGTAGGTTCTATTAAAAGGAAATTCTGATATTGAATTGATTGGAAAGGTGAAACATTATTTTCTGATTTACCTGTTTTGTAAAGGGAGAAAATGTAACCTAAAGAGAAAATAAGTAAAAATTGAATAGCTTGAGAAATCTGAAATAATAACCAACACAAAAAGGTATTTTTGGGAGCTGATGAGTAGTGAATACCTACAAAAAGGATCACGTGGCAGAAGGTGAGCTTATCTGAAGAAAAGACATAGCCTTATTTGCTGGGCTAATAATAGCAAAATTGCCACTGTAAAAAATGAGAATAATGAGAGAAGCAACAGAGAAAGAAGAAAAAGATGGAAGGAAAAAAACCCTCACACAGAGAGGAAAGAAAGAATTACGGCAGGTGGTGGACACCCCAAGTGGCAAAGGAAATTAAAGCCAAATAGTGGAAGTGGCAGCAAAGAGGCGAGCTGGCCCGTAGGAGAGAAAACAGAAGCCACCTCGCCATGAAGCTGCGGATCTGACCCACTTTAGCAGCTACTGCCTGAGAACACATTGACCACAGGATGTCTGACTGCCACCGGGTTCAGTCATTCCTAAGGATACCATGTATTAATGCACAAAATACCTTTTCACTTTCCTTGGGTGAACCTGACGCCAGGTTATTGTTCTAAGTGCTTTATGCATGAACTCATTTAACCCTCCTAGCCAGCCCTTGAGGACTCCTTATTCCCACTTTCTAGTTGATGTAACTGGCTTACAGAGAGAGGTTGAGGGGCCCACCCCAGGTCAGGAGCGGCTACTTTGATTGGCAGGTTTATGTGACACCCCACAAGATTTCCACCCCAAAGGGCACACACCTGGAGAATCCTCGCAACTTTGGTGGGAACAGAATTTGTAAAGATGATGGGATTTCAGTGTCTTGAATAGGTGACATTATATAGCAAGGAAGGATTTTTGAAGCTATAGGTAAGTTCCTCCATAAGCTGACTTTGAATTGTCAAGAGGGAGGTTTTGCTGGGTGGGCCTGACCTAATCAGGCACACCCTTGATAAGAAGGTCCAGGCTCTTTTTTGGAGAGAGAGAATTAAAACCAGAGAGTCTTCTGATGACCTTGAAGAGGCATACAGCCTTGTTCTGAAAGCCTGTAGAGTCACGTGGCAAGAACCAGAGAGTGGCTTTAGGAGCTACTAAGATCCCTGGTTAACAGCTAGCAGAGAAACAGGACCTCAGCCATCAGCCTCAGGGACTTAAGTTCCGCCAGTTTGGAAGAGGACCCTGAGCTCAAGAAAGGAATGCGGTCCAGCTGACACCTCAGTTTCAGCCTTGCAAGACCCTGAGCAGAGGACCCAGTTAAGCCCTGCCTGGACTTTTGTTCTGCAGAGCATGTGAGCTGGTGACAGCATGTTGTTGGAAGCACCGAGCTGGTGTTAATTTGTTACGCAGCAATAGGAAATGAGCACACTGGGATTTGAATGGCATGATTCTGGCTGTAGAGCTTAGCTGCTTCCTCATTACTCTTGTCTGTCTCTTAGGAGAAGCCGTATCTCAAAAATCACTGATTCCTAGAACTTCGGAGTTGAGCAGGGACCTTTGAGATCATCCAGCCTCGTGGCTTAATACAGTCTTTCCTTCACAGCAGAAGCCCGGTGTGTGAACAGGTAAAGGGAGCTTCTCTGCTCAAAATGGGATGTGAGAGGAGGAAACTTGTGTCATTATGGAGCCTCAACTCCCTTGGCTGCTTCTGACTATTCTTCCTTGAGTTACCTCTGGGGAACCCAGTTTGAGAACCACTGGTCTGTCCAGCAACCTATCTGATCTTTATATTTCCCTCGACAACATCCTTGTCATCTGCTGACTTCTGTTTGACTGCCTCCCTAACCGCTTTCCATCTGGGGACCATTCCTTTGGAAAGCTTTCTTTCTGTCATATTAAAACCTATTCCGTAATTCCCACCTTTGGTCCAGATGCCACTACAGGCAATGCTCAGAACAAACAGATCCCTTCGGTCTCAAGACAGCTTTTACCGTATCATGAAAGACAGCTCTCTGGTTTCACATGAGCCTTCTATTTTCCAGGCAAAATGTCTCCACGCCCTCCTAGGCAGTTTTAGTTCCTTTAGCCTCATGGTCACTTTTCTCTGAACCTTTTCATCTATGTCTTTCTTGGAGGAAGGTCAAGAGCCAAGCACAGAACTCCTGGTGTGGTCTGCTTCACGCGGACTACAGCAAGCCTCAGACAAATCACAGTAAGATACTCTGTCTCCATAAGTGCATCATTAGACCACATTAGCCTCTAGGCAACCACAGTGCACGTTTGACTCATACCATCCACATGTAGGGTCAATCAAAACTCCCATTTCACAAGTGTGACTGCTAAGGTGTGTCACTGCAATAATGGACTCGTGTGTGTTTATTTTAAGCCAGACATGGACTTAAGGTTCATCAACTATTCTGTCTCATCAGGGATCTGATACAAATCTTACTTGATCTCTTTTAGGTCCTCCCACGGTATTGCTCTTCTTCTTAGCATCACCTCAACTCTCAGTGGGATCACTATGCCATAAATCCCCTCACTGGGGTTATTGAAAGACTTTTGGCATCGTACTAATGGGCTGCTCCCAGGGTTTGAGTCTTTCAAACAGTTACCAGTCCAACTAATTGTATCACCTACTGGAAGTCGTCCAACGCATAAAGGTACCCACAGAAATGTAATGAAATATTTCTTGGAGTCCAGGTACAGGATGTTGAGTATAGTTCTCGGACCTCTCAAGACAGGAGGTCACAATAGCTCTTGGTGAGCACTGGCAAACCCTCTGTTGCATCTTTTCCAGATGGTGCATCATACCCCTCCATCTGTAGTTTGGTCCTTCTTAGATAAACATTTCCTCCCACAACTCTGTTCTCTCATCTCCTTTGTTTCCACTCCGACTCGTGTGTGAACAGATCAAGACTATTTAGAGGTTATTAGTGGATCTCGAGGTGCTTAAAAATGGAGGCAAGGCTCGTCTTTATTTCAGAGGAGGAGCTCATCCTAAGTGTTTTATCATAAGAAGGGGCGTTGAGGCTCTGGTATAAAGACCAGGACAAGCTGCGAGGTGTGCCTTTAGAGGCAAGGTCTGCAGGTAGGGATGGGATGATGAGGAAGATGAGGGATGAGATAAGTGTGGTCTTGAGGTTTCCACAGGATGGAGGTAGGTGCAGGTGTCTTCTGCAGCATCACCCTTTCTTATGCCCTTTTTCTATCAGCCATGCCTTACATGAAAGCAGGACACGGTGAGAAATAGACCAGCCTGGCGCAGTGGAGGGATGGAGACTGGCAGTGTTGAGAACAGCCTCCGCTCCATGTGGGATCTTAGAGTGGAAGAGAAGAGCTGCAACATCCACCTAAAGTGAGGAATCTCTGATTTCACAGTTCACTGAAGAATCATAAAACTGATATGTGTAGGGGCTTGGTACAGGGAGTCCCTGATTATGAAATTAATCATGACTATCCTGTCTGAGCTCGTTTTCTTCATGTACCTTTCTCCTTTATAAAGGAAAGTTGCCATGGGTCGCACAGGATACCTATGATACCTGAAGACCAAGAACATCTATTGGAGAATTGAAAAAGCAGTATTTTAATTATTGTGGTGAAATTTTACAACGTGATATTCGCCTGCTGTTTTTCCCACCCCAGCATTTCCGTCACTGTCTCTGATGACCGCTGCATTTTCTCTGGAGGAGTTGTTCTGCTCTCCTCCTGTACTTTCTGTTCAGCTGTTTCTGGGAGAGTCGACTCCACGTTCAGTTCCATGGGGCTAAGCGAGCCAATCAGAACATTAGCCTCCTCCCATGTTTGGCTCAAGTCAGTGAGATGCAGGGAGACTTTTCCTGGGATCTCTGGAATAGACACCCTTGGTCTTTTTTACTGGGCTTGGGATTATCAGGTTTTGAGGCCCAAGCTGTTTCAGCTCCCTGCTTCCAGAAGGGGAGACTCTCAAAGAGAATGGAACCAGCTGAGCCACCATGGGAACTCCCCGTAATTCATGAAATATTTTTAAAGGTTGATGTGATAGAACACACTGAATGGGGAAGAGGCTGGGGCTACAGGGGAAAAAAATGAGGAACAAATCGGAAAACTTGGGAATCTGCCTTGGTCTCAGCAACTACCTGGCTGTGTGGTCTTGGTCAGGTCATTCTCGGCTTCCTGGTCTGTAAAGCAGACAAGGTGATACCTGAGTTCCTTCCTTATTGATTTTGAAATATATGAAAACTGGAGTTCCCATCGTGGCTCAGTGGTGAACGAATCCGACTAGGAACCATGAGGTTGCGGGTTCGATCCCTGGCCTCGCTCAGTGGGTTAAGGACCTGGCGTTGCCGTGAGCTGTGGTGTAGGTTGCAGACGCGGCTCGGATCCCGCGTTGCTGTGGCTGTGGCGTAGGCTGGCAGCTGTAGCTCCGAATAGACCCCTAGCCTGGGAACCTCCATATGCCGTGAGTGTGGCCCTAGAAATGGCAAAAAGACAAAAAAAAAAAAAAAAAGAAATATATGAAAACTTTCTTAAGCGCCTTAAATAATAGGTCTAATTTTCTGCCTGGTTGGCATGATGAAAAGGAAATGAGAGAAAGAGTAAATCAATCTTAGTGAGCTATCTGTATTTTGTGATTACCTTAGAATTAGTAGTGTATGTTTTAAGGTTTATTCACCTGCATCCGAGGGGTTTGGTTTCATCTCGTTTTGTTTGCCTAATTTCTTCTTTCTCCAATTCACTGTGGGCACGTCCCTGGGTCCCCAACTGTCCTTAGTATTCAACAAAGATCTTGGCCACTTAGGCTGAGGGTTGCCGCAGAGGCCCTGGGCCTCTAGTCAGCTTTAATTAGCAGGCAGCACGCAGAAAGGAACAATAAGGAACCAGACCAGCAAACAAATAGTAAACTAGTGAAAATGGAGACAGAGACACGGAGACAAAGCAAATGGCTAGAATTAGCTCAGGGAGCTGGGAAGAGGGGAGCCAGAACTGTGTCATTCTTCCTTTTTTCTTAGACTGTAAAGCCAGGCCTGACGTGTCCTGGGCACTCCGGTCGGGGTGGGGGGGGGAGTTGTGGAGCGAGGAGGTGAGGGAGGCGTGGATGCGAGCATTTGGCTGTGTGGACACACTGGCTCCTGCCAAGTCGACTAGCCCAGCGACAGCAGAGGAAGGAAACAACAAAAGAAAGCTCAGGATACCGACGTACGAGCGCAAAACACATTTCCCACTGCAGAAGAGAAAATATTGGAGGCGCTGAACGAGGAACAATGACATTTGAGAAAGCTCCTAAGTTGCCGCTAGCTCGAACCCGATGCCTTTGTTTTTGAAATGCGGTGCCTATTTGCAAGGAAGTATTCATTTTATGGCTCGCTATTTGGCTTTTCGGTTGGACTTAATTAAAAAAGCTGTAGCATCTTTGAGTCCAATTTCCTCTTTTCACATAGCATCTGTCCCTGACAGCTTGTGTGAGGCTCGGCCACTTGTTGAGACCCCGGCTAGAGGAGGAAGTGGCAGGGGAGAGGCGAGGTGGACAGACGCCTCTTGTTGGAGGTGGCACTCTGATGCTGCCTGGCCCAGTCACGTGCTTTGGAGTCTCCTCGGCTTAAGCAAGGCAGCAGATGTCGCCAAGAGGGGAGGCTGGCAGCCGCACAAAGGCCAGCATGACTGAGGGGAGGCATGAGTGCGCTGACGGGAGAGCAAGGCACACCTGCTTGTGCCCTCTGCTCAGGACTGAAAAATAGGCCCAAATCGGATAAGAGCAAATTCTAGAACTGAACAGAGGGCGATGGCAGAGAGGAAATACTTACTTGGAACGAACACTTTCCTAAGGGGAGAAGCTCACTCTTTCCAGAGGCAAATATGCCCTCTTGCTTTGTGTATTCAAATAGATGGCACAGAAGATAAAAGTCACCACTGGGCTTGGCTTTCCTGAGCCGTGACCCTGTTTTGTTTTGCAAAGCAAGGCCACCGCCTGCTGCATTTACCTGGAGGTTTGGTTTGGAGTGTGGCTGAGAGAGAGCTGCAGCTTTCTCCCCTTAGATCTGTCATTCTCATTTATCGGGACGAGCCTATCAGCAGATGTAAACAAACCTGTGTCTCATCTCGGAACAAGTAATTGAGTTTGTCTCAAGCAAGCTCTTACACATGGAGCGCGCACTTAATTCACTTTCTGTTTGATGTCTTCAGCGTTGCTTTTAAAGCAGTGTGTTTGAAGTTCAAGGTATTAAAATTTAGTTCTTTGGAGACTTCATGCTCAATTTAAAGGAATCTTTGCAAAGTGCTTGGCCCTTATATCTGGTTCCTGATATTAGCTGGAATTTCCCTAACTGTGCTGTGCTGTTTTATAACCCAAGGCCGGTTTGAGCAAATATGGGCCGGGTTCTTGGTCTCTTTCTAGAGCTTTGCTTATCTCCTGGTATGTCTGCTACCCGCTATTGCCCGTAGATGGTTCTGGCTGCACTTTTTTGCTGGGCAATCCCTGTTGCTTTGATGCAAAGGCAGCCGACACTATGACACATCCCACTTTAAGCTTCTGGTTAAAGCCTTGTTCTTTGTGGTTCTGTGGGCGTTTGAATCTCTGCCTCTTCCCATTCCCTTGCATTTGAGGCCTGAAGAGTACAGTGGGCCTGATCACAGAGCAGATTGTCACAAATCCATGAAAGAAGGCCATCTCTGGGCCGCACTGGGGCTTATGCGCTAACATGACCCCATGTCTAGAAAGCAAGCAGGGTCAGGAGCCAGGGGGTGCCTTTGGCCAGCAGTCTTCTTGTGAGACCTGAGTGCCACCATAGGAAATGTTTAGTCTTACTGACAGTTTTCCGGTGACACAAATAATAAAAGAATACTTAGGGAGAAATTAGATCCAAGAATAGATGAAGCAAAAAAGACAACCTCGCTGAAAATCCTACATTTGGAAATCATCACAAAACTCTTTTCCTGTTTTTGCTTCCAAATTTCCTTCCACATCCATGTATGCGTGCAAATATATATGTTCTTTTAACAAAAATATGGTCAGACCATTTTAATTTTAATTTGAAATCCATCATGAACATATTTCCACATCTTTAGGTACCTGAAATCATTTTTAATGTCTCTGAGAGGTCAGTTGCATGGATGGTACTTATTTTTTTGTTCTCAGTCCCCTATTGTTAGATATTTAGGTTGGCTCAGTTTTTCTTTCTAATAAACCCTATGGTGATGATGAACATCCTTGCAGTTAAATGTTTACGCATCTTTAATTATTTCTTTAGTATAAAATTCGAGAAGTCTAATTGTTTGTCAAAACCTACCGTGGTTGTTTTTTTTTGGGGGGGGGGATATTTTTGTCTTTTTAGAACTGTACTTGCAGCATATGGAAGTTTCCAGGCTAGGGGTTCAATCGGAGCTGTAGCCGCCACCCTATGCCACAGCCACAGCAACGCGGGATCCGAGCCGCGTCTGCGACTGACACCACAGCTCACAGCAATGCCAGGTCCTTAATCCACTGAGCGAGGCCAGGGATGGAACCCGCAACCTGATGGATGCTAGTCGGGTTTGCTAACCGCTGAGCCACGACGGAAACTCTCCCACCATGATTCTTATAGGACTCTACCTTATATGCTGGTTAGGATGGCACAGAACATCTGGGTGACAAAAGTCAGCATTAATGCTTCTCAAACCAAACCTGAGATGGGAAAGAGGAGAAAGGGATTTTTGCCCTTTACTCTCTGGGGTATATTATTTCCCATTACAAATGTGAAGGGAAGGACTGGTCTTCTTGTATATTTTGGTTGTTTCCAGTGCTCAAATATTAGGTGAAATTGTTTAAAATAGGCATTGTGAATGACCAGGAGTGGACATATTTTATAATGACATTTTTACCTTGCCCTGCAAAATCGAGGGCCCCCCTGTGTCTGTAAGAATATGTGTAACTGCAGTTATGGGTGGCAGAAGAGGAAGAGAAATGGCAGTCTTCCTGGTTCTTTTCTGTGTTGCCCTGAGATGCCTGTTTTTGCTCTGCTGTGGAGAGTGACTGTAAAATGCAGACCAAGAGTGTTTCACTGGAGAGTAGAAAATACTTAGTGGGGATGGAGTGCTTCAAGCAACTTCTCAATCCATTTATCAAAAGAGCTTATAATGGAACTCTTGTTTCAAGGGAGGTCAAACACTAATAAATATTGAAAAAAGAAAGTTAAAAGGACATCAAGTTAATATTTCACTATTCATTCTTTGATCTTGGAAAGCTTGAGATATTTTTCCACACTAATTCTGTGATTTATTGATTCATTCTTGACAATTGGCTTATTGGAACAGACACAGATGCCTTGCTTTTAACTACAGCTTCAATTTCTATAATGCTTTACAATGCCAATGGATTTTTTATGCATTCACTGGCATCACTCATTGTTATCACCCCAGTTCTGGAATAGTCTTTGCTGGTTAAAAACTGGATCGGTGTCAGTAAAAGCAACTGAGATGTTACTGAGGTTTCGGTTTAAAAGCTGTAATAACACCTCTTGGTTTTGCTGTATGTGTTTGGGAGGAAAACAATAAAACATGCTGTGTATTTCATTGACTCTTCCATGCTTACCTGTATTCAGATACATTCAGAACCTGATCATTTTCTCACTTCTGTTGCTACTACTCTGCTTAAACACACACACACACACACACACGCACACACATTTCTCATCTCATCTCATCTCATCTCATCTCATCTCATCTCATCTCATCTCATCATCCTGGATTATTTCAATAACTGCCTAACGGGCTCCTCTGTTTCCATCTTTGCCTCAACCTATCCTGATCCCCCAAACCCTAATATCTAAGTCAGAGCACGTTGCAGCCCCTCCTCAACCAGAGTCGGCACCTCAGCCACCACATGACTCGACACCGGCTTCCTCCCTGACCACGTGGCACCTTGTCCTGTTCCATTCAGAAGATGACAGAGCTGCGTCCACACCTTAGTGCTGGATACTCTGCTTTCTCTTCTTTTCCAGACTGTGATTTGTTCTTGTTACTGCCTAAGCTAACCCAGTTCCCTTGTCCGCTAGATCCTTTCCTCTCCCACCATGCCCTCTGCTCGTCCTGACAAGTCCCCTTTCTCTCTCCAGCATCACCGGTGTTTCTCTCTACTGGATTCATTCCTAGTAGCCTACCAATAGGCTGTTATTTATCTCACTTAAAAAACAAAAATGATCAAGCAATCAAACAAAACCAGCCAAGCTTCCTCCCTCCCTCCTTTCTGTCTCTCTCTCTCTTTTTTCCTTCCTCCCTTCCTTCCTTCTTTCCTTCCTTCCCTTCCCTTCTGCTTCCTTCCTTCCTTTTCCTTCCCTCCTAGCTTTATTGACATGTAATTAACAAGTAACAATGCACGAGTTTAGGCATACAGTGAGATAGTTGGATATGCATACATATTGTGAGACGATGACCACAAAAAAGTCAGTTGACACATCTCTCACCTCACATAATGACCTTTTTTTCTGATGTGTCATGAGCACATTTGCGATCTACACTCTTAGCACATTTCAGGTATGTGATACGGCATTATAACTATAGTCACCACGGTGTACATATTTCTATGAGTTTGACTATTTTAGATTTCACACATAAAGGAATCCTGTGATATTTTTATATCTCTGGGTTATTTCACTTAGCGTAATGCCTTCAAGTGTCATCCATGTGTTAAGAGTGACGGGGGTTCTTTTTTTATGGCTAAATATTATTCCATGATATATATCACGTTTTCGTCATTCATTCATCTCTTGAGGGACACTTCAGCTGGTTCCCTATCTTGTCTATTGTGAATAACGCTGCTATGAACCTGGGCTTTCAAACATCTCTTCGAGACTCCGGTTTGATTTCCCCAGATGTGTACCTGGAAGTGGGATTGCTGGATCCCATGGTGATTTAATTTTTAATTTTTCTAGGACCCTCCATCCTGTTTTCCACAGCGGCTACACCAGTTTACACTCCCACCAACAGTGTACAGCGGGTCCCTTCTCTCCAAATCCTCCCCAAGCCTTGTTCTCATCTTTTTGATGGCAGTCACTCTGACAGCTGTGAGGTGATAGCTCATTGTGGTTTTGATTTGCATGCCCCTGGCGATCAGTAATGTGAAGCATTTTTTCATGTGCCTGTTGGTCATTTGCATGTCTTCTTTGGAAAAAATGTCTACTCAGGCCCTTTGCTCATATTTAAATCTATTTGCCTTTTTGCTATTGAGTTGTATGACTTCCTTTTGTAAAAGCAACTTTTCCTCCTCCAGTGATCACTCCGTTCTCTACTCCCCTTTCAGTAACTCCTTTGTTGTCCACTCTTTTCCTCCCACTCTTCCTTGAATTCCGTGTGGGGTTTTGCCCCCATCTCTCTGCACAGTACCTTCTAGTCAGTGTTGCCAACAGCCTCCACAGCATTAACTTCAAGAGTCCGTTTTCTGGCGTTCCTGTCGTGGCTCAGCGATAATGAACCTGACTAGTATCCATGAGAATTCAGGTTTGATCCCTGGCCTCACTCGGTGGATTAAGGATCCAGCATTGTCCTGAGCTGTGGTGTAGGTTGCAGACGTGGCTCGGATCCCGTGTTGCTGTGGCTGTGGTGTAGGCCATCAGTTACACCTCCAATTTAACCCCTAGCCTGGGAACCTCAATATGCCATGGGTGCAGCCCTAAGAAGACAAAGCAAAGAAACAACACCACCAAAAAAAAAAAAAAAAAAAAAAAAAGGAAGAAGAATCTGTTCTCTGTCCTCACGTTCCTTGACCTCTCGGATCCATTTGCTAATATTGATCAGTCACTTCCTCCTCCATGAATATTTTTCTTCTTGCTCCCCCAATCCACTCTCTACTCCTTGTCTTCCTGCTCCAGACTGCTGATGGCTCTTCCTTCTCTGTCCTTATGTGTTACTTCTCTCGCCTTCCCTCACTCAGCTCCAGGCACACCGGCCTCCTTCTGATTCCTCAGCCACGTCAAGTGCATTTCAGGGCTTTCGCACTTGCTGTTCTTTCTGCCAAAGATGCTATCTTCCTAGATAGCTTCATGACTCCCCATCCTTCTCTTCCGCCAAGTATTGGCTCAGATGTCCCCGGTGCTCCCTTTGTCCTTGGCCTGCCCCCTTCCTCAGAGGCTGATGTCATCTTGTTCCTGTCTGGCAAAGGGGGAACCGGGTTAAGCAATTTTCCTATGAGTTTTTGCAAGGCAGATCTGGATTTCCACCTCTGCTTCCCTGAAATGCTAGTCTGGGGCTCTAAGCATGATATCGTACTGACACCAGGCCAGTTCTTCATCAAAAATGACGTGAGTGCACATCTCAGGCCTCAAGAGAGAGATAAAACCATTCACGGTTATGAGGGTTATTGAGGCTTTCCTTACCAGTGTTTTCACCTGGTGGCACACTGGAATCCGAGTGATTCTTGGCCATTGAAATTACTTATCCATCTCTTTTCATAATATTTGCTAGTAAAACCGGGAGAACTGGGCACCTGAAAGCAGATTATGGCTCTTGCAGATCTGCCCTCAGTGGTGCTGCTGCCTTTGCCAGCAGAAAGGATTAGGCAAATTAGCAAAGGGCCCCGAGCCAGCAGGGTCTCATGGGAGCCTAACTGATGCCTGAGATGTTGGGCAGTGGGTCTCAAAGGTGGGAAAGTCAGCGTGATCTTGGCTGGGCAGTCCACGGGCACCACAGGTTGGAAATCATCCATGTTGAACAAACACGTGCTAGCTCGGAGAAGCCCACACAGCTAGGATTATTCCAATAAGAAGAAAGGGCGGGTTCATGTTCCGTCACCTTCCTTTTTAAAAAAATTTAGTTATGGCAACATGTGTGTTACTAAGCATAAGCTAAAATGCTCTATATTTGTAAAGATTCCCCACGACACTGGGTAAATAACTTGTATTTTGCCAAATGCTCTGGAATAAAAGCATCAGCCAGCTGTGGGACTCTGCAAATGGAATGAAAGGTACTTCCAAGAGAGCATTTGCCTTATAGACTCTGCTAGCTCTGGCCTGCAGGTATCTGCATGCTGCGGGGCTGGGTTCCTCTCACTGTATACTTATTAAAAAGTATATGTATACGCCATTTTTAAAAAGTGAGGAACCAAAGAGATAGACTGGTCAAAATCTACAAAGGGGTCCGAAGAGGCATAATGGAAGCCAGATAGTTAACAAACGTTTTAGGAGTTGCCTTGCAGGGGTGCAGAGTGACTTGGGTAAACCCTCCTTGGGATACTTTGCCACTAGCCTGATTTTGTGCCCCAGGTTACCTGTCTGGCAGCCTCCTGGCTGGAGGCGAGATTTGCACTTGCAAGCAAAGCAAATCCAAGAAATGCCCCGTGAATGGCTCCTCTGGATTAAAAAGGGGAAACTGCCCTAAAAAACTTCCTTGTAGTGATCTGTGCTGGGTTCTGTTGTCGTGAGAGAACACACTGTTTCATCTGAAGTCTTACTTCCCATGGGTGCTTGTGGCGACCCAAAAAATCAAGACATTCCTGAGCTCGTAGGTAGCGCTGTCTGGAGACCATAGCAAAGAGCCCACAGCCAGGCTGAGCTTCCTTTTGTGAATGCTTTATGTTTTTCTAGCACTTTTGGAAAACCCTGTTCACCTGATACAGCAACCCTGCTTTTGCCTCTTGCTAGCTCTTGGCTTTGTTTTGCTCATGTGTCAAATAAGGACGGAGATGTCACCTTTTTCAGAGGTCTTGAGATAAAAGATCATAGACTGGAAAGCACAGCATGTATTTAAGGTACTATTTTACTATTATTGCCTGGAACTCTAAACTCTTTTATGAGTAATGCAATTATGAAGTGGGGTTACCAATACTACTTAGTATCCTATGATGATTCCTGTATTTTCATTGAGCTTTGTTAGTAGGAGGCAGAGAGGATTTAGTTATAAACACAAATAACTGAAACTTGGGGCAGAAAGTGAAGCATTTTGAGAGACATGTGAATAACTCACTGTGAGAGTACAGATGAGAGCCTGGGTGTCCAACCAGGAGAAACAGGGAAGACAGAAAAAATATAACACAGAATTAAGCCTTGGTGGTCAGAACCCAGAGAGGGTCCAGTAGGAGTAGATTTCATTAGAACCAGGGCACATAAAAGACAAGAACACACGTCAGACTAGGAAGAAAGATGGGGGTCAGATTATGGAAGGTCTTGCATGTTAAACTGAAGAGTATAGACTTTGGAACAGAGACGGTGGTAAGCAATGACCAAAGAAGCAGCACACTAAATAAAAATCGATGATGTCTTGAACCAGGGCATTTCAGAGACAGTAGAGAGGAGAAGTCAGGCAAGAAATATCCTAATGGAAAAGAGACAGAAACTGGCCATTAATGAAGTATGAGAAACAAAGGTGGGCAGGTGAGAGGAGGTAAAGGAAAGGGCTCAGGCAGTTCACTAGGTCCTGAGGTGTCTTCCTGGGCCTTGGACACTGGTTTCTGAATGGACAACCTTGAAAAAAAGGTTCACATTCTTTCTCAGTTTGGGGTGATGCTGTTTTCGACTTTTCAGTGCACTAAAAATAGCTAAAGATACAGCATAGTCCTTTGAGTCAATGAAATGATATGATGAGTCAGATTGGTAAAGTTTATTAAAAAAAAGTAGTGATTCATTTTTCATACTTGAAGAGTTTCTCCTTTTCAAAAAATACCAAAACATGAAACTCAGAAGTAGTAAGCTAGCAAGTGATTATTTGAATAGCAAAAGGAAACTTTCCCAAAGGCTTTCCTTCAAGGGTTCTTTAAGTAGTAAGCATGTTGTCTTCGCTCATTTGAAATGTGATTTATTTGTAGGCATTTGATAAAACACAGCAACAAGCTTATCGCATAAAGCATGATGTCCCTTGGAGCTACATTTTACCATGTGCAATATTTTTTTAGCCTTTTTTTGGGGGGGGAGCTGCACCTGTGGCATATGGAGGTTCCCAGGCTAGGGGTCAGATAGGAACTGGAACCCCTACACCACAGCCACAGCCACGTGGGATCTGAGCCGCATCTGCAACCTACACCACATCTCACAGCAATGTTGGATCCTTTATTCACTGAACGAGATCAGGGGTCGAACCTGCATCCTCATGGATACTAATCACATTCATTTCCACTGAGCCACAGTGGGAACTTCCCATGTGCAGTATTTTTAAAAATGCTTATTTATGTATGTATGCGGTATTCATCGCATAAATACTCTTAAGAAATTTAGTGAGTATATTTTCATTTACTCGATTTTGGAACATTAAAGCTGTAACTTTTAAATTAAATATGGAAATGACAAGAGTAAAAATCGCTAATTATCTTCATTACTGTCGCTGTTATAGTCCCATAATAAATACAGAGTCTGGAAAGCTCTCTGTCGTTTTTTCTCTTAAAAAGGTTTTACAGTGTCAGCTCTGAAAAACTCTTTTAACAGTGGCTTCCTTTTCAAATCCTTAAAGAAGGTAAATTGAATTATTCTAGTCTTCTCCCTGGTTTTCTTCTATCGAATGCTTCTTAAAACTATTTTCTGCTTTAAAAGACTTGAACGGAAGGATTTGAATAGATATTTGTACACCTGTATTCATGGCAGCATTATTCGCAATAGCCAAAAGGCGGGAGCAACCCAGCATCGATGGATGAATGGATAAACAAAATGGAATATTATGCAGCTTTAAAAAGAATGACATTCTGACCCATGCTGCCACATGGCTGAGTCTTGAAGACATTATGCTAGGCGAAATAAGCCAAATACAAAGACAAATACTGTATGATTCAAGTACTTCGCATAGTCAAGTCCGTAGAGACAGAAAGTAGGAGAATGGTTGCCAGGGCCCGGAGGGAGGGGGGAGAGGGGCGTTCGTGTTTAATAGGCACAGAGTTTCAATTTGGGAAGATGGAAAAAAGTTCTGGAGATGGATGGTTGCATGACGGTATGAATGTATTTAGTATCACTGAGCTAGACACTTAAAAATGGTTAAGATGGTGAATGTGTTATGTGTATTTTATCCCCCCAAACCCGCAAAAGCTCTCTGCTAAACTGCAGTTCTGTAGATAACTCTCTGAGGAAGGGACAGAGGCAGTGGCCAACTTGGAACTGGCTGGGTGTCCTTCTTCCTGCGGTTCTCCAGCCTCTGACTGTCGGCCCTTTCTTGGGGGACCCCTGGCTTTGCCCATGTCCCCAAGAAGTGCATCTCACAAATTTCTGGTGCCAAAAGTGGATGGATGTGACCGACGAGTTTCACCTTCCAGCCCTTAAAGCAGCCTGCTCCGGTCTAGCTCGGGTTGTCAGATGGTTTCAGTAAAAATATTGGAAAGATGTTTTTGTTTTTGTTATTGTTATTGTTTATCTTTTTAGAGCCGTACCTGCGGCATATGGAGGTTCCCAGGTTAGGGGTTGAATCGGAGCTGTAGCCCCTGGCCTACACCACAGCCACAGCAACACGGGATCTGAGCCGCGTCTGCAACC
The DNA here is from genome assembly GCA_004024745.2 of Catagonus wagneri. NCBI lineage: Eukaryota > Metazoa > Chordata > Mammalia > Artiodactyla > Tayassuidae > Catagonus > Catagonus wagneri. The sequence goes on along the minus strand of PVHT020000105.1, from coordinate 14,784,612 downwards.
TACACTATAGCTCGTGGCAACGCTGGATCCTTAACCCACTGAGCAAGGCCAGGGATCGAACCTGCATCTTCATGGATGCTAGTCACATTTGTTTCCACTAAGCCACGATGGGGACTCCAGAAATATATTTTTAAGTTCAGGTTTTTATCAGTTTGTGTCCTAGACAGGAAACTCAATTATAGAGCCTTATTTGAAGAGCAAGGGGGAGAAAACTCTACAGCCAGAACGATGATAATCACTTCTTCCTATACGGTGCCTTTAAAATCAAAGAGTGTTTTCATTCTAATGCAGTTCTTTGAGATGAAGTAGAGCAAGTCGTATCCTTCACAGACTGCAGTGAGATGAGAGGAGGGGAGGACAGCAGATTTAAGGGACTTGACCAAGGTCACTGACCTGAGTCAGGCCAATGCTCTGAGTCTAGATTTGCAATCTTTTTTTTTTTTTTTTTTTTTGCTTTTTAGGGCCGTACCTACAGCATATGGAAGTTCCCAGGCTAGGGGTTCAAATTGGAGCTACAGCTGTTGGTCTGCACCACCACCATAGCAACACTGGATCCCAGCCGTGTCTGCCACCGACACCGCAGCTCATGGCAATGCCGGATCCTTAACCCACTGAGCGAGGCCACATCCTCACACTATTCAGCCTATTCCAGTGGTCAAACACGGGCTCCAGGGCCAGTGGGCTAGTCAGCTCATTACCGCTGAGCCACAACAGGATCTCCTGCAACCCTTTTTAACGTGCCTCACTCTTCTTTCAGAGAAGGGCTGAGTGGCTTCCTGGGCAGGCTCTGGGTCACCTGAAGTGCAGGATACCACAGAAAAGCCAGGAGCCTCTGAGAGCCTCTGCTTGGCGCTGTGCTTAGATCCCAGTTGAACCCCCAAACGGATCTCCTTTTGGCTGTGGAGCTCCCCATCAACCTCAGTTGTGAAGGCTGCCGGTCAGATGAAAATTCTGGGTTTCCAAGGAGCCCTTGGCCTCCCTCTTTCTGGATCAGATTCCTTGGGCTCTGCCTGCCCCACGTGTCCCTGGGCCACTGCTTAGCGCCGTCCGTGGGGAGACAGCACGCTTAGCGGCTGTGTTAGTGCCCTCGGGCTGCTGTTACAAACTAGAGCAGGGCGGCTTAGAATGGCGACAGGTGTCCTCTCGCAGTTCTGCTCCTTTCGAAGGCCCTAGGGAACAACCCCTCCTTGTCCCTCTTCTAGTTTCTAGCGGCCCAGCATCTGTGGCATTCCTTGGCTTGCACAGCGTCACCCCAGTTTCCACCTCCACGTGCCCGTGGCCTTCCTCCCCGAGTCTTCCCCTGTGTCCCTGTGCTGGCTCTTCTTCTGAGGACACCAGTCACTGGATAGAGGGCCCACCCTCATCCCCTATGACCTCGTCTTCACCCATTACATTTGCACATTTTCCTCTTTCCAAATAAGACCACGTTCTGAGGTTCCGTGTGGACATGACTTTAGGGGGAGACGCTATTCAGCCCACTCCAGTGGTCAAACACGAGCTCCAGGGGCCAGTGAGCTAGGGGTCTGCCTAGCTTCCGGGGACTGCCCTCAGCATCTCACCCCAGAGGCCGCAGGCTGGCTTCTCCTGGCTGCCGTGTGCTGATGCTGGCCTCTGTTTCCTGGTCCCCAGTCAGGGTTTCCTTGGAGTCCTTTGCTGTGTGTACCCATTTGCCCCACAGCAAGGCAGCTTCAGGTCCACCCCTCTCTGAGTTACTTTCAAGGTGCACTTGATTCATACAAATCTCCCTTCTTTCCACAGAGGAAGCTGGCGGTCTGTATAAGGCTGGCTTCCCTTTACCTGCTCCCTTTGGGAATCACTCACTTGCTTGTGACATCTGGGGGCATTAGGTCCGTCTGGGGCCGCCTCAGTCACCTGCCCAGGCACATCATGCAGACAGCTCCACCCTGGCCTCTCCCCCTCCCGCCTTGGTCTACCTGGACAGGTGGGGCAATGCCCTTGCCCTCATATTCCCCAGCTCTACCTGAGGGTTCCACTCCTCCCAGGGCTGGAGGAGAGGAGGTGGGTGGGGGCTTGGGGCCCCTTCTCAGGAGTCACCTCCCTACACCCCCCCAGCCTCCAATACCTTTTTATGACCCTCCACTGGTCTGCTAGGAAAAGCCTCCCCGTCCTTGGGACTCTATCAGAGCCTTTGCTTACTTCATACCCAGACTCCCAGATCTTTAGCCCATGCCAGGATCCAAGATGTTGAAACAGAAGAGAATCGATGTCTTTGTTTTCTGCCATCGTGCTGTATCATTCCTCTTCTTTCAAGCAATGGAAGCGGTAGTCGTAGCTGGTTGAATGAGCAAGGGTCACTGAGTACCCGGTCACAGTACAAAACAAACACACGACGAGCCACTGGGATCAGTGCTTAAAAAATATCCTCCTACCTCTAATGTTTCAACTCCCCGGTTTAATAGAAGTTCAGGGAGAGTAAAGGACATAAATTAGTGAACCAAACCAAATTCGCAGATGACTAAAGCCTGAGCCTTCGGTACCCCCAGAGAGATTTAGATGATGTGAAACGGAGCTGAGAGTTAAGAAACCAAAAATGACTGAGGGAGCAAACGAAAAAACAAATTCAGAGAGGCTGTAATTGTGGAGAGAGATGATACCTCATAACCGGATAGTGTTAAACATTGTAAAATGTGATCAAGTCAACAATAACTGTCTTAATCTGCTTTGGAAATCTAGACATTCGTATTTTAGGATAAAATGGAATATTCATATAGTATTATGTGAAAGTGGAAGGATTTTAATTTCGCTGTTGGCTGAGTACCCAGCGGAGTAAACGTGCCCTTTCAAAATTTGGGAAAGCTAAGCGCGCAGCCTGGTTTTGTGACTCTGACCCCTCATCCACATGGACGGTGAAATGAGACGGAGAGTTAGAATTCTGGAGCGAACCATGTGCTGTGCTCCAAATCCCCACCCTCTACGAAAAAGGTATGATGTGTGCTTGCCTCTTTTCTCCAGCGCAGAAGGAGAAGCCTGCACTGAACCTCTTGGAGGGTTTAATAGGCATCTTCTGCATTTGGGGGTGGGGGGGACACAGTGAACTGGGGCCCAATTCGCTCCTGGAAAATCTGAAGGGTAGCTGACTCTCAGGGTGGGGCCCATTGGGTGTCTGGAATTCCTCAGGGCAGAGGAGCAGCTGTTTCCCATGAAGCGGATGTAAGCTGGGCCCCGGGGACAGCTGGCGTGGGGTCAACTTAAATCCTATCCAGCAGAGCCCCTTGATGGGTAATTGATCCCCAACGGAGAGTGAGCTTCTGGATTTTGTAGTTGAGGCTAGAGCCCTCCAGCATTTGCCTGTGTGCATGATACCTCAGGTGAGAGGTTCCCAGTGCTTGTGGGGGAACCCGTGCAATCACCCCAGAAGAAGAAGAGTATACTTTATTTATTTTTTAATGTTATGTTACATTACTTTATTTTATTATTTTATTTTATTTTATCTTATTACATGTATTATTTTTCTTCCTTTTCTCCCCTTTTGGCCGAACCCACAGCATATGAAAGTGCACAGACCAGGGATCAAATCGAAGCTGCAGCTGTGACCTGTGTTGCAGCTGCAGCAACACAGATCCTTAACACTGTGCCTGGCGGGGGAGCAAACCCATGCCTCCCTAGCAACCTGAGACACTGCAGTTGGATCCTTAACCCGCTGCACCACAGCGGGAACTCCCTTTCTTTCTTTTTTTTTTTTAAATGAAGTATAATAGTATATACTTGGAGTATACGTAGCCTCACAGTGTTATGTTAGTTTCAGGTATAGGGTATACTTTCAATAGTTGCTGTGAGGGCCCAAAAACCATCTTACAGCCAGTTCTAATATAGTAAGGCCTTTCTTTTCCCTTCTTTTCTGACCACCCGACCGGGAGGAATCAGAAATTGCAGTGAGCAAGAAGGATAAAAGAGCAGGGGAGGAAGAGAAATCTTTCACTGCAGGCAACTGACTGGAAGCAGGTTGAGCCAGGAAAGTGGGGGAAGCTTTGACTTTGAATCAAGTTTAAAATATTCGTCTGCTGGACTGAACATATTAATTACCTTACTTTGTGTTTTCTGAGTTGAGTTGCTGACCAACTTACTATCACAAAGTGATCTGAAAGAAATGGGACTTGCCCTAAATTCCCTTTAGAACAGGGAATGAGTTAACCTTGCCAGAAAGTTTGGACAATGAGAGACCAAAATTTAAGTTGCTTGTAGCATAATTTCACTTGTTCAAAATAGTAGTTACATATATCAAGGTGCCAAGGAGTTATAAAAAATGTCCACAGCCAACACATATTTTTGAGCTCTCAGTATGTCAGCCAATCCTGTTAGGGCTAGAAATGGCGTAGAAAGCACGTCCCTTTATCTGCTGTTCGTATTTTACATGCTGAGAAAACATACTTATTCCGCACGCAGCATTTCGATGGGGATAAGTTTCTTCTCCAGCAAAGATAAATTTTGTTTCTTAGGTTTGACACTTATCCTGATTTATTACAAAGCTGGTGATTTGTAAGAAGAACGTGCATTTGTTAAATCTTAGAGGCATGATAAAACGGAAAATTGAGTCAATAGCTGGATAATTTTTTAGAGACGAAGTAATCAAAGCAATTGTAGAGTTCACTATTTGGTTGACATGGCACAGAATGCAAAGCCTTTACTTGGGAAGTTTACTTGGGTAGAAAGCCACATGGGCTGCCCAGAAAGTCCCTCTGCACACCCGCATTTTATTTCTCTGAATAAGAAGGCACCTCCACATAGTGTGGACCCCTCTTGCCTTCCCTCCCCCTCCCTCTCCCTCTCCCTCCTCCCATTCTAATTCTTTTCCTCTCTCTCTCTCTCCCCTTCTCTCTCTTTCTCTCCTTCTTTTCCTCCCCTCTCACCGCCCCCAAAAGAAACCTTTTTAGATACATACTTATTTCAATCTTATTTTACATGTTAAATTTCTAGAATACCCACATTTAGGAGGAAAACATGCAGAATCACTGTCAAGCAAATATCTCAGCATGCTCCCAGTATTGTGATTTGCTTTCAGTCCCACTGTGCATTAGGCCCCCTTTAGGATTTTGCATGGAAGCCGGTACATGAATGTTCATTGATTTAGCAGCGCACAGTGTGAGCCAAGGAATCTTTAGTCCCTAATCTATCGGTGTCTTTAGAAGCAGGTCTGAAAGCATCGTATTGCTTTGTCAGTTTCCTGGGAGGGTGTTTCAAGCTTAAAAACTGTAGTCGATGTAAACATTTCCTGAGAAGTTAATTATTAGTATCTCCTGAAAATGGACGTCCTGGCATCACGTAAGAGAAAGGAGAATGTTCTGATTCAATAGCTTGTTTAATAAACAATGAGGAGGACCCACAAAGCAAAAAGTGTAGAAGGAGGGCTAGGTAAGACAGAGTCCTTCTAGGAGTATCACAGAGGAAAGTGCTGAGGGACATAGGAGATCCTGGGAGCTACAAGAAAGAACACAGTGGTCTGTCAGATGCTGCATGCACTGCTGTACCCTTAACCGGTGACAAATTCACCCTCCGAGAGCAAACAGAAGTTCAGGAAATCTTGTGTCCAAGGTGATTTTTCAAGTGTTCTGTTTATTATTTAAATGTTGGGCAGATCACTTAATTCAGGATAATCAGTAGGTAAGAGTTGCTGCAAACTCACTTCTGTCCCAGGATCTTCGTTCGCATCCTTGAGGGACAGTGCAGGAATGTAATCAGATGAGCTCAAGGGGAATTGCTTTGGGTGATTTGCATTCCGCGGACCTCCCAGGTTTCTGTCCTCTAGTGCAATTATGAGCATCTCCCTCCCGAGGTATGAAGTGTGTATAATAATTAATCTTCTTCTGGGAGTTCCCACCGTGGCTCAGTGGTAAACAACCCAACAAGTATCCATGAGGATGCTGGTTTGGTTCTGGTCTTGCTCAGTGCATTAAGGATCTGGCATCGTCGTGAGCTCTGGTGTAGGTCGCAGACATGGGTCAGATCCCGAGTTGCTATGGCTGTGGCACAGGCTGGCAGCTGCAGCTTGGAGCTCCGATTTGACCCCTAGCTTGGGAACTTCCATATGCCGAGGGTGTGACCCTAATAACAACAAAAAAGAATTAGTCCTCTTCATTTTAGATGTGATTCTTTATGTCCAAGCCTCTTTACTATTAAGAATATAATTTTAGGTAGTTCCCTGGTGGCCTAGGGGTTAAGGCATTGTCACTGCTGTGGCACAGTTTCTATCCCTGGCCTAGAAACTTCCACATGCTGCAGGTCTGTGGAAAAGAATATAATTTTTATTGTGATGACATTTTCAAGAGAGCAGCCCCAAACCCCCATTTGCGGGACAGCAGGAGGAGGACGTACCCAGATCCATCCTTTCGGTGTTCATTGTCGCCCCTTCCGCTAGATCCTTTGACCAGACCTAGGAAATTGGGATTCGAAAAGCCCAGTTTTCTGTAGTTCTGATGACCCCCAACCCAAGATCACGTCAAATATTTTTTAGAGTTCTTCAACTTCCTTTTTACATTTTGAAAAGCCTAATTTAAAAAATCAAAGCGGAAATCATTATCTATACATAATTATATAATATATACAATTTGCTTTGAAAATCAAATATTGTGAAACATCCAGTTTGGGGGACCATAATAAAAGGGACCTATGAGTTACCAGTTTGATAACTACAGATTAGTCAGCTCCTAGTGTGCTGAGCAGAATAACAGCCCCTCAAAGACGTCTTTTTTTTTTTTTTCATTATAGCTGGTTTATAGGTTTCTGTCAATTTTTCAACTGTATAGCGTGGTGACCCGGTTACGCATACGTATATAGATTCGTCACAAATGATTAGACATAGTTCCTGGTGCTATACAGCAGGATCTCCTTGCTTTTCCATCCCAAAGGCAACAGTCTACAACTATTAACCCCAGACTCTCAGACCATCCCGCTCCCTCCCCCACCCCCTTGGCAACCACAAGACGAAGATGTCTTCTTTCTAATCCCATGACTATGCGGTTATATGGAAATGGAGGAGTAAGATTGCAGATGGAATTAAGGCTGCTGATCAACCAACCTTGAGATGAGGAGACTATTCTGGTCTATCTGGGCAGGTCCAGTGTAATCATAAGAGTCCTTTTAGGTGAAAGAGGGAAGCTGAGGAAGCAGAGTCAGAGAGAGATTTAGTAGAGGAAGGGGCCATGAGCCAAGCAATGCAGACAATTTCTAGAAGCTGGAAACACATCGCTTCCACATGAGCCCACCTAGATGCCGAGGGCCGTGCAGTTTCCTGTGTGCCCAGATGGAAACCCCACCACTGGGCTGACTGTGCCCGCTCTGCCCCTTCTCAGCCATGCCTCCTGTAAATATCCCTGAGCAGGTCTGCCTTGTTAGTCTCATGATGATTCCTTATTTATTTTCTCCATAGTACTTTCCCCTTAATAATTTATTTGCCTCTTGGTTAGTTGTGTTTTCCCCACCAGCCCAGAGCTGCAAGGGGATAGAGATCATTTGTTTTGTCACGACCACATGCACACTACCTGGCAACACGGTGGCCTGCGGAGTAGTTTACCAATCAATAACGGTTAATCCACATGTGATGAATGGATGAGCCGGTGACCCACCGAACGAATGGAGAGAAAACAGAGACCTCATCTAGAAGGGATCCATTATGTAGCAGAGACCATATTCATATGGTCCCGTGTAATAATCAATTTTAAGAGGCCACCGAGATCTCTGAGTTAAAAATAACAGACTGCATGCTAGCGTTCTAAAAGTGCTTGGAAGGGCACTGTTCTTTCAGAGAGCTTCGGTTCTCTAGGTGAGCAGATTGGGGTGGAGCAGAGCTCTGTATTTTATTTTGCTGATTAATTCCACTGTCATATTTCTGAGTGGGGCATAGATCCTTCAGGTGGACTTCTTTTACACCCCGCTCCACTCACAGATGCCAGACCACTCACCCCCCAACTCCCCTCCCTATTAATATACTTAAAGTATTGAGCATATTATCCCAGGGGGTGGGAGCATGCCATTTCAGGTGACTGAGGTTTTTTTTTCTTTTTTTTTAATCTCTCTTCTCCTTGTCCTTCCCATTGTCCCTTTTTTGTCCTTTTCTGGGTTAGCGTGCACCAGGAGTACATGGCAGTCTGTGAGGCAGAATGCCCAACCCAAGGCTTCGCCTCCCCTCGTCTAAGGGGGCTGTAAGGAAGGATGCCATAACGTGCCTGGCTGCTTTGCTAGGAAGCTGGGCTGTTGTCTGGAGAAGGACACAGAGGAGGTCCCCCTGCCTGGCTTCTCTGGCTCTGGCATGGCTACCGATTGGCCAGGCTTTGTGGAAGGTAGCAGAGTGAGGGGCCAGAGTGCCAGTTCCTGGAGCCACGGGCTAGACGGGATGAACCCTCCCTCAGTGGGCGTTTCCCCATCCCATCTCCCATGGGGCAGGCATGTGGCATTTCCAGGGTGGGGGCTGGGGACTTGTGGTTGGGATGGCGCCTGTGCAGAGCACAGTGTGTGTTCACTGCACGCTCCTTCCCTCTCTTGGACGTTTTTGTGCAGATGGAGGACGTTAAAATGAACCCCCAGATCAAGGATGTTCAAAGATCTATCAACAGTCATGTTCAGTGATAGAAAAAAAAAATGGAAAACAACTTAAACGTTCACATAAGGGAGTAGATAAAAGTAAATTATGGTACATCCATATAATGAAGTACTAGAAAGTCATTAAAATTGATCATGTAGAAGAGTGTTAAACGACATGTAATCATGTTCACATTTAATTTTGAAAAATCAGACTATAAAGTAGGGGATACCACGTGAACCCTTTTTTTCAATTAACAGTTTTTAATGTATAGTACATAAACAAGGAAAAGAATCAAGATCAAAATAGGGTGCATATTGTGTACACGTAACAGGTAAATTTTTCTTTTATCTTTGTGCCCAATAATATTTTTGAAATTTTCTGTAATGAACACCTATTTCTTTTGTACAGGGACGTAGACATCTAAAATGTTATTTTACAAATATTTTCAACAAACGTTATTTTACAAATCCCCAAACACACAGTTCTAAAAAATGGCTATTGACAGAAAAGTTAAAGAACAAAGCAAGTCATTGAAGTGCAATAAAAAAGCCCAGTAACCTTGCTTTGCTGGTGTTCCCCAAGCTCACCCTAGACCCTGTCTCTCGCTTTCCCTCCCACCCACGCGTGCTGAGTGCTGAGGCCTCCTCAGTGTCTGCAGTGGCTCCAGCCTCAGCATCTGCGGTCGCCAAGCCACCCCCCCAATCACATTCCCGCTGTCCTTACCTTTGTTTAGGCCTCTGTCCTCTTCTGTGGGACTTGCCCCCAGGCCTTGGCTCATACGCTTCTGTATGGGGCTGTCCTTTCCTCCTGACAACCTGGCAAAGGGGGACCCATCTCAGGAGACCCAGCTCAAAGGTCACATGTTCTGAGTTTTTCTTGACTATCTCCACTTCTGTCCCCAGAATCAACCCTTCTTTATGCCTCACTCTTCTGAACTCTCTTACAGAAGCTTTAAGTCTTGGCTGCATTTCTTTCCTTTTTTTTTTTAACTTTTTTTTTTTTTTTTGTCCATATGCTGTGCACCCACAGCATATGGAAGTTCCCAGGCTAGGGGTCGAATTGGAGCTGTAGCCGCTGGCCTACACTGCAGCCACAGCAACACTGGATCCTTAACCCACTGAGCGAGGCCAGGGATCAAACCCACATCCTCACGGATAATAGTTGGGTTTCTTACTGCTTGCTGATCCACGACGGGAACTCCCTAAAACCATCTAATTGAGGTATGATTGACATGGAGAAAGCTGCATGCATTGAATACAGACAACTCGATGGGTTTGGGCATAAGTCTACACCTGCGAAACCATCACCACTCAAGGCCAGAGTTACATTCATCACCTCCCAAAGTTTCCTTCCATCACTTTATCATTATTATTAGTATCATTTTGTAGTGCCTTTCATGGCACTTACTTTGTGTCAAGTTCTTTGTATAAATTCCCCCATGGTAATTTATGTGATCCTTGCAACATCCCCACTCGAGGGTCATAGCCCCACTTTACAAACGAGAAAACGGAGGCACAGAGAAGGTAAGTAACTTCCCTGAGGCATCAAAGGTAGACACTGGCAAGGACGAGGTCAAACTCGGGTAGTATGATTCCAGCATCTCTGTAGCCAACATGTATATATGCTGCTGCTTCTCATATTTACGAGGCCGTTCACACATCTCTCTCTCTACTACACTGTAGAGGAGGGATCATGTTTTAAATGTATCTTTATTTCTTTGATATCAAGCCCAGGGCTGGCATAGAGCAATTTCATCATAAAATATTGATTGACTGTTTATGCAACAAGTGGTTATTGAGCATCTGCCAGATGCCAGGCATTGTTTGAAGCACCTGAAGTACATAAATAACAAAAACACATCCAGATTTCTGCCCTCAGTGGGAAGGAGAGCAGTGACTTAGAGTCTAGTGAAAATGTCAAGGGCAAGTTGGGTAGATGATTCAGGTGTTATTTACATGACATTTTTACTTCTTCTGTATCCATGTTTCTCTAGATTACATTTTAAATTTGGGGTATAATTCGAGGCAGTGGCGGTGCTGGAAATTGATACAAATTCTTCCTTTGTCACATTGAGAGCTCTATAACCAATCAAATGTAAGTCATCTGTCAGTGGTCACATCAGGACTGCCGGATGCATCTTCAGGCTTTGAAACATTTTTTGAAACTTCAGTGCGTATCTGAAACTAGCACCTTTCTCTCATTTCTTTATGTTCTCTTTCTTGCTCATGTAATTTTTTTTTTACTTTTTCCCCCTGCTTTCCCCCCTCCCCTCTGCGAAACCATCTCCGTGCTTCTTACTGCTTCCTCTTGCACTTCTGTGCCTGTCTTTATTCCTTTTCTTTTCCCTCTGCCTTCCTGAATGTGTATTTTTGAATAGTTGATCAAAACTCATGAAGATGATATGCTTTTCTCTTTCAACTGGTAGGGTAAAAATGGCAAGGCATTGATCTGATCAGAATTTGTGTCACCAAGGACTATAGATTTCACCTGGGTACGGAAGACAGGCTGGCTCTAGAGGTTGGAACAACCTTCTAAAGCAGACTTTATTTCTATTTTATTAATACCAGTGCAGAGATCTAAAAGGATTAACTGTCTAAAGCTACCTAAGTGATAAAGAAAATGTAAAAGGATACCTTTTTCTACACCACATTGCTTACCACCTAAGGGGGGGGGTCCTGAGAAAAATGGGCTTTTCCTGCATAAGGGATGCCTTTTTCTCGGGTCTCCTGTATTAAAACGAAATTGAGGTATTAAGAAACTCAGACTCTTTCCAAATAATGGCATTATTTTAAAACAAATGGAGTCTTACAGGAATAGATGTAACCTATTATACTTGCAAAGCACTCAAAGATATACCATGCGAATCTGCTGTTTCTTCGTTTTGCCTTCTCTACACTCCAGCCTCCAGGATAGGAAATTACTCATTCCTTAGATTCTACACTAAATTCAAATGGTCAGCCCATGACCATAGAACGCCCCTGCATTTATCAGCGATTTCCCTGTATCTTGAGCAATCACACAGCCTAGATTTCCAAAACAGTATCTTTATCTTTTGCATACATTCTTTCTGTCAAGCTCTGCTCCAAAAATACAGTTGCTATTCCGGTATCTGTTAGTCCACTCCGTTCTTTAGCCGATGGCCGTTGAACTTGAGCCTCGCTAAATGAGCTCACAAGTCACCAAAGACCTGCTCACTGCCAAGGTGAACCGTTCTCCTCGGTCCTAGTGCTTTTCAGCCGTCCCGAGATATGTGCAGTTGCTGAGTTAAGGCTCACCTTAAGATTTTTCCCCAGGAACAACTGTCCCATTTTAAGACGGGTTGGAGAAGAACTACCCAAGGCCCTAGCCTCTAAGTTAGTGTATGTGAACCCAAGCTGGAAGGATTCCCATGAGACAAGGGACCGTAGACTGGTGAAGAAATCTTTACAAAGCAGCTGAGGCAAATGGTTTACCGGTTGTGCCCCCAGAGGTGTCAGCTTAGTCTTGGAAAAATGCAGATGTACTTATGCCCCCCAGCCTGAGGCTCCTTATAGCACCTGATCAAGCCTCTACTGACCACTAAGATGGGGAGGCACCTCATTTAAGGTGAGCACTGCATTCCGGGAGAGCAGTGAATTTAGACAAGTGCTGTCCTTAGGACCGTGCTACTTGGCAAAGCCAGGAAGCAAAGACTAAGCTTCCTAAACACTACATCATTCGTTCCCACGGTGTTCTGCTTAGGACAGTTTCTCCCAGAATCTCTTATTGACCTAGATTCTTCATCTCCTCCTCCTCTCTCCTCATATCCGTGCTCTTATTTCCTCTGGGGCACAACGGGGATCTTAAGGTAGTTTATGGGACATAACTCACTGTAGGTATTAATCGTTTTTAGAAATTGTACACGATGCAAGAGCTCATCAGGGTCAGAGTCCCAACTTTCAGTCTGGGGTGTGCCGTTCCCTCTTTGATTATAGAGTCACGGTGCCCAGTGTCTTCTTGCAATCCTCCTTTTTTGTCTCCTGTCCCTAGAGCTTGTCAGTATATAAACTAATGATAATATTAGCCTGGGACAATATGACCCAGTGATTCCACTTCTGGGTAAGTATCCAAAAGAATTAAAATTGGGATCTCAAAGAGCTATATATACACCCATGTTCACAGCAGCAGGATTCACAATAGCCAAAGAGAGGAATCAACCAAGTGTCCATCAGTGGATAAATGAAGAAACAAAATATGGTGTAGACACAGAATGGAATATTAATCAGCTTCAAAAAGGAAGGAAATTCTGGCACCTGCCACAACATGGATTGACCTGGAGGACATCATACTGAGTGAAATCAGCCAATCACTAAAACACAAATACTGTATGATTCCACTTATGTAAGGTACATAAAACAGTCAAATTCACAGATACACAGCAGTAGTTGCTAGGGGCTGTGGAAAGAGGGAAAGGAGGAATTATCATTTAATGGGTTTAGGTTTTTAGTTCTGCAAGATAAAAATAATTCTGGAGACTGGTTACACAACAGTGTGAATGTCCGTGACACTAGTGTACTGTGCACTTAAAAATGGTTAAGGCCTTCCCATTGTAGCTCAGTAGATTAAGAACTTGACATAATCTCCATGAGGATGCAGGTTCAATTCCTGGCCTCACTCAGTGGGTTAAGGATCCAGCGTTGCTATGAGCTGTGGTGTAGGTTGCAGACGCGGCTCGGATCTGGTGTTGGCTGTGGCTGTGGTGTGGGTCGGCGGCTACAGTGCCGATTCGACCCCTAGCCTGGGAACTTCTGTATACCGCAGGTGCGGCCTTCAAAAGAAAAAAAAAAGGTTAATATGGCAACTTTTATGTATGTGTTTTGATGCAATTAAAGATAAAATACAATTTAAAAAATTTTTACCTGGGAAAAGAAATTGGAACGTTATATCACCACCAACAACAAAAATTCGGATAGTTCTCTGTCAACTAATATTTCTCAGTAATTACTGTATACAGTATACCTGAGCTGAGAGCCAAGAAGGATATTAAGATAAATACAGCATGGTTCCTCTCCCCAAGGAAATGGTGGTTTGGTCCAGGAAATGAGACATGTGTAGAATATTAATTGAGTGAAAATTGTAAGTTAGGTGCGAGGTAGAGCATTTGAGATGACCATTTAATAAGGTAAACTGAGAAGGGCAGGTAGGATCTATAGAAACAATTTTAAAATTTTTAAAAAAATTACCTGCACTCGTATTGAAGAATGACTCAGTAAGACTTTACAGCCCTTTATTTTTCTGAATTATTTTTTTTTAATTTTGTTGAAATATAGTTCATTTACAATGTTGTGTTTGTTTCAGGTATATAGCAGAGTGGTGCAAATATACATATAAGTGTACATAAATGTGTACCTATATATAATTTAGATTCTTTTCCATTATAAATTATTACAAGATACCTAGCAGAGTACCTAACCCTAACCCTAACCCTAACCCTAACCCTAACCCTAACCCTAACTCTAGTAGAGGTCCTTGTTGGTTATCTATTTTATATATAGTATATTTTCATCCCAAACTCCTAATTGATCCCTCCCTACCCCTTTCCTGTATGGTAACTACACGTTTGTTTTCTATGTCTGATTGCTTCTCGGCCTTTTGGCTAAGATCAAGTGTTTTCTATGTCTGGGAATCTTTTTCTATTTTGTAAATTAAGCTCATTTGTATCACTTTTTAGATCCCATTAATAAGTGGTATCATATGTTATTTGTCTTTGTCTGCCTTATTTCACTTGGTATGATAACTCCTAGGTCCATCCATGTTGCTGCAGGTGGCATTATTTCATTTTTTATGGCTGAGTAGTATTCCATTGTGTATATGTTATCACATCTTCCTTAGACATTCATCTGTTGACTTAGGTTGCTTATTTTTCCAAATTCTTATAAACTGTTCTGAGATAGAATAATTCCAGGCATCCTTGCTGTAAAGCGTCCCTTGATTACATCAACACCATGAATTTTAGGGACAAGGGAGTTCTAAATACCAATGTCTTCAGAGCTAATTCCATCTTTAAATATCATCATTCTTAATATAAAAGAGCCAACCTGGCAGTAATCTAGCATTCAATTGTGAAACTATTATACAATTTCCTGAATTCTTATGAAATTAAGATTTTTATCCTGTCCTTGGAAAACAAAACGATATAGGTATTTCTACCTTTTTGACTATCTCAAAAGTAAGTGTATAAATGAGAGACTTGATACTATGTATGCTTTTAACTCAAGGATCTCCCTATAGCTATGAAATGCTTTGCTTTGTGATGGGGCTACCAGAAAGAGAGAATATATCAAAATTGCCTGGCAAAGCATGCTTGTTTCCATCTGATCTGTCTTTCTCAGCACTGGCAGGCCAGCACAAAGATGACAATTTCCCTCCCATGTGATCCCAGGAAGCCAATTGCTGAATCCTAGGAGTCCTAACTTCAGGCTGAAGGTGAAAATAACTCCTTCAGGGAGGTACAGTCTGCAGAATTAAGCTGATAAGCAATGACATTTCATTAGGAGGTTACAATAATAGGATCATCTTAAATTAAGCTCCCCAAATGAATAAAATAAACCTATTACTCTGAGGTTCACCTCAGCCTTGTAAAATACCTGGCACATCAGAGTTTCTGGGAAAATGTCAAATAGATGACGTGAAAAGGCGATATTCTGGTAATACAATGATATGGTTGAGGGTTATCATATATGATTCATTTTTTTTTAATTCAACAAATGTATTGACCTCTCACTTTGTGCTGGACACTATTCTAGGTGATATAGCAGTGAGCAAAAGATAAAAATCCTGTCTTTAGAAATCTTATAATGGTAAATAGTAGTAGGAAGGGGTTTCTGACACATTGTGGTGGTGTCGAAATCTTAGCTAGAATGAATTATGAAATTTCTTAAAATTGGAACACGCAAAAGATTATGATATTTAACATTATTCAGTCAGAGTGGTGCAAAGGCCATCAAAGATATGGGGAAATTGGGTTCCAGGTCTTGCTTTCATTCATGAGCAAGTTATTCGCTCCTCCGGACTCAGTACCTCGCTGTCAGATGTGCATTTGGGACACGTGAGCTCCAAGTCTCTTTCAGCTCTAAAATTCTCTGAGTATTAATGTTTCTCCGATGATTCAGAAGACCCTTCAGGATCTTTGAGTTCTGCAGCATTGTCAATATGACAACCAGTTACTATGAACACATTTTATTGGAGCTTTCCAGTCCTTTCGATTTTGGATAAATAGGGATGTTTGCTATACACACACACACATACATATGTATGTACGTATATAATGCATATATATGCATAATGAATAATGCTTATGCATTATGCGGTAATGTATAATGAAAGCAGGTTGCTGTGCTCTGAATGTTTGTGTTCCCCCCCAAGATTCAATACATTGAAATCCTAATACCAATGCAATGACATTAGGGAGCGGAGTCTTTGGGAAGTAATTAGGTCATGAGGGAGAACCCTTATGAATGAACTTAATGCCCTTAAAAAAGATCCTACAGAACTCTGAAGTCCCTTCTGCCACGTGAGGACGCAATGAAAAGTCTGCAACCCTTACCCAACAATGCTGGCAGTCTGCTCTGGGACTTCCAGCCTCCAGAATTGTGAAAAGTAAAATTTTGTACTTTATAAGCTACCCAGTCTGTGGTATTTAGAGACAGCTGCCTGAATGGAGTAAGACACGGGCATTAGAACTTGTTCATTGGTTATAAAACTGCTATACTTTTGTCATCATTTTCTCCTATGATTTCATATAAGGCATTTTGATTCTTTTCATCAGAATTATAGGGAGAGAGCCGTTTACACAGTATGAGTTGATTAGAGTGCATTTTCCTACAATCTGGTAGTGTCAAGGCCTAGTTAGAAACACCTATTCACTATGACGCCAATTTTATGAGACAGACATCCTTCAAGCAGAGAGGAAGTTATCCAAAATGATGAGATTAGCAGGTGTAAACTAGCTCATGTTATGGATCTGTGGCATCTTTATGCTAAAAGCTGGTTTTCAGGCAAAGCCAAATGTGGCCCAAACTGCTGACCCCAGTGTGATGTCTAACGTTGCTGAACTCGTACAAAGAAATGTGATTTTTGCCACAATGCTGGGATTATACTCTTAACTTGCCAAAGCAAACAGCTCGGCTTTCATGGAGCATGAATTTCCTCCAGATAACCTTGGTATATTCCTCTCTCTCTCTCTCTCTCTCTCTCTCTCTCTCTCTCTCTCTCTCTCTGGTGTGCGTTGGGGGGGTTGGTCAGAAGGTTCATGGCGTTGGGGAGGATGGAGAACCGTGTGATTCCTGGAGCTCTGCTGATCAAAAAGTGTTTTGTTGCTATACAAAGGGGTGTAGGTAGGCCAAAAATAGGCCGCAATTCGGTCATTGTACGGGAGTTCTAGGAAAACAGATTGTTCTTTTGAATTTCCAAACAATAATAGTTTGTTGAAGACATTTGTATAGTCATAATAAGTAACATATCTTGATAAGAAAGCCTTGCATTGGCAGAACATCTGTAGAAAAATCACTACACAGATAATCAGAACAGTTATGTTTAAATTAAATTAAGTGGGCACCGAGGGATAGGAGTAAATAGGGAAGGAGGAAGTAATTGAAACAGCAAGTAGTCTGAGGCATAGAAATGGAAATGTGTGTAAACGCTGCATATTTAAAAGTCATTCGGTGCCATACACTATGTTACTGATTCTTCTGGAGTTTCCAATAGGTGTAAGTCATGATTTGATGAAATCCATGAAAAGAAATCAATATATGCCTCAAACTTGGGGAAGAAATCTCTTCGTATGTGTCACTTTGCGACCAAAGGGTATTTCCCAGATTCTTGCTACTCAAAGTGTGGTCCATGGCCCAGCAGTACTCAGCATCCTGGGAGTATGATAGGCATGCCAAACCTCAGTCCTCATTCTAGACCTACTGAATCAGAATCTGCAGAATGGAGTCATCCTGTGATACATACGCACACTAAAGTCTAAGAAGCACTGCCCTAGAGCTGTTATAACAGTTCATTCATCCATTCAATAAGTGTTCTAGTACCGTTCCATGTACTAGGCAGTAGACAGTGGGAATACTTGGGCTCTGCACTCAAGGAACGCATGACTGGAGTGGGACAGATGAGTTATATCAAAAGTTAGAGTTAATAGGTTCTGTGCTTGGCTGTGAGATGTTAGGGTGGGGAATGTGGGTGACGCCTCAGTGTTAGCCCCAGGCACACGAGTGTTGGTGGGATGTTTATAATTAACTCGAGTTAAAAAAGAATGTGTCTGGCCTTGAAACACTGAGTTCAAGGCAGCTGTGGAATCTGCAGGTGGTAATGTCTAGCAGGCAGTTGAAGCTGAGAGCAGGGTTCAGTGAACTACGGCTGCATAGACAAAATCCTGCCTCCTCTGTTTTTGCGAATAAAGTTTTATTGACATGCAGCCGTGCACATTGGTTTACACATTGTCTGTGGCTGCTATCACCCTATGAAGGCGGGGTTGGGTAGGTGCATCAGAGACGAGACTCCACATGGCACGCAAAACCTAAAATATTTTCTCTCCGGCCTTTTTCAGGAAAAGTTTGCTGAGTCCCATCTCAGAGCATAGTGGGGAAGTCTGGGTTGGAGACAGCCATGTGGAATTCACAGCAGCCAGCGGGGTAGATAAAGACCATCCTGGGAAGTGAGAAAAGGAAAGGGCAAGATCAGAGCCCTGAGACAGATGCTGTTTTATGTGCTTTCTGTGCCTGGGGTAGCTCCCCTGGCCATTCCCATTCTTTCCCTCAGGACCCTTACAGCAGTTTTGTTTTGCGTGGTGTGTGTGTGTGTGTGTGTGTGTGTGTGTTTTGCCTTGGCACTTATAAATTTATTAAGCCAAGAAATGTACACAAGTTCAGTGACCTATCCTGTAGGTAATTTATGATCCTAATAATTTAGCAGAATCTGTGTGATAACAAATAACGCTTAGCTTTCAACGAAAGCTGTAAGTAACAATAGTTCGGGCCTAATAACAGAGAAGAATCTCATCTTCTCATGAAATGGAAAGGAAAAATGTCATTTCCTTATAAATTTGTTTTACCCGACTCCTGTGGCTGGCAGGACTGTGCAGAGGTGCCCACAGCTCCTGCCAAGGCCCTGTCCCCTTAATAGGGTCCCAAAGCCATGGGGCCCCAACTGGCATGTTCTCGGTGCTTTGCCCACTTGTGGGGCTGCTGCTGGTCCCCCCAGATACAGGGAAGTGGATCCGACAGAGGGGAGCTGCGAGGGGAAGCAGGATGCTCCTGGAGCAAGGAAATAGTTTGGGGCATAAAAAGGGAATTGCATGTGTGAAATCTGCAAATTGAAAAGCCATTCGGTGCCATAAACTCTTATGCACTTCTCAGGAGTTGTGCATGAAACGTTTTAATGGAACCGCCGCAAAAAGTCAAGGATTCAAGCCTCAGTTCTGAGCCCACCTTCATTAGGTAAATAACGCAGGTAGTGTTAAGTCCTGGGCTGGGAGGCGAGGTGGAGATGAGTTGAGGAGGAGAGAAAGGGTACAGGGGGCAGTCAGCTCAGCACCTGCCCCTCAGGGCAAAAATCCCACTGCCACCTGCTTTTCAGACCAGGCCGCAGGCAGTCCTTGGACACTTTGGTGCCAGGCATGGCAGGTGGCGCCTTCCCAGACACCCTCTAGTTTAACATCCTCGTGAACACAATTCAGATACAACAGAGCTGCCAAACTTGTAGATTTCGGTTTGAGGTGTAAGGTGCTTACTTCCCAAAAGATCCAGGAGCCCTTTTGATAAACCTACGGTCGCAGATTGCAGCGCTGCATTAGAGGCGCAGAGTCTGGTTCCATAAAATGACTTTGTTTGCCGCCTTACTCTCCAGTCCCTCTGAAGGGCCCGAAGCCTTCTGTTCACAATATTGCAGTGTTGGAGTTTTCTTACAGGGCCCTGCCTCATCTGGGCATTTGTTTACTCTGGAACCGAGTGGCACGAAATCCTTTGTCCCATCTTGCTTTCCCCGGGGTGAATGAGCCAGTGTTGCAAAGCCCAGTTCCTTTGTGCAGTCTCCCCTCCCCCGCCTCCCCCGCCCTCTCGGACCCCTCTCTGGGTTATTTCCGCATGGTTGTGACTCTCCTCTAGGGGGTGGAATAGAGGATGGCTGAATGGGACGATGGGCGTCAATATTTAGTGAGGAACTGGACTCACTGAACCCTCCCCGGCCCCCAGGTAGGTCCTATAAATGTCTCTGTTAAAGAGGAAGTAATAAAGCTTCAGAAAAGTTCATTTGCCCAAAGTGTTACAGCCAGAAAGTGATGGAGCTGCTTGAGGACCACATCTCCATCTCGTCTGTCGGACCGGCAGTGGGGCTCCTCACCACCAGACCCGTCACCAAGCCTTACACACTGGAAACTGGAGTCCCAGAGCTGCCAAACGGTGGCTTCTGAGTTCTGCACTTTCTGCCTCCGGGAAGATATTCCTTTGTCCGTCCCTTCCCTTGTGGTTTAGACACACTGCTGACCAGGGTGACGGAAGCCTGTCGTTCTGAACCACACCAGCAACTTCACCGTAGTTTGCCAGCCAGGCTTCGGGCTGGCATCCCCACAGATTTGTGACTGTCCACTTTCTGCGACTTTATTATAAAAAATTCTCTTTCTTGAAAGAGCTGAAGCCAAGTAAATATGAAAGAAACATCAAAACCAACAGAGCAACTTCCAGGATGCGACAGCTCTCCCCACTAACATCTGATCAGCCATTTGGACCCCAGACCTTCCTTGGGATAGCGATACTGGATGTAACGGTCATCCGGAGTGTCTGATCACACCTAGATGCTCTTCTCCCCGGGGTTCTTTCTTTCTCGAAGGTTCTCTGCTTTTTCCCTCTAGTGCTCTCAGAGTCGCCGTTTTGGCCTGGGGGACCTTGTTCTGACCTGTGATTGTCATCTGGCCCTCTCCATCCAGCCTCGTCGTGTACCCCTTCTTTCTTTCCCCCCACAGCCTGTTTGCAGGGGCCCATCCACAGCAGCCATAGAGACCGCATGTGTCCCATCTTTCCTTGTTCTCCAAAACCGGAATCTAAATCACTGAAAATTAGACCCGGTCCTGGGAGCAATTCGGTAAATGTCTCCCTCATGGGAGAAAGTGGCTTCTTTGAAAACGTGCTTTAGGATGACATTTCTTTAAAACCCCATTGTCTCTTCTACAAAACAGACTGCCTGGGGAAGGGCTTTACAGATCATTAGCAGTTCTAGTACAAGGCTCCCTTGGTGGAAAACTGTGGACATTTTTTTAGGAGAAAGATTTCTGGTTTTTTTTATGCCTGGGTTCCTAAGACTGCCCTCTGGTGTGGATCACCCAAGATCTTAAAGCAGGTGACAAGAGAGTCGATTGATGCTGACCACCAAGGCGAGGACTTGCTGCGCTCTGTGGCGCAGGGACGTGCAACCATAATGCAGGCTGACACCAAGAGCACCTTTGGGGGTCAGGCACTCAGGGTTTCGCTGATCTATTCCCTGAAGCTCTCCTGTAAGGGAGGAGGTGTCTGATCAGCCCCTGTTTCATGATGATGAAACCAGGCACAGAGCAGCGGACTGACTTACCCAGAGTCACACAGCTCCTAGGTGGTGGAGGTGGCGTGTGAGCCCAGGCGGTCTAGTTTAAGAGACTGCGTTCACACCCGCTTTTCTACATCTCTTGACACAGGGACCTGGAAGGTTTAACGTGGCCTTTACGGATCTTATGGACTTGTTCGAGAGACATCTGCCGATCTAAT
Source organism: Catagonus wagneri (assembly GCA_004024745.2). Taxonomy (NCBI): domain Eukaryota; kingdom Metazoa; phylum Chordata; class Mammalia; order Artiodactyla; family Tayassuidae; genus Catagonus; species Catagonus wagneri. The sequence goes on along the minus strand of PVHT020000105.1, from coordinate 14,763,327 downwards.
TTAGGACATACTGTGTTAAATACCACAGAGAGACTCAGAGTAGGGTGCTCTTAAGCCCTTGATATTTTCGTGTGGTGTAAAAAGCCACTTTTGAAACTGCTTTCTATCCCAGAGCATTATCAGCCCCTCAGATAATTGAGGAAAATGAGGTAAAATGAGAAGAAGGTTCCTATCCAAGCCATTTCTTCTTTTTTTTTTTTAATTCACCACTAATAAGGGGCAGATGGCTCTTCTCACACCGTTTCCTAACAGCTCTGCCTGTCCCCACCGCTGAGTCCCTGCCTTTCCTGGAACCAAAAGTTCTCAGGCAGTCCCCGATGACTGTTACTTATAAGTGATTTGTAACAGGGACAGTGTCCCACAGAAAGGTGGAAGGTGACTTTACCCGTTAAAAGAGAGACAGGTAAGGGACCAGATTCCCATCACAACAAAAGAGCCTTCACTAAGTCTCCTCAAGCTTTTCTGGCTGCGGAATGGGCAAAATCTAACTTGCTTCCTCCTCCTCCTTACCTGGTGGGAGTGTTGTGAAGATAAAAGGCAATAATTGGTCTGAAAAGGCCCTGAGCTGCATAGATGAAAGCTCTATAAAATCCCACTATATTATTAAACTGGCTTTACTGGGATTTCTGTAACTCGTAGGTCTTTCAGCCAGCAGTATGGAGTCCCAAGGCTTTCTCCCAGAAAGAGAATATTTACGGCAAATAGAGTCAGGTTAACACTCTCCAGGTCAGGGACAGCCTTGAGGGAGGGGTGGACACACCCTTCTTTGGGAAGCAAGGTCAGCCATGCTCGAATGTCTCCTGCAATGGGAAACTCCCCAGGTCCCGAAGCTGCCACTCAAGACCGTTAGAAAGCGCTTCCTTGGATTCCTGAAATCCAAGGCATGTCCACACCTGGTCCTTCGGCTATTTGACAACACACACCTTGCTTGCCCAGAGAGAGACATTGCTAACCCAGCTTCCTTCAGCCATTGCTTTTTAGGGCCACACCCACGGCATGTGGAAGTTCCCAGGCTAGGGGTCGAATGAGAGCTACAGCTACCGGTCTGACCATAGCCACAGAGACTCAGGATCTAAGCCACATCTGTGACCTACACCACAGCTCATGGCAATACCAGATCCCCGACCCACTGCCAGGGATCAAACCCGCATCCTCAAGGATGCTAGTTGTATTCATTTCTGCTGATCCATAATGGAAACTCCCTCTGATAAGGTTTTTAAATCGTCTCATTCTACTTATTCTCTTCCAGACAGAGTCCAATCCTTCCCTGATATCATAGAGTGCTGCCCCCAGAAACGCACATGACACTCAAGGTCATCTGACCAAAGCAGATGCCCACCTTATCATTCTATTAGCACCATCTGAGTTCAGAGTTTTCTGGTAACTTTGTTACACTAGCTACTCGAGTGACACCAATTACAATTGCTATGTCTACATTGTATGTCTACCTACGAGGGTGTGTCTGCCGATTATTGGCAATGATTTTTTTAAAAAATTCTTGGCAAAAGTTACACGTATCCCTCTTAAATGAAATTTTATTGAATTTGGTTCCAGGCCATTCAGATCTTTTTAAATCCCCATTTTACCGTCTAATGTGTTACCTACCGCTTGCAGGTGGCAAGCCAAGCTTCTGGACCTTTATTCTAGACATAGTGAAGAGCAAACTTCTTGCAAATACAGTGATCTTTAATTATATCTCCTATACATGGACAATTTTGATAAAAATCCTCTCACTTTTGGTTAAAACATTAAAATGTTACCTAGGATAAAGCCAAGAAATATTTTTCTATCAACTAATTTGTACCCTTTGTAATTATCAATCATCAGATTATTAATCTGCTTAATTGTTCTGGCCTCTATCCTGTGTTATGTGCCCTTGTCCAAAATGCCTTGCAGACATCCCTCTTGCCTGCTTCACTTTCTCTGATGTTCCAATCTTATGACTTTACTCTGGAAAGAAATGACTGGCACTACTATGACTTGAGTTGTTAGTGCAACTGGGTTGGCTTTTATGACACCACCATTATCAGTTTCTTTCCAACTCATCGCATTTACAACTTCTGGGACCACTTTCCAGCTTAACCACCTGTATCTTAGAGAATTTTCCTTCTCTCTTAAAAAAAAAAAAAAAAAAAAACCCAAGACCTTTGCATAACTCCTTGCTTGTGGCCCAGCTCTCATGAGTCGTGGCTTCCTCCGAGGGCTCTGCCAGCAGCTCGTCCATCCCGTTTGCAGGATTCCTCTGAGCCCAAGTGCAGTTTGTCCAGTTTTACAGATTTTGTATCCCAAACCCCCAGTGTTAATCTGTAAAACTGACTTGTGATGATTTATGCACACCTGTAATTGAAATAAAATCCATTAAGAGAAAAAAAAAAAAATTTTCCCCCAAGTGCAGTTTGTCCAGGGGTGAGATTTGAATTCGTTTGGAGCAGACACACGTCCTCCTCCTATCCGGCAGATCACACCCTGAGTTCTTTTTCCTTTTCACAATCTTAGTTTTGTCCTCGGCAATCCAAAGATTGCTCTCCCTGGCGAGGAAGCCAGGGGCAACTGGTAGAGGAGCTGTGCCTCTTTTTGGCATCTGTCAGCCTCACACCTTGGATGCCAGGCAGTTGACTCAGGCCTTCTCTGATGTTTTGATTCTGAGCCTCACCAAATTCTTTTAAATGTTAACATTCCATATCTAAATGCAAGTATCTCTTAGAAAGGTTGTTATGCTAATAGCATGTGTAGTTTCAGGGATGAGGGTGGGTTTTAAGGGAAGACACGCCATAACTGCTCACTTATGGCTGGGCTGAAACATTAGACCTTCCTGGGCCACTTTACCTGGTCCCACTGAATGGAGAAGCGCCCAAGTCTAATTCATTTCGGGGCTCCATTCCTGTAATATCGTTTGCAGAAAATAAAGGCAGAAAAGGTGTGGATTAGGAGTTCAGAGACCTGGTCATAGTCCTATGACCTGCTCCTGAATAGGCTCAGAGACGTCTCTATCCATATCTAAAAATATGAGAAACTTGGATTCACTTAAACTCCTCTGGAAGGTCATTTCCAACATGATTCTATGACACTTTATTCTAATCCAGTCCCATTTTTTTTCCCCCCGTTATAGTTGGCTCTGTGTCCTATTGGCAAGTTATGTCACCTCTCTAGGTCTTAGTTTCCTCAACTTTAAAGATAAAGGTGACTCTCGTTCTGCAGTCTTCTAAATGAGCAGGGCTCCCCGAAGCCTGGGGAGAAGCAGGATAGGGTGGGAGAGATGGACTTCCTGTCCTCATCCCTTGCTCTTCAACCAGAACAGCTCAGTATTTACCTGTTGGTCTTCTGCGTAAGCTTTCATCCAGGGAAACGTTTTTGTTGCAATTGCTTTGTTTTATTTTTGCCTACTAATGAATGTATCTTGGTATGTCCATATAGTGTAATATCTTAGGAGACTCTGCAGCCCCCATCTAGCTCAAAAATTAGATAGTAAACACCTTGAAAGCGGGTATCAGGACTTATCATTCTATTTTCATTACCCTTTGGAGAGTCTAAAGTGTAAAGTCTAAAAACGTCTGTTGGATAAACATGCAATGATAATAATAATCGTTATTAATGAGCTCTTATTCCAGGCCAGGCATTCAGTGTTTTAATGGGTTACCTCAGTTAACCTTTAAAATAAACCTATCTGGTAGGTAATCCCCCTCCCCCATTTTATAAATGCAAGAGCACAGGTAGTAAGATAATAGAATGGAGGCAATCTGATAAATATCAAAACTGAGGCTCTTTTTTTTTTTTTCTTTCCTTAGGGCCGCACCCACAGCATGTGGACGTTCCCAGGCTAGGAGTCAAATCGGAGCTACAGCTGCCGGCCTACACCACAGCCACAGCAATGCGGGATCCAAGCCATGTCTGTGACCTATACCACAGCTCATGACAACGCCGGATCCTTGATCCATTGAGCGAGGTCAGGATTGAACCTGCATCCTCAGGGATACTAGTTGGATTTGTTTTCGCTGCGCCACTATGGGAACTCCAAAACTGAGGCTCTCGATCACCTTGTTACATGTTGAGTAAGATGGACGAGGAAGCTAAAGAGCAAGACCAGCAGGAGGGGGAGGGTCAATCTGAAGATGGTCCCAGGAGGGATAGTTCAAGGTGGAAGGGAAAGTGGTTAGGCGTGAGGTGGAAGGTCATTTCCGCGGAAGTGAGTTCCCTAGACCAGCGGCAAGAGCATCATCCAAGAACTGTTCAGAAATACAGATTCTCAGGCCCCACCACAGACCTTCTGAATCCAAAAATCTAGAGGTGAGGCTCGGAAGACTGCGTGTTAAGAAGCTCTCTGGGGGATTCTGGTGTATGTTGAGAATCCCCGCTGTGGACCAGCCTCTGAAGAGTGGCGAAGTTTCTGGTTTTTTCACTATTGGAATGAAAGTTCTAAGCTTACACCAGTATTTATCTCTTTGATATTTTAAGATGACTGTCCACAAGATGTTGGCTTGGACTGAGGGACTAAGTATCATGTTCCTTTCCTTCCTTCTGTTTAGTCTGTAACCTGAGGCCCATCACTTAACTCTTGATTCTTTGCCTATAAAATGTGGTTAACGAGGCCTGTCCCCTATTGGAATAGCGAGAGAAATGTGTAATTAGTGGTTGCGAGGCACCTGGAGCCCAGAGCGCCCTATAAATACTGTCGGCTAATAACCAGTTTATGATCTTAAATGCTGCCTGCAACTTGACACATTTAGCATTTCTTCTCTGAATTGTAAAGCAGAAATTTAATAGTTTAGTACTTGCACTTATTTATTTATTTTTTGTCTTTTTGGGGCCGCACCTGCGGCATATGGAGGTTCCCAGGCTAGGGGGTCCAATCGGAGCTATAGCCACTGACCTACGCCAGAGCCACAGCAACGTGGGATCCGAGCCGCATCTGCGACCTCCACCACAGCTCATGGCAACGCCGGATCCTTAACCCACTGAGCAAGGCCAGGGATCAAACCTGCAACGTCATGATTCCCAGTCAGATTCGTTTCCACTGTGCCACGAAGGGAACTCCTGCACTTATTTTTTTATTCATTCTTTCACCCCAAATTGTGTGTGTGTTTGTGTGTGTGCACACATGCGCTTCCTTCAGCTTTCCAGAGAAAATGGGTAAGAAAGAAAACGTTTAAAAAATCAGGACCTTTTGAGAAAATAACATCTCCAAAGCATCATGTTGGATTGATTGTCAAACAGAGTCTACGGACTCAGTGATAGTTGGTGCCAGCAGTAATGCTGGTTCTTTGAGAGTCCAAGTTGCTGTTATTTAAAGACAGTTCACCTTGTGCAGTGTTCTCAGTTCTGCACATCTTTCTTGCAGTAACCCCCTTTTGCCTATTTAGAACTGAAAAGTCTGAATAACATTTTCTATGCGGTCATTCTTCATTCATCTTAGGCAAATACTTCCTTTTTTAGGCAAGACTGCTTGTCCTATGTATACACTCATTTTAGATTAGATTTACAAGAGTACAGGCTAGTTTGTTTTACTCTAGTACATAGTATTTTTTCTCCCCTTCATCTTAAGCAGAGGAATGGTTAAAAAAAGACCCAGATGGAGACACAACAAAAGTGTTTCTTTTGAGACGTTGACTAGGGCATAATTTACCTGGAGGAGAGCAGTGTGAATAGATAAGCAAAGGTACAGGCATAAAAGAGGCTTTTATACCGACAGTGTGGTATGGAGAAAAAAGTTTTTAAATGCCAACTAACTGTGTTTTTTATTTTGTATATTATAACTTCAATATTGGAGCATAATTACTGGGCATAGAAAATACCTCCACCCTTTTATTACCATTTCCTGACATTTTAAATTATACGCTACTCGTGAATTTAAAAAAAGAAAAAGAAAAAAGAAGAAAAAGAACAGCAGACTAGGGATCATCCAGACCCTGAATCAACTCACTAATTTATAAACTGAGTCCCAAGTAAGCAGGCTTGTTTCTCCTCCTGCCTTATGCTGGAGGTCAAATGCTTACAATAGCCTAAAATAACAAGTTGAGACATGTTTTCGTAATTGGAAATAAGGAAGAAATCCAGCCATCTGCGAATGGAAAGGAAAGTTTTGCAATAAAGCTAACAGCTGCTGTCATTTCTGAAGAAACGTCTCTAAATCCTTCTCAAGGCAGTACCGGCCCCTACGGCAGCTAAAAATCATTCAGGACACCATTAACTGATTATGAATTACCCAGGCAATCATGCTTGCACTTAAAAGGGCCACGCGGACTCCTTTTAGAAGTTGGTCTAACTTTATAACTGTCTGGGGTTATTCATTGCAGAGTGATGTGTTTCCTTTTCAAGTCCAAATAAGTCGAAATAAATTGGACAGCCAATTCCCTATAAGGGAAAAGGGAGAGGAAAAGACGCGGTGTCCTCCCTTTCCTTGAAAAGCACTGGCTGAGCCCAAGAAGGGCTTCAGTTTCTACCAAGCTTCAGAGCAATCTGCTGAGCACTTCAGTGAAATGCAATAGTGACCTGTCTGGCAAATTGTGAGGGCTGACGGCAAACAGAAAGAAGAGCTTAACTCCTTCTCATCTTCCAGCGCTGGCATTAAGCCTTCAGATAAGGCCAGAAAAAAAATGGTTAACGGTTGGGACCGCCTGCCCCTCATAATAGAAAATGGTCTGGCCAGAGATCTTTTCTCATTTTTCCGATCACCTGTCTTCTCCAGGCCTGTCTTTTCTTATCTGGTGTAAATTATTTGTTTGCAGCATTTCTGAAATTGCTCTAGGAAGATCAATAGAAGTGTGGCGAGGAAAGAGAATTTAATTTCACTGTCCCTGCTTCTCTGAAAGGTGGGGATTCTTGCATCGTGTGTACTTCCTGCCAGCTCGGTAATAATTAATGTAAAGTGTGCATGGGTTTAATCTGCAGAAACCCATCAAGAAATGTGTGTTTAATCATTGTTTGGATGATCCTAAAGCATTTTAATATTACAGTGTTTAGTCAGCAAACCTCTGCAGGAAAGAAAGCATGTTGTTTGATTGAATTAGGTAATTTAAAGGTTCCTCTTGTGATTTCTAAAACAGGAACTGTTGCTTTTCAGAGAAGAAATGTTTTTCTTGAGGAATCTGGATAGCAGTTTTTTGTGATTCTTCTTTCCTCTGACCTCTCCGAGTTCTCACTGTCTGGACTATTCGTTTTTCATCTCTCAGGGTCTACTTCTCAGCTCTCTTTTTATATCCTGACCTGACCAGATTATAAACTCCTTGAAGGTAGTAAGCGTGATCTTTTATATTTCTTTTAGTTCTCAAAGTGGCGAAATCAGTAAATGGTTAGGGCTAGGCAGCTGTAACAAGATTTTATGCATTTAATCACATTTACCGACCAGACCCACTTCTTATTAAAATAGTATGTTGCACCTCGTTATTTATTTATTTATTTATTTATTTATTTATTCTTTTTAGGGCCATATCCAAGGCATATAGAAGTTCCCAGGCTAGGGGTTGAATCGGAGCTGTAGCCGCTGGCCTCTGCCACAGCCACAGCAATGCCAGATCTGAGCCGAGTCTGCGAGCTACACCACAGCTTGCGGGAATGCCGGATCCTTAACCAAATGAGCGAGGTCAGGGATTGAACCTGCATCCTCATGGTTACTAGTCAGATTTGTTTCCACTGAGCCCCGACGGGAATTCCAACCTCATTCTATTTTAATGTCATAAAGCCATCTTGAAATGTATTGTGTTTAGCAGTCTCTCAAATGACCCCGGCCTTGTTCAGCACAGCGGTCAGCAGTAAAGTTTTTCAGTCCTGGGCTCCGGAAGGATAAAGTGGTTTGGGTGTCACACCTAATAAGTGGGATTTGAAGCAATGATACTCCATTGAATAAGCTTTGTTACAGTTGCAGGGTCAGATTGAGGCGTTTCTGTGTGAGTGTAATTGGAAATTGTTACAGCTCTGAGAATCTTCCATAATTTGGAGAACAGAAGAAAGAGAGAATGCTTCTTTTAGATGAATAGTAAGAGATAATCCATCTCTTACTATTTATTATGATTTATTTATTTATTACAATTAATATAGGGTTAATGAAGTTGGCCTTTTGGAATTTAATTTTGATCACTGATTGATGTTCGAGAGACAGCCTCACGTTCTTGGATGTTGTAGTGTGTGTGTGTCTGTGTGTATGAAAAATGAAGGAATCGAGTTAGTATCTAGGGCATATCATTTAAATTCTTAGAAACCCCATAATTGCAGGTTTTGTGGCATGCACATCATATGAAGAAAAGGAAAATAACCCAGTATACTTGGAGGCCTTGCTTAGGCTCAAAATACATCACCAGAGAGTAAAAGGGGGGAGTGTTGGGGATGTTATCATTTTTATTTTTAGAAAAACCCGGAGCTCAGATGAGAGCCTCCTTGCGTGGACTCAATTTAGAAGCCGTGCATGGTATGGCATGGGAAGTTCATTATAGATGTGAAATTATGCAGTATGTAGCAAGGATAAATGTTTATTCATATCCCAAATTTAACCCACCATTTAAACACTGCGGTTGGAAGCGGATTTGCTGTGTGGGCTTGTGGGCTTGAAAGTCTCCCTACGAATGTGCAGCAGAGGCAGAGCCAGGGCCGCTGGAAGCATACGCAGGCTCCCTCCTCACCTTGGGACGACGTATTTGACTCCAGTTTATCAAAAGTGAGTCCAAAGTCGCTACAAAAGTAAATGACCTTTGTCCTGTTCAAGTCTCATTTTAGGCCCTTTTCGCCTTTCCTGTGGTCTCGGGGAGGCGAAGGGGTCCCCGCCAGGGCCCTGGCAGGGGCGGAAGGAGGGTACCCCCAGTGGGGTTCTGAAGTTAGCAGAGGGGCTCGTTTCCAGAGGCGTAGGCAGGCCCAGGCAGCCGGGGATTCTTAAGCATCCAGGGGTTGCCGGGAGCGGGAAAACCATCACCACTCCCAGGCCTGGAGGGGCCCCAGGAGGAAACTGGGTTACCCCTGGAGCCTGGGGGCAGCGAGAGCCACAGGAGAGGAGCCTGGACGTGGCAGTCGTGAGGGTCACACATGACAGCCCCAGAGCAGCCCCAGAATAGGAATAAATCCCCCAGCATCTCTCTTCCTCTTCCCTCCCGTTTTCTGCCTGAGCTTCCTATTGGCTGAACCCAGTTGGAAGCCAGAGGCAAGGAATGCGGTTTCTTAGACATTACCCCCCACACACACACACACACGCACACACACACACACACACACACACACACACTGAGGAGCCCTGCGAGAGGCAGAGACCGCTCTTGTCGGGGAGTCAGTTCTTCCCTTCACACTCGGGGTTACCAGCACCGGGACTTTTCCCTGGATTGGTTTCAGGATAGGAGGTGCAGAGGGGTGGATGAAATCAGAACTGGGGCAAGGGTTGGCTCGCATGATCAGAAAAGCATCATGAATAGTACATTCTGATGCACCTCCGCGGAAAGGAGAAAATAGCAGCCGCGTGGGGTAGTGATTAGGAAGCTGCCCTGTGGTGAGACTATTCAGGTATGTCCCCAGCTTGACCGCTTACCAACTGGGCTGTGTGGGGCTAATTTCACCCTGAAATTTTTGTTCCCTTTTTTTTTCTTTTTTCCCACCCACTGCTCTCAGGACATGTGGAAGCTCCCGGACCCACGCCACAGCAGCGACACCATCCACATCAGTGACAATGCTGGCTCCTTAACCATTAGGCCACCAGGAAACTCCCTCTTTTTGCACATTTTAAAATTAGAGATAGGAGTTCTCTTGCGGTGCAGTGGGTTAAAGATCTGGCATTGTCACCACAGCAGCTTAGGTCACTGCTGTGGTGTGCGCTCAGTCCCTGCCCTGGGAACTTCTACATGCCGCAGTCAAGGTCCAAAAAAAAAAAAGAGAAGAAGAAAAAGAAAGAGATAATGATCATACTACACGTGGGTAGGCTGAAGTGAAAAGATGCTTGTAAAATTCTGGGCTTGGGACAGAGTCCACACTCAGGAAATACAACTGCTAGCTCTAATCCAAATTACAAGGAGTTCCTGTTGTGGCTCAATGGAAATGAATCTGACTAGTATCCATGAGGACATGGGTTCAATCCCTGGCCTTGCTCAGTGGGTTAAGGATCCAGCATTGCCATGAGTTGCAGTGTAGGTTGCAGACATGGGTCGGATCCTGTGTTGCTGTGGCTGTGGTGCAGGCCAGCAGCTGGAGCTCTGATTCACCCTCTAGCCTGGGAACTTCCTTATGCCGTGAGTGAGCCCTAAAAAGCAAAAAAAGAAGAAAGAAAATTACAGAAAGGAAGGCTCAGTCTTGGCTTTGGTCCTGTCCTGGAAGTTGTCCTTCCTTCCGCACCAGGAGTCAGAATGTGGGTGAGAATAAGGTCTTTATGTTCTTTACAGGAGAGTGTGGGCTGCAATCAGCTGAGAAACACCCACTCTCTCTCCCCTTTTTGGTGCTGAGTGAAGGCCTTGCTTATCTCTCAGATGGTGGTAAGCTGTGGGGCTCAGAGGTAAGAAGCAGAGAAACTAACTAAAGAAAGATATGTATTGGGTTCCCACCAGGTCTGGGCTTGGTGGGCGTATGCAGAGCAAATGCCAGATGGGGGAGGCACACCCAGCCTGTGTGACCACACTCTTCACCGCATCCCATACCAGCTCCTGACCCAACCCTTTTCTGAGCCCACGGCCACCACTGCTTTATGCTGGGGCTTCTGTTAAAAGGATTTTAGGGCCGCACCTGCAGTATATGGAGGTTCCCAGGATAGGGGTCGAATTGGAGCTGTAGCCGCTGGCCTACACCATAGCCACAGCAATGCCAGATCTGAGCGTCATCTGTGACCTGCACCATAGCTCATGGCAACACCCAATCCCTAACCCACTGAGCAAGGCCAGGGATTGAACCTGTGTCCTCATGGATGCCACTCAGATTCATTTCTGCTGAGCCACAATGGGAACTCCAGAAAACCATCACTCTTGGGAGAAGACATGACACTGTGGGAGAGATACACTCAGCTAAGAGTAAATCAAGAAGAAATTGTAGTCTTTTAAGGAAAAGGGATCCAATAAAAGAAGCTGAAGATGGAGTTGGATCCTCTGAGTTAGCTGACTTTCCCTTACATGTGAGTAGTTTTAAAAATAAAAACTGGAGGCAAGTTGGATGAACATAAAGACACTGGCAGCCTTGGGAATTAGGGGCAAAATTCTGTACTAAATTCATGAAATCATGGCATGGTTTCATATTGAACACGCTCTGTTCCTATCACTAGCATTTTCCTGGCTAATTTCTTCTCCAGCCCTGGATTTCCTTCTGATTTTCCAATGTAGGCAGTACCTCCCACCCCACCTCCATCTCTTCAACCCACCAAAGACCCCGTGGCAGCAGAGGCAATGCCTTTTGTGGCAGTAATCTCTGAATTTTCAGTGGTAATGGATAAGAGTCGTGGACGAGATGAGTGTGTGAGCCAGTGAGAAAGGACCAGATGATAATAAAAAATGCACTGTGCTATGGGGTCAGCAGTCCCTGACATTCTGAAGATTACGTGGCCTTTGACAACCAGTAGCTTTGACCACCCTGCTATTAGAGAAGATTAAAACATATCTAAAAAGTCATGTGATTAAGGCAATCTCATAGTAACTATTTCACCACACAAGGTGAGTGTAGAAAATTTTGGCTGATAGGAGTTCCCGTCATGGCTCAGTGGAAACAAATCTGACTAATATCCATGAGGACGCGGGTTGGATCCTGGCATCCCTCAGTGGGTTAAGGATCTGGTGTTGCTGTGAACTCTGGTGTAGGTCGCAGACGTGGTTCAGATCTGGCAGTGCTGTGGCTGTGGTGTAAGCTGGCAGCTACAGCTCTGACTCGACCCCTAGCCTGGGAACTTCCATGTGCTGTGGGTGGGTACGGCCCCCTCCCCCCAAAAAAAGACAAAAAAGAAAATTTTGGCTGATAGAGTTGTGATAAATTTAACATCACAAAGCTACAATGGTGAATAACTAGAAGCATTCTTCCTATTATTCTATTGAAAAAGAAATTCTATTAAGAAAATGTCTATCAGATTCCATGCTTGTCACATGTCTTTCCCCTAAGTGTAAGAATTAGGGTTAAAGGACCAGATTGGAGTGAGAAAGCCAAATGCAGAAATACCTTTCCTGATATATATAGAAGCTCATGCATTGGCGGAGAGCAACTGTGTACCCTTTATTATTGATACCTTGAGTCATTTACTATGTGTAAGAGATTAGTTATCTTAATCAGTGGATAATTTATCATTGAAAATATTGGTGACATAAAATGCATTTAGAAAGACATCTCAAATTCCATCGTAAAACTCCCAGTGGAGGTCAAGATCCGAATATACCTTCTTTCTAGAACCATCTATTCAGTGCTGTGGTGCTCACAGGAGTAGGACAGTGGAGTCCCTCTAGCATCCTCTGTTCTATGGGGGGCACTCAAAGAAAGCCTATTACAATGTAAAGAACGAAAATGGAACCAATACCTGAACAGCTAAAGTTTGCATATGAAAAACCTGCAAACAGCTCTTGCTGAAGGCTGAGCCTCTTGACCCAGCAAATTATTATTGGTTCAGGATAAGTGGTCTCTCAGTGCCCAGGGGAACACCCACTTCCTGCCAGAGGATATGAAGCCCTGGACGTGGGAAGCTCCCACCAAGTGCTTGGACTCAGATGCTTGAGACAAAGGAGACCTTTCACTGTGTTATTTAGAGGCCCCAGATCTAATCACTCCTGGCTGCTTTCTTTGCTTTTTCCTTTTCTAGTTGTTGAGTGGTGACAGCCAAGTCCTGGCCGCACTTGTTATTGACTGGTCTGTATCAGAGTTTGCATATGGCAGGTGGGGCAGTGTGCACATTCTGGCTGGAGGCAGACGTCCGATATGCTCAGCTCTTCTTTTCCTTTTTACTCCCATCAGCCAGCTTGGGACTGGCCCCGTGGACACTGTGAGCAGTGAACACGATTTGCCTCAAACCCGGCCCTGAAAATGCAGTACTGATGGCCGCCATAGACATTTCCTAAGGAGAATCTGACCTTTTACGTCTATTTGGAGAGTGGTCTTTCAGTTGGTCAATCAACAAGCATTTATTGAGCACCTGGTGTGTATAAAAGTTTGCTATGGGAGGTGCTAAAGAGAGTGAAGCTGCAGGGGAGCACTGGGGTTATTAGGGACCCTGGAATGGCTTTCCGCTAGATTTACACCTCACCTCCATGCCACCGGAAGCCACAGGCCACTCACCGGAGGTAGTCGTAGGGGAGGCTCTGCTCTGACCAGCAAGCGTTAACACCCACGTGCCTAGAAGGGAAGGTGAGACAGTAGGTTGCCCTTGAAGAATTTCCCTGTGACCCCCTCCTTGCTCCTTGCCAGGATGCAAGCGGTCCTTCAATGCAAAGTCCACTGGTCCCTCTTCTACTCGCCTGTGCGTTCCTTACAGGCACGGAAAGATGGCTTTGTTAAGGCACAGACTCCCAGTGGAAATAACGCTTTGTGAGGAAGCACTCCCTTGTCAGACACGCTCAACCTGTGAACCGAGATGTCTCCTCCCGTCTCGGAATGCTTCAAGTGAACCAGTGTCCCAGTCTTCCCTTTTACGTCCACCTTCCTCCCCTCCTCATAACTCAGAGCCCAGCAAACTCCTACTCATCCTTCTCCGCCCAGCTCCAGTGTCATCTCCTCTGTGAAGCCTTCCTTGTCCTTCCCACTCACCCCCCTCCAGGAGCCTTTGGATGCCCATAGCACTTACACACACCCCTTACATAGACACTGTGCAATTATTCCCTCAGGAAGTGGGAGCTGCCTCAGGAAAAGAACTTTCTCATCCGTCTCCATGTGCGGTGTCTAACGTGAGTTCGGGAACAGGGGGTAAATATTTGTTATCTGGACAAATTAGGAAATTGACAAATGATCTTTTATAAAGGCACAGGTGTGTAAATACACGATCATCCGTCCTTCCGGCAGTGCCGCCGCAAATAGATAAACAGAGGTTACAAGTACAAACAGCTTCAGACAGGAGGGTGATATTAAGGAAAGATTTGTTTTAATATTTGGTTTCTGATTCTGGTCGTGGAAGCAGGAACTTTCACATACTGCGATTAGGAAGACAAATGCGCCACTGTGCAAACACCAAGAGGATGTGACTCTCCCACCAGCACGCGGGACAGCTGTCCCAAGTGCTGTGAAGACAGGCGACACTAAGATAACAGCGGGGGACTGAGAGGGGGGGGTCTATTCTTCTTGCTCGGTTATATAATGTAAATACTTTCTCTTCCAGAAATCATCAGCTGGCTTGTTGTTTGTGTTATTCTTAACCCTTTAATTATAGGCATACCGATGCTGTCATCCACCCTCACAGGGCGACAGGAAGGCTTTCCTTCCTGCGTACATTTGTTCATACACACGGCAACCAAGTGATAAATACATGCTAATGCCGAGTGGAATGTGAGCTTTAAAGTCGCACCTTGCAGCTCAAGAAGGGTCAGTTTGACTCTCGTTTATCCTTCCTGTGCATCGTTGTTGCGCTTCCTGTGCTGTTTTTGTTGCTTTGTGGTGTGGTGGGCGAGCTGTCTGCAGTGTTGCTAGTGTGTGCGTCGGTGATCTTTAGACGTATTTACTCTGTAAGGGGTTATTTTTAAAGCAAGTTGATAAGAAACCGCAGAGCACCGAAACCCAGGAGAAAAGCAAAACTGAGGCTCTGGTTTTCAGGAGGCTTCACGTATCAGAGTCAGCTACAACCCCACTGCTTAACCAGATTGGGCCTCATCAGTTTTTACTTAGCTTACAGTAATAGGCGAGGTTTAGGTTGGTGAGAGGTGAAGACAGAATTAACGCAGTCTTAGATCTGAGTAAGCAGCTTCACGATATTAAAGCGAATGTATTTAATGCTTGGGAATGCAGCCTTCCCAAGATGACTGTGGTGTACATGGTATTGTTTTGATGGGGTACAAGGGAGTTGGTCAGCTTTGAGTGAGATGCCATCCCCTTTAGCCCTCAGGTTTCATATCTGTGAAATGGGCTCATACTGCCCACCTCACAGTGCTGCCTGAAGATCCTGTGTAATAATATACCTGAAGTCCCCTGATGTTGCAGGCAGCATTTTATAGTGGATAAAGCATGGTTTTCAGAGTTGGGCAGATCTAGATTTGAATATTAAGCTTTACTACCTATTAACTATAGGACTCTGGAAACGTCATTATGCCTCAGTTTACTCACCCGTGCAATGGGATGAATACTCCCTATTTTCGAAGCTTGTGATGAATATTAAATAAAACCACACCTAACACACCTAACAATATCATGTAATGAAAGCCTGCCAATAGAGGTTAAAATATCCTTGTCTCAGGTATATGCCCCAAATGATCTTTCAGAAAGGGGGTGTCATCTTCAAATTTTATTTATGCAAAAATCTCTCATGGAATTAGGTTTCTCTTAGTTACCTTATTTTGTACCCCCCCAAATTGCTTCCTGAAGAGACACAGTAGACCTGAAATCACCTTAATCGGTGATAGTTTTGCCTTCTTGGAGAGGTTAGTTCATGGCCCAGTCTCCCAGCCTCTCCTGACCCGTGGTTCCCAACTCTCCTCCTCCTCAGATTCAGCTTCAAGCCTGGCAGTTTCTTACAGGAGCCATTCTGTGCTCTGCAAATGCTGGGTGGCTGTAGCTTGCTTTTAAAATTTAACATTTTAGAGAGCTTTCCCTATTAACCACCTTATTCCTTTGAGTGCCTTCATCGTTTTCCACAGGCGGACTTTTTAAAGATCACTCAAAAAAGTCATAAAGCCAGTGATTATGTGGTGGAGACCACCTACAGGATGACTGAACAGCCAGCTGCCCTCCTGTGACATGATTATTTGGCTGGCACTGGAGAAGATGTCCAGTGGCAACTTGGTACATGGACCTTTAGTGGCAACTTGGTACATGGACCTTTAGTGGCAGCTTGGTACATGGACCTTTAATGGCAACTTGGTACATGGACCTTTAATGGCAACTTGGTACATGGACCTTTAACATTTTTACTGAAAATGCTAAGGGAGAAACAAGCATGATGTGCTTCGGAAAAAAATGTCTTAGATGACTCAAAAAGTGCCAAAGATACACATAGGGAATTTAAAGAAAATTGTCCTATGCAATTGCGGTGGGTAGAGGCCAACTATTACATTTAGAATGGATAAGCCGTGAGGTCTATATACAGCACAGGGAACTATATCCAATCTCTTGTGATAGAACATAATGGAAGATAATATGTGTAAAAGAATGCATATATTTGTATGATTGGGTCACTGTTGTATAGCAGACATTAACACAATATTGTAAATCACCTATACTTTTATACAAAATTTAAAAAGAAATTTGAATCCGTGAAGCCACTATCTCTAAATTTGTGTATTATTATATGCCTGGTTTTAAGTACATGCATATGACTGAATTCATGAATTAAATAGCATGAATAGATATCTGATATCTAGCCTGCCCGCTAGGAAAATATTTTATTTAATTAATTTTTTTTTTTTGGTTTTTAGGGCCGCACCCATGGCATATGGAGGTTCCCAGGCTAGGGGTCCAATCAGAGCTACAACTGCTGGCCTACACCACAGCCACAACAGCTCCAGATCCAAGCTGCATCTGCGGCCTACACCACAGCTCATGGCAACACCAGATCCTTAACCCGTTGAGCAAGGCCAGGGATCGAACCTGCAACCTCATATTTCCTAGTTGGATTCGTTTCCTCTGTGCCATGATGGGAACTCCGAATAGTCACATGTAAAGTGACATCTTAACATTTTTTTTTTGGTCTTTTTGTCTTTTTAGGGCCACACCTGCAGCATATGGAGGTTCCCAGGCTAGAGGTTCAGTCAGAGCTGTAGCCACCGACCTGTGCCAGAACCACAGCAACGCAAGATCCGAGCTGCGTCTGCGACCTACACCACAGCTCACGGCAGTGCCGGATCCTTAACCCACTGAGCAGGGCCAGGGATGGAACCCGCATCCTCATGGATGCTAGTCGAATTCGCTAACCGCTGAGCCATGACGGACTCCCCCATGAGGAAAATAGAGGCTGCCTTCTGCTGGGGTTGCTTAGAGTTGCTTTCGCAGTCCTATTCTAAACAAAGAGAAATTGAGCGAAGTAAAACAAGCAGAGGCTCAAGAGTCACCTGTATCACTGGGGGCAGGCAGGAGGGAAGTTAGCTAGGTGGACACCACGGAATCCCAGGATCGAGCAGGCTTATCTGTCCCCCAGGTCCTGCAGAGCCAGACACCAGGAAGGCAACCTTTCACCTCCGGAGCAGGGCTCCCAGGCACTGGCACAAAGATAGGAGACAAATGGCTTCCATCTCCCCAGGACACAATAGATAGAGGCCAGGAGTTCACCTGCTGAGTGTGCGTCACAGGCCGGGAGTGGAGGAGCCATCCCCACTGACGCCGTGTGTCTGGACATAAAGCACAGACGCACCTCGACTAACTCTCACTGCATATATAAGTCAAACTGATTATCCCTCGGCAGGTGAGGGGTTCATTTGTGCCATGGCGGGGAGGAAAGGATGCTTCACTGGGACTGCTGGCATCCAGGTCATGTGGACCAGCTCTGAGTGGAGAATGCAGCAGTGGGGAGATTGCAGTTGCTCCGTGACTGATAATTTAAGGAATTCTGGAGCTGCCCATCGGGAAAGAGCTCTCAGAGGACACCCAGCACGATGCCTGAGGTTGCGGATGAGAAAACCAAGATGCATCTAGCTTGGGGTTGCAGGCATGGGTGAAAAATCACCCAGTGAACCAAGAGTGGAGCTGGGACAAGAAACTCCCGGGATCATGGATAGGAGCACAGTTTTCTGCCCTTGCCTGAGAGACCTATGGCGAGAATTCTCTAAATTTTCCATTTTCTGGACCAGTTCTCTTCTTCACCCGTGGAAGCATAGCCAGTGGCCCTCTGAAGGGCAAGTCCACTGCAACAGGTCTGCAGCCTACAACAATGACCTGGCAAACATGGCCAGACATGGCTGCTGACATACAAATCCATTCTCGACATCAATTACTGTGGTCATATTAAACCATGCCGATTGTCATGAACTGGACCGGTGTGAGGAGTGGCTCTGCTCACCCGGAAGGCCCATTTGTTGCCAGAGTGGTTGTTGATAAGCCAGGTCTAGGCATGGGCTGAATATCTCCACTGATGATGGGACTGAGGAAGAGTCACACATAGAACCTGATACATAGAGGGCCTGTGAGGAACAGCAGGAGTGGATGGAGTGGGGGGGTGGAGTAGCGGGAGGGAAGACAGGAGAAAGGAGAGAGGGAAAGGATGGATTCCTGTTAGGGTGATTTCACTTTTTGGGGTCTAAAAAGTGGCAGAAAAATGGAATAATATCCTAAGTTATCCTGTAGAAAGAGCTACTTTCTACAGTGTTCAAACCATGTGATGTCATTGAAGCAGAAGAGAAATAAGGAAGAGCTGAGGTTTTCACTTTGACTTCTGCACTGCTGATTCCTCTGTGGGACTAGGACCATGGGGAGAAAAATCAGTTGACTCTGTCTGAAACCAAACAGACCTGAATTTGAATTCTTCTTCACTAATTGTATGACTTTGGACGAATAGCTTAATCGCTTTGTGGTTCAGCTTCCTCATCACTAGGAGATAAAAATATTCACCTTCCAGAACCCCTGCTATATGCTTTCTGGCACCTTGAGTTTTTTTCGATCATAATACCTTTTCTAATTTACTGTAATTGCCTTTTAAATGTTGGTTTGCCTTCATTGCTAGACTGAAGGCACTTTGAAAGCAGGGTCTGGGTTTGCCTTGCTCATGGTTATATCTTTATCATGTAGCACATAAGTATTTGCTGAAAGGAAGGAAGGATGGATGGATGGATGGATGATGGATGAATGATGGCTGGATAGGTGTATGAATGGATGGATAGATGAGTGGATGGTTGGGTGAATTGTGGAGGGGTGATTCAGGAAAATTTGTAAAATTTAGAGATAATGTCTATGAGACCTACTCCAGAATCTAGACTCTATTAGGCATTTAAAATCCCTTCCCACTCTTTGTAGAAGACCTCAGTTCCTCTTCTATCTCTGTTCTAAGACTTCCTCTATTTGACTCTAATATAATATGGCAAAAAACTTTTTTCCTTGTCAGTGGCAGCATTGCCAGGGCTATAATTTATGAGTGCTTTCATGAGATTTTAGCCTATCACTGCCACTACCACTCACTATATATCTGAAGAGACACAAATACCCACAGTAAGCTGAAGACACACAGAAAGATACTACGGTAACAGAAGAAAATGGCTTTTCTAAATGGCGCGAGTAGAGAGCTGGCTGGAGGTACACCAAAGTTGTCTTCTCTAAGGAAGAAGACATCTCCTTCAGGAAAGAGATGAATAAAAGAATAATTATCAAGAAATATCCTCTCTCTTTCCTTTTTTTTTTTTTTTTTTTGGCTTTTTAGGGCTGCACCCAGCATATGGAAGTTCCCAGGCTAGGGGTTGAATCAGAGCTTCAGCTGCCGGCCTACACCATAGCAACACCAGATCCTTAACCCACTGAGCCAAGCCAGGGGTCGAACCTGCATCCTCATGGGTACTAGTTGGGTTTGTTTCTGCTTTGCCACGATGGGAGCTCCTCTTTTTCCTTTTAACAGCACTTTTTGGTCTAACTTTGCTGTACACAGTGCCACTTGCCACCTTATTTTTGGTGACATGTGGCCAGGAGCTGGATGCCCAGCAGGCGGTGCTTGTTGAATGAAGGAATGAGCTGATGTCTTTATTTCATCTCCTGATTTCTTGTGATCAGATTCTGCATCCTGCTTTTATATCTACACCAGTGCCTAATGCAATATTTTGTGCCAAGTAGGCTGTAAGCTCTAGGTAAATATTTGTTGGATGAATAAATGAATGCCCAAAAAGGTTTCTGGAGGAAAGCCAGGAAAACATTCCTCTGATGAAAAGAATTTGTAAGGAGGCAGGCAAATGCTAGAAGGGAAGATGCGAGGGGTGGTGGGAGAGAAGAGGGGCTTCCAGGCTGAATGGCGAGGGGTCGTCTCTAAAGAAATAGCAGCGGAGGAAGTGTGTGAACGATAAAGCAGGAAATTATCCATCAGGAAAGCAGCACCATCATGCTGGAGGAACCTGCATGTTGTAGACACTTAAGACCAGGAAGTCCTGGGAGGAAAGAAGACCAGGGACACAGACAGGAAGTCTGGCCGAAGGTAGTTACAACGGTATTCAAATGAACTCCTATGTCTTTTATCTCTCTTGATCCTCACCTCCCTTTATTGGAAAGAGATGGTCGCCTCTGTGTCACTGCCACACCTCCCCAGGGAGTTGTTTGTACTCACAGGTTCTGTTTTCTCAGTTTCTGTTCACCCTTCATCTTACTTAACTGTGGTATCTGCACACGCTCCATTGCAAGGTCACCACACGCCCCGGTTGCTAAAGCCCTGGGTCCCCCTCATGTGTATCTCATGTGAACAACTTCTGATAACAGCTGACCACTTCCCTACTTTAAAATCTTTCTTGTCTTGCCTTTCGTGTCACCCCATCTCATGGTTTCTCTCTTATCTCTCTGGTGTCTACTTACTCCCCTCTTCTTCTCATCCCTTCAACGCTGATGCTTCTCGGGGCTTCTGTCAAAGGCCTTCTTCCTCTGATACCCATCATCGGTGGTGTCAGCTACCTCAAAGCCTGCAGTCACCATCTGGAGCTGGGGCTTCCATTTCTACATCTCCCACCCAGATCTCCCTTCTGAACTCCAGGCCCCTGAGAAATGTTCACTCGGCTGCCCCATAGACGTCTCTTTCCAACACGGAAAAGCCAAGTGCATCACCATCTGCCAAACCTGCTTCTCCTCTGGTCTGCTCTGTTTCCATGAATGGCATCGTTATCCACCCAGTCGCTTATACCAAAAACCATTTGTCTTCTTCCACCCAAAGCAGAAGTCATTTTTCCTCCTCTCCTCTCTGTTTATATTCAGTTTATCACCCAGTCCAGTAGAGTCTGACTTCTCAGCATCTTCTAAACCCACCACATCTTCTCCATCTCCACTGCCACCATTGAGTTCCAAGCATTAGCGCCACCTGCCTAAGTTACCACCCAGCTCCCCGACTGGTCTCCACCCACGCCCTGTCCGCCCTCCCTCCCATCTTTTCCTCCAATCTAGCCTTGCACTGCAACTGGGGAGATCTTTCCAAAACACAAACTGGGTGCTGTGTCCTCCTTGCTCATATTTCCCTTCCTTCTAGAACAAAAGTAAGCCCTTGGCGTAGTTTTTAAAACCTTTAATTATCTGGCCCCTACTGGCCTCTCTAATTTAATTCCTAGCCATTCCAAAACCTACACACGCACACACACCCTAATCTCTCTGTTTTAGCCAGCAATCTGAACCACTTCTAGCCCTCAGCGCCATGTTCTGTCCTGCCTCTGGTCCTGACAGGCCACAGCTTGGTCTACTAAGTCGTGATCAAGGAGCCCAATCGTCCACAAAGGCACTCCTTGCCCTGGGCTGCTGTAAGGAGGTGTCTGAGTAAAAGTACCTTTTTGACTGGGCTTAACGTGCAGTGGGACTGGAAGTTACTTCTGCTTCTCTCAGTCTTTGGGGACCCTAGACCTTGCTCTTAAGACTGCAGTTTTTCTGGGACTTTTTTCTTTCTTTTTTTTTTGCTTTTTAGGGCCGCACCCGCAACATATAGAAGTTCCCAGGCTAAGGGTCGAATCAGAACTGTAGTCGCCGGCCTACGCCTCAGCCACAGCAACACTGCATCTGAGCCGTGTCTGCGACCTACCCCACAGCTACTGCAACTCCGGATCCTTAACCCGCTGAACAAGGCCAGGTATTGAACCCACATCCCCATGGATCCTAGTTGGGTTCATTAACCACTGAGCCATGAAGGGAACTCCCTGGACAATTCTTGAAGGAACCCTGGACAGAGCTACGCAAGGCCAGAGGTAGCTGGCCCAGGTCCCATTCAGCCTTCCAACGGCTGGGAAGTTCTGCTTGATCTTTTCTTATATATCCTCTTGCTATTCGATTGCCTCCTTATTTATGTCCCTCAACAGGAATGCCTGTGTTAAGTCATGAAACAAGTTTATCTGCCACTTAGCCAACTGTTTATTGAGCACCTACTATATCCTGGGATGCAACAGTCAGGGCCACTTCAATCATGCTGTTTGTGCCCAGTCGAAGGGATGAATGGGGGCTAAATGCAGCCTGGACTCCCCTCAGCAGGCCTGCGCACTGACTCAGGGCTCAGGGAAACATCTTCACAGATGCTGTCCAGTGGCCAAGCCAAGTACCTGCCTGAGAAGGGGGTGCCTTTTTCTAATTCATCAAAGCTATCCATTAGGCTAAGAGTGACCCAGACATCGGAGAACAAGGTCAATGAGTTTCTTGCTCTTCCGGTGCTGTCTATCCAGCCTGAGAAGGCAAAATATAAACCAAGAAATATATAAGCACGTAGTTTGAAAAAATTCAAAGGCTCTGCAAAGAATTTAAAAAGGTATCTGAGAGACAGCTTTAGGTTGGATGGTCCAGGAAGATATCTTTGAGAAGCCAAAAAATGTAAGCTGGGATCCAGGTTATAATGAAGGCAGACATATGGAAATCAAAAGGAAAAGACTGAGTAACGTCTCAGACAAGAATGATGTTAATGGATATTCAAGGATGAAAAGAAAAGCCAGAGTGGCCGAGTTCTAGTGGGCAAGAGAGGAGACAAATGAGATGGCCAGGGAGAGGCGGCCAGGGGTCGGATCACGCAGAGCACGATGCCCTGCCTGCCTTGTTCACTGAGGTGTACCCAGGGCCTGGCTCATTGTATTTATTCAATAAATACCTGTTGAACGCAAGAATCTCATCGAGCCTCTACAAGCAGAATAAATGGCCCAGACAGAAGCTCTGTGTGGCCCCAGTGCCCTCTAGTGACCACAAACGCCAGTCCAAGGCCCTCCATAGACGGCTCTGTCACCTTCAAATATCTCAGCTTAGCTTTGGTCTTGAGACCCTTAGCCTGTGGGCCTATGCTCTGTAAGTAGCCCTAAATCCATTACAGAAATCTCTGAAATAAGACCGACCCTCAGATGCACACCAGGCCTTCATTCCCAAGCAGCAGTGTCCTAAGATAGTACACGGAAGTCCAGTTTCCCAAGGGAACACCGGGGGCCTGTATAGGGACAAGCATTAGAACTTCACGTTATTGCATTTCTTAGCCAATGTGCCAGCAAGGAAGCTCTGTAACGACCTTCACATCTCAAGGTCCTGAGGCAGTTAAGATGATCTGCAGGTGATTTCATCACTCAGGTGTGGCACTATTTGGCTAGAATGGCCTGACAGGACCATAACCACAGAAACACATTCTGGTCCCTCACACAGTTCTGAAGACCCAAGCTGTGTGTGTGTGTGTGTGTGTGTGTGTGTGTGTGTGTGTGTGTGTGTGTGTGTGTGTTTAGGACATATTGCAGCGTGTGTACCAACATAGCGTGCTTTCACTTGGATCCCAACCCATTCTGCACCCATTAAGCTAATCACCCAACAAATTCTGAACTGTCATCTCTTTGGGAGGCTGTCCCATGGCTGATTGAAAAACCTGTTTCCACCCAACTTCCCTGGAAACAGCCCCTTTACTGCAGCCCATTTGCAAATGTGTGCATCAATAAATCAAAAAGTGACAGCAGAGCCCTGGCTCTTCTAGGAAAGGGGATGGCAGAGGGAGGGACACGATTCTTCCACCTCTGTTTCCCAAATGATTTCCCTGACGCGACACTGGCAGCTTTGTTTGAAATATTCTCAAGGATGGGTCATCTCCAACTACCTCAGTAGATTATTCTCGAAACTGGTGAATCTTTCACTCCTCTTATTTTCCAAAGCCCCTGCCGGTGTTTTTCTGTTGGTCTAGTCATCGTCCACTGAGCCACGTGAAGGAATGCCGCTCTGCTTGATGTTTACAGGTGTTTCATCTTTAGTTGTCACTTACCCAAGTGTAGCACATGGTGCGCTCTAATTTTTCTCCATTAATCAGTCCCCAAATTCTTTTACACTTGCTTCTCGGGTGAGTCCATCAAATCAACATATTTCTGGAGCTGAAAATGCTTGGAAGAACATAGCCTTCCAGCTGCAGCCACCAAAACATGTGGGATCAACAGATTTTCACCTCACACCTTCGCCATATGTTTCCACAGCTTCACTCCCAGGAGCATCTTGTGCTGCCACTTGCTTCCCTACAAATATGTATACTCTGTTTCGTTTGTATATTTTTCAAATTGAGTCTTAAAAGCATCAAAAATTAAAATGTAAGAGTTCCTGTTGTGGCTCCGTGGGTTAAGGACCCAACTTGTCTCTGTGAGGATGCAGATTTGATCCCTGGTCCCACTCAGTGTGTTAAGGATCCAGCATTGCCGCAAGCTACGGTATAGGTGGCAGATGCGGCTCGAATCTTGCATTGCTGTGGCTGTCACGTAGGCTTCAGCTGCAGCTCCAATTCCATCCGTAGCCCAGGGACTTCCATATTCTGCAGGTGCAGCAGTAAAAAAAAAAAAAAGTTAAAATGTATATTGGTAATAACCAGTGTTTGGTGAGGGTAAGGGGAAGCAGTCACTGTTTCACACATTCTTGAGAGTTCCAATTGATACATCTTTCTTTTTTCTTTTTCTTTTTTTTAGGCCACACCCATGGCATATCAAAGTTCCCAGGCTAGGTAGGGGTCCTGTAACTATAGCTGCTGTAGCAGCCAACCTACGCCAGAGCCACAGCAACGCAGGATCCAAGCCGTGTCTGTGACCTACACCACCGCTCATGGCAATGCAGGATCCCCAGCCCATTGAGGGAGACCAGGGATCAAACCCGTGTCCTCATTGATGCTAGTCAATTTCATTAACCCCTGAGCCTCAATGGGAACTTCTAAAATATACTTTTTAAATTGTTAAGCTTTTTCTCCTTTTCACCATGGTGTGCATTTTGAATTTAAACAATGGAGATATTAAATTATTTTTGTCCTGCTATTGATCCAGAAAGGTGACTTTTTATGACACCTGCCCTCCATCGCCCCTGTCACCCTCTCCTTTGGTCTCAGGCATGGAAGAGCTTTCCATGCACTGCTGGCAGAATTCCTCATCTTTCCCCCCAGTTCAAATGGCAGTGCTGTCCTTTCAGGGTTTAATTACTTTAGCACATAGATTTTCTCATTTCCAAGTTTTAAGTTGTACCTTCAGGCCCCTTAAACCAGCTTTTTCTTTTTTCTGTTCTTTTCGTTTCATATGTTCCAATCTTTATTTCATTTAAGGGGTTTTATTACCTATTTCTGTAGGGTTTTGATCATTTTCTAAGCATCACTGTCTTTTTTCCCTTTTCCCTCCCTCTGTAATGAGTGGACATATCTGCTTCCCAGGCTGCTTAGAATTTTGCTCATTAACATTTATTTAACAGAATTTTTGAGAGGGCTGAGGGAATTGGGCATGGTCTTTTGTCACAGAAGTTCTGCTCTCTTACTTTTGTCTTTACCCTGGCTCCTCCTGAACTAATACTATTCATGTTGCGTGTGTTATTATAGGAAGTATTTTTGATGGGTCTTTTTACTTTTTTATTTTCAGGGTGTTGATTTATTTAGACAGCATGTTAAAAACAAAGAGAGAAACCACCTAGTACTTTCCATGAATTTATTTCTCATTCATGTTAATTTTTGTACAAGCAATATGAACAGAATATTAGGAAATGCAGGTGAACAAGAGAAGAGAAATTGTCTATATTGTCACTATCATATAGCAACTGTTAATAACTGGGTTTATAGCTTTGTAAATCATCTCTATGTATATAAATATTTATCTTTTCATTAAAATGGGATTATATTTATTAAATTGTTTTGTAACCTTGTTTAGTGCACAATGTAGCGTGAATATTTTTCTGTGTCATTAAGGAAAGATAATGATAAGAGCAAAGATAGAGTTTACTGCATGCCAGACAACCCATCCTGTCTTCACAACTTGCTGTACGTTGGGAAATGTTAGTGCTCCCATTTTATAGATTGAAAAACTGAGGCACAGAGAAATGAGACAACTTTCCTCATGTCACACAGCTAGTAAGTGACAGAGCTAGGTTTTCAACTTGGATAGTCTAGCTCTAGAGGCTGTGCTCTGGACTGCGGAGCTCTGACCCACACCATCGTTTTCATGGCTATAGTATATTGTAACTTATTTAACCTCTCCCTTCTCTTGGGACTGTTAGATTCACCGTTATACACAGAGCAGCGGTGAATACGTGTTCAATTACTACCGTGGGCTGAATTCCCATGAATAGAATTGCTGAGTCAAAAAGTTCACACATTTTTTTTTAAGTTTGGATACATATTAATCAACATTTTTTAGCCATTTATTTCCTGAGCCTCTTTGACCCTTATAAGGATCATTGTTCCTTTCGGAAAATGCATAATTGTCATCTGAGTTCAGTGATAGATTTTTTTTCTTAGAACGTGGAACTTCTGTTCTACTTCCTCTCATTTCCTCCTGCATTATACTCATTTCTCTAAAATGTTTAACAAAATAATACCCTTGCCCCCCCAAAAATGCCTTTTGTTCTCAGTACTTCCTGTATCTTGCATCTCTGGACCTTATTTGATGGGGAATGTGTATTAATGGAATACTGTTCTGCCGTTTGACTTGATGTCAATTCTCATATGACTCCTTTTCTTTCCTCTATTGTATCTTTTCTTCCAAGCTTCATAAGAATTGCAGGGGAAAAAAAAAAGCTGTTACGTGATAATTTTTTGTCCTTGATGTCAGTCTGTGTAAAGCAGGGTGGACTGCCTGGCAAGGATGACAGTGTGTCAGAGGCTGGAGGGCAGCGTTTCCTACTCTGACCTCACCTCTGCCTCTCACTTGTTTGATGACCTTGAAGAAGCCACTCCATCATTCTGTGTTTCATTTTCCTCATTGGCTAAATGAGGAAAGTGAATTAAATAACCTAGAAAACCTATTCCAGGTTAAGAAAGACTGCAGTGTCAGGCTATCCAGGAGTAGAGCAGATTTTTTGAAAAAATATTGTGTGAAATTGGGGTTGGTTGTACGGTGCTGATGGCAGCTTAAGATTTGTTTCAACATATTAAAAATATGTTGTGCCTTGTTGCTTGACCAAGGCCCCCTAATGGTGTGCTTTAGTGGCTTATGAAATGAGACTCTAAGACCACGGTAATTATCATTTTTCCACTGAAGCATGACAAATGGCCTCTCGTTTTGAATTCTTTTATGAAAAAGAAAAACCTTCCATGACAACAGCACCAGAACTTAATTACAGGCTCCAGATCTGGGGGCAAGAATAGAGATAGTCACTGGCTGCAGCCAAGGACAGAAGACAAGAGCCTCAGCTCATCTGGGACAGGGTGAAGTACAGGACAACGACGCAATAATACCGTTCATGGGGCTTCATGGATAGCTTGTAATTTGCCAAGTACTGTCCCAAGAACTATCTCATTTAATAGTCACAGTAACCCTAAGACAGCAGTTATGAGGTAGGTACATTTATTTTTCTGTTTCACAAAGATGAGTATTGGGAGGTTCTTAAAAGAAGTTAAGTAGAATTTTCCGCTGTGCTGCAATCAGTTAATGACCTGGTGTTGCTGCAGTCGCAGCGGTTGCTCACATTCGATCCCTGGCCTAGGAACTTCTGTATGTCATGAGTGTGGCCGAAAAAGAAGAAGAAGAAAAAAAGGAAGTCAAGTAACCTACTTCAAGTTATTCAGCCAGTTGTCAGAGGCAAGATTTGAATCCTGAGAGTTCATTCACTTCTTTAAGATATGCTTTTTGAATGAATGTTATATGCCAGATACCCTTCTAAGGGCTGATAAGGCTCAAGTGAATTAGGCAAAATTCCTGCTTATGTGGAGTTTGGCTAATAGTGGGTTAAGCCCAGTAGTGACAAGCCAGCAATTCAATATATAATTTTGGATGGTAGTAAAAGTGCTCTGAAGGAGAATGACTGGGGTTGGGGGGAGACTGCCTTACACGAGATTGGCAGCGAAGGCCCCTGGGAAGTAGGTGACATTTGAGATGATCCCTGCCCACTGGAGCGGATCAGTCATGCAGTGATCTGTTGGATAAGAGTTTTTACATGGAAGCTTGGAAGAGCATGGCTTGTTCTTGGAAGAGGGAAAAGGCCAGTGTGGTTGGATAATAACCTGAAAAAGGGGGCAGTGACTATAATGGAGTCAAGAGGTGGGCAGGGCCCAGAGGAGACAGGGCCTTGGAGGCCACGGTAAAATGTTTGTGTTTTATTCCAAATGGGGATGGGAGACATGGAGGATTCTTAGTAAGAGACCATTCTGCTCTCCTGTCTCTGCGGATGGCTTTCTTCACCTCAGTGTGACGCTGCCAACCAGGAGCAGCCAGAAAGGGATGAACTGTTTACGGCAGGAAAGCCCAGGTCAAAGTCAAAGGTTAGGAGCCGGTATTTCAGATGACACCAAATTCTAGGTTTTTCCCAGCACAAGACTGAAATGGCCAGTGAGAGGTCATCTAAATCTGAACGTCTGGCTTTAAGCAAGAAGACCTTAGGAGATCCAAGCTGAGCATGGGGATCATGTTTAGAACTTGCATTAGGAGATTAATTATTTTTTTGGGGGGGAACTTCCTTCGATATGTGGAAAGTTGCACTCTAGGTTCTGAGTATTCTTGACCATTTCTTGGATGGGGTGCGGGGGGAGTTGTACTTACCTTGTTGAATAAATCTCATCCCAAAGAACACACAGCTTTGGGTAGGTGACATCTCAGGAATTCATACTTCTATGCAGTCTGGTGTGTGTGCGTGCGTGCGTGTGTGTGTGTATCTTTATCTTTGAAAAATACTTTTGAAGGTGCTGTTAATATTTTAACATACAAGTCCTGGCTTTTCTGATGAGGAGGGATTGTCTGGGTGGTTCTCGAATTTTGTTACAAACTCAGCAGCATGATTTATTTTATTTGAATGTTTATAAACAAACAATCGAATGAACCCATTAAAATCGGTTTATGTCACATAGAGGATGAAATCAGGTTAAAAGTTCACTGTTGTGTCATCTACTTTGACAGAAGTATTAAGAGTTTCACTTTTATTCAACAAACTAGATTTGAATAAGAACATAAGCCATTATTCAGACACCCCATTTGTGTGTGTGCCCCTGTGGCTGATTCTCCATAGGTAGGTCCCTGACAGTGCAAGCCTAACAGTACAGATTTATTTGTATAAAACTACCTTAGGAGGCATTTAGGGGCCTCTGTGATAGGGTGGGTCCCAGAGAGCAAGTCGTTCCTTGTTAAAGAATTTAATTTAAGCTACACCACTGGAATTGAGTAGGATTGGGGCAAGTTTACCATTTGAGTTCCTTTTTATTTTAACAAGCTTGTTTGTTAAACAGGAGGGGAAAAATTCTCAAACTATCTTACTGCGTGAGATTAGGAAATTCTGTTCCTCTGTGTGAAGGCAGAATGTGACAGTGACACAAGGATGGGGCAGCGTAAGGACGGCTGAGTGGTGCCACAGGCGTGCAGGATGACAAAGACGAGAGCTTCCTTATGGAAAAGTGCTGGACTAGGAAACTCTTGAGGCTTTCCCAGCTCAACATTCTATGATTTGGGGAAAAGGATTTTTCCTTCCGGCTCCTTAAGCAAGAGTATGTTTTACCAAGACCTTAGCTATGAGCTCAGCAGCGCTCTAACAACTCCGTCAGAATTATAAATTCAGCTGTCAACATTGGGATCGTTGAGTTGACGGAACAAGCAGACTTTTTTCCCCGTTGTCTGCTTTCTAGACCAATGAATAACAATTTCACCCTCTCCATTTTGTTGTAACTCTTTCACTCTGACACCTCTGATTGCTGAGAGGTTTTCTGGAAATTTCCTAAGTCACACGCTGGAGTCAGTTCAAGAGATAATGCGATTCCAATTGAATCATCAGCGTCTCTGCTGTCAGGCCTAGTAGTTTAGGAGTTCGGTTGGTTGACTGGTACAACTTCCCCGATGTAACATTCCATCCTTGCCACTTTCGAGCCTGCATAAATGGGCTGAAGTTCTGATTGGAATCCGTGAGGTACATTATATGTTTATTATGTCAAGTTACGCAAATAACTGTTTGAAAGGTTTACTGGAGGGTACAATCAAGTTAACTGCCTTAAAAATCTTTCGTGATTTACTGGGCTCTATGAAAACGGTTAAGCGATCGATTCTGTGGTGGCAAGTGACCTGGGGAAAGTAGTGTTGGGTCCCCAAGGGTTGCCGTGCACGCTTCCTCCCTCGAGCCTGGAATCGTCCTGCAAATGAGCAGGCCCCCCCTACCCCCCGGCCCGGGGACCAGAAGGCAAGTACCGCTGACAGACTGTTGTTCCCCCAGAGAAGACACATGTTGACAGTTTGACGCTCAGGCTGATGGATTGATTTCTCTTTTTATTCTAGATGCTGAAGAATACCAGCCTCCAATATGGAAATCGTACTGTGAGTATCTAAAATGAGAATCTGCTCCGAGGTCTTTAGCAGGCCTGCCTTTTGAAGAGCTCTGGCTGCTGCTTTAGTGCACGTGGACTTCTGTGTCACAGCACTGCTCACCGACGTCTCCCTTCTCCTCCCAAGGAGAGACTTCGGCCAGAGACGATGGCAAAAGCCCTCCCCGCCACCCCGCTCCCCAGCCGGGACCCCTGCGAGCAGGCTGCCTTTGACCCTCAGGCCTGGGACAGTTAGAAATGCTTAGAAAAAAAAAAAAGATGTGCATTCTGATTCTCTGCCTTTCTTTGGAGCCTTCCTTGTTTTTCTTCCTTCCCTCCTTCCTTCCTTCCTTTTTTTTTCTCCCACAGTTGGTCAGCAAGAGTGAGTGTGTTAACTTCCATGAATTATGCTCTCGGCTGTTCATCCTAAAGCCGTAATGTCATATGACATTTACTGCCAGAAAAATTAACGGAGAATAATGTTTGGTCACTAAGGGTGACTCCTTAGAAACAGAGATCATTATCTGATCGTCAGTCATCAGTCCGTCTCCCAGCATGAGACACGCCCTTGTCATCACCTCAAGCTTCTTTTCTCTTCCCTTAGTAGCATCGCCCTGACAAATCCTCCGGGCAGAGAGAGGAGGAGTGCGGTGGGGGAAAGCCCCCTGTGCTGGGAGCCAGGGGAGCAGGCTCCGCTTCTAGACAGCAAGAAGGAGAATAATTATTTCTATCATTACGGATGTTGCTTTGTTTCTGCCTCCTGTTGAGATCCACTGTGTGCCAGCCCCCGTGCCAGCTCTGTGCCTGGACCCTCAAATCGCACCACAGCCCTAAGCAATGGCTACTGCTCTCTCCCCATTTCACATGCAGAGAGACCACAGCTCAAGGAGGTTCGGCAGCTTGGCAGATGTTTGACAAGAGGCAGTGGAGTGGCATTTCGAGAAGAGCCGAGAAGCAAGCCTGGCTCACAGCTTGCAAGTTTCCGAGATTTCTTTGTATTTAAGGATGTTCATCTAAGCATTATAAGTACATACAGACACACAGACACTTATGCATGTACCTATGTATGTATGCATCTGTCACAAAAGCAATACAAAGCTACATGCAAGACAAACGTTAGAGATACACATAAAGCTGAGACGAAAAATTTCCCATAAGCCACAAACCAGCCCCCACCCTATGTTCCACTCCTTTTTACCATCCCTGACCCCTGTCGATTTTGCAAATGGTATCCTTCCATGTGTTTAAAATACACATGCCTAATATGAAGGTATTTTTGTTGTTTCCTTTTGTAAAGATGAGTTCAGGCTGTACCCGGTGTCCTTCAAGTTGCTTGGTTCCCTTCACAACTCTCTTGTTTTTATCTCCCCGTGTCAGCGTATAGAGAGGCAGCTCGTTCTTTATTACACAAGTCTGTCCTTCCATCTGTGAAATTAAGGGGCTGTGCCGGGTCTCTGAGGGCCCTTCCGATCGAACGTTCTGCATTCTGAGCTTCTATTTTAAAAGGCAGTGCTAATGACCTAGTAATTGGATGTTTTTGTTTGTTTGTTTCCTAATGGAGTGTGAAGTGCTCTGACAGTAAATCAACAAAATATCTGTTGCGAGAGGTATTGGGGTCCCATGACTTACTATTCCTTACACACTGCCTTGCACACAGCCTTGCATACATTAACTGCCCAATAAATATTTGTTGAGTGAATGCCACCGCAGAGAGCTTTACTGAAGCGAGAAGATGGCACTGGCTCAAATTCATTTTGCATTTTGACAAGAGACCTTGGACCACCCAGTGTATCTTTTAAAAGCACTTTCATTTCCTAATAAAGCTAGAAAAGGTGTTGTTAATTACATGTTCGCCATATCAGTTTTACCCAAGTGTACTGGGTTAAGTTTGAGTTTTGGATCCAGCTAAGTTTGTGTGTATGTGTTCAATTTGCTCTAGAATCATAAAACTTTAGATGTAGAGGGGATGGTTGTGGCCATTTAAGATGAACCTGATGACATACGTGAAGTTCCTATACCCAACTAATAGTCATCCAGGCTCTGTTTGAGGGTCTAGTGGTGCAGAACTCCGCAGTGGAGGGGCATAGGCCATTAGCAGTGCCGTCCACAGCATCAAAAACACATTAATCAAAGATCCACAGGGTACTACTGAGAAAAAATTCTCTTTTGGTTGTCCTGGGTCCATTAATTCTTTGAGTTTGGGTGTTGGACTGCTTATAAACTTATCTCACAATATTATTACTAAGCTCATGCTATTCCAACTTATTCCCAAGTTTATGATCTACTCATCTGGTCTTTTAGGAAACATATACTGTAAGCATTAGGATAACCTGTAGGAAACAACAGTAGCTAAAATGTGGTCCATACTTTCCTCCAATTTACAGTCTAGTAAGGGAGACAGATGTAAACCAATTAACATGTCAAATGGCTGGAAGCAACAATATAACACTCTTCTACCTCCTGGGATTAGAGAAAACTTTCTAGAAGAAGTTAAAGTTGACTGTGGGTCTTGAAGGATGAATAGGAGAAGGAATTGAGGGCCTTTCAAAACTTCCTGAGATACATTTTAATATCCTAATATGCTAAAACAATAGCATTTTCCTTTTCTGAAAGGCCAACAAACCTATCAGAACATGAAATTTGTTTTCTTTTATTATCTTCATTTACTTAATGAATTTTATTACATTTATAGGTGTACAACAATCACAACCAATAGCATTTGATGTTGGTGTCTCATTGTCTGACTGTGACTTCACTTAGTGTGATAATTTCTATGTCCATCCGTGTTGCTGCAAATGCCGTCATTTCTTTCCTTTTAATGGCTGAGGAAATTTGTTTTCTTTTAAATAACCCGCTGGTAAGCCCATTCTGAACCTCAAGAATCACCGTCTTTCTCTTTGCAATCACCGTCTTTCTCTTTGAAATGCTCACAAACTATCCTTTGAGAGATTAATTTTAGATGCTGATGTCAAACTCATTAACATATCATTTGTGGAATCCGTAACATTTTTTCCATCCCACATTTAAGTTTTCCACTCTAGTGATTATTTGGTACTTGGAAATTTCTTATAAGTTTACTAGATTCAGTTCATTTTTGCCATATGGTAGGACTTGGTTTAAAAATTGGTCATTTACAGTGATTACAGAAGTATAGAGGTATGTCTTTGCTTTCACCTGTCAGCTATTGCTAGCTGTATTATTGATTTATTTGATATCGGATTCTTATTATGAAGGCTTAGTCCCTATTATGGCATTATTCCGAAAAGAAAATTTGTCTGGTTCACTAATGATCCACTTTAGAAAGCTGTTTTTAAGTTTTAATTGCAGTGTTTTTAGGTGCAAGTAACAGAATCTTCCACTTCATCACACTGATTGACATAGCAAAAAATCCAGAGGCAGTGGCTTCGGGCATGACTTGGTCTAGCAATTCCAGTAACATTACCAGAACCCAGTGTGTACGTCTTCCTTTCTTGGTTCTACTTTCCTAGGTTTGTCTCCACTATTAGCGTTTCCCTTGTACTCCTCAGAGAGCTGCCAACAGCACCAGGGCTACCACATCCTCATTCAAGAGCAACAGGCGGAGAGACAGTCTAGGTCAACAAAAGTCTTAGAATTGAGTCTCAGCCCTATTTGACATGGGTCAGAGAGTTAGGATATGCTAACTGCCCTAAAACAGTCAGGGGCACTGGGACTCTGGAGAGACCACTCCTGTGTAATCCCCAGGACTGGAAACTCTGAAATAGAGAAGATGGAAATGGATGCCTCGAGGCAACCAACAAATATCTGATTGAGAAATTTAATAGAATGAGGAAACTTAGGAATCAGCTCTCTCAAAATTTTGTATAAAGTAGATTGGTAATTCATTCACTCATTCATTCAACAAGTGCATATTAAGTCTTTCCTTTAGCCCAAACAGTGTGCTTGGAAATGTGGGGCCACAAGGGTAGATAAGACTGGGTCTTGATCCAAAGAATAATGATGTCATATGAGGTCCCTTAAGTTCCTGCCTTCTCTACTGCCCTTTCTTAGAAGCCAATGCTATCACTTATGGAGCTGTTTAAGAATAACCTTGTCCCAAAGTATCCTATATGAACAACTAGTCCTTAAATCTCAAGACCAAATCCCAAGACATTGGTGAAGTCACTGAGAAAGATTTGGCTTCAACTTTTTTAAAGCTATTCTCAAGTTTACTTTTAAAATAAAATAAAGGCATACTCTAAACTTTAAGCCAGAACTGTTATGGACTGTAATCCCTAAGCAGACGAGTTTAAAAGCCAACCACCATGGGTATACTCTGAAAGATTTTATTTTTTAAGAGGCCAAGTGCCAATTAGGCAGCAGATGCTGCAGCCAGCAGCTCTCCCAGGGGCCTCTCCTGGGCAGCAGGTCAGGCAGTCAAACTTGTGCCTGTTTTTCTGAAGAGGAGTTTAGAACCTCAGAATTCTGATCCACAGACCCCCTGCATCAGAATCATGTGGGGAGAATAGTTATAATAACTATTTTTCAGCCCGACCCCAGATTTCTGAATTGGAGGAGTGGGGGGGGGGGTCCTGCAATTTACCACACCCCAGTGGTGATTCCTGTGCACACTCAGGCCTGAGACCCCCTGGTTCAAGTCTACATGGCCTCTTCCTCAGGCTTTTAACTGTGCTGTGGGTCAGGAGGAGTAAGGCTGGACATTCTCTTAGCAAGACAAGACCTGCACACAGCAGGCTGGAGCGAGGATTGAACCTGGAGGCCATCGAAAGCCCCTGCTATTTCTCACTCACACCCATGAGTTTTCCCATGAAAACTGGGAAGGCATGGAGGGCTGTGGTTTAGTGGGTCAAGAATCCAACTAGTATCCATGAGAATGTGGGTTAGATCCCTGGCCTTGCTCAGTGGGTTAAAAGATCTGGCATTGCCACGAGCTGTGGTGTAGGTTGCAGATGCGGCTGGGATCCGGCATTACTATGACTGTGGGGTAGGTTGGCGGCAGCAGCTCCGATTTGACCCTTAGCCTGGTAACTTCCATATGCCGTGGCGGTGGCCCTAAAAGGACAAAAACAAAACAAAATAAAACAAAAACCAGAAGAAAAAAAAACCTGGGAAGACACGGGCAGTGTGCTGGGTGGCGCTGGCTCGGTGTCACAGCCAAGTGCCAAGTCTGGCTCCTGGGTCCACATGTCCTCTTAAGAGACAAGTTGCTGTTAGAGGAGATCCTAAGTGGTGTCTTAGGAGCCACTGGGATTCAGTGTCACACAGGCCACTGGCTTTCACTCAGCATCCAAGGGGAGTGGGTTGATTGCATAATCTGAGGCTGAGAGGAGTTTTCTTACTGAAGAACAAATAAAACTTTCTCTTCCAGTGAGATCTTGACTTCTCAGTCTGCTTCCAGGTTCTTGGGGACCAAGGAAACCCCTTCTCTACTTCCGCATTCCCTAGCGGCCATCGCCACCCCGGCCCCCACCAGCCAAACAGCTTATTCCAATGCTAAGAATTCTGTCCTGTGCTTTAAGGACCCAGGGCTGGGAGTGCCTGGAACCTGTCTCGAACATTGCTGTAGAAGCAAATTCCATCATCTCACCCCTTAGCGCACAGAATCACCTAAGAAGTGACATTTTATTATTGCATATTGCTTGTGACATGTGTTTGTTGAACAAAGAAAATTCAAGATTACGTGACATGTTTTGGTTATGTTCAATGGTCCTCAGAGATGCTTTTTTTTTTTTTTTCATGGCTGTTTCGTTATAGCCAACCTTGAAAATGAGGGTCTGGGGCCCTCACCCGAAGCTGAGATTCGGTCTCCGTCCCCATTTTTCCTGTGGCTGCCGTTGCAGTTGGTTGCTGTCTCATTATCTTTATAGAGACGCGTACTCCAGATGGCAAACAGGCTTTGTCAACTACTGGTGCTTGGAACAGCACCAAGCAGATCTGGTAGATCCTGAGATCTGCTCCCTGAGAAATAGCGATTGATTAATGACGCGTGCTGCCCGGGGACCTGCAAGGACAATGGCACCCCTGGTTTGATGGGCTTGCAAGGACCCCCTCAAAGTTGCTCCCGCTCAGACCATTTCCAGTCATAAGACTGGAGAATGACCACATTTCATTTTACTCAGAGGGTCCCTAGAGGATACAGCTGTGGGCTTTAGCCTGTTGACATAGGAGAGGAGCTAACTCTTAAAATCCTCCTCCTTTCTCCTCTATGATTGTTAATGGCATCTCAGTCTTTCAGTCATTACGGTCCCTTTCCTCTATTCAATTTGCAATCAAGGTAAGCAATGAGGTCCTACTGTACAGCACAGGGAACTATATCCAGTCTCTTGAGATAGAACATGATGGAAAATAGTATGAGAAAAATATATACATATGTGTGTATGACTGGGTCACTCTGCTTTACTGCAGAAATTGGCATAACATTGTAAATCAACTATATTTAAAAAAAGTGCAGTCAAGCCAAGTCAGTGCTCCTCTACAATCAACCCACCTTCTCATCTGCATTTCCACGAACACTGTCCTAACTCACACTTTCAGGATCTCCCATACTTACAAGTAAAATACTCTTCTCTTTTGCTTCCCTGCCTCTAAGGATCCTCCTTCGATCCTTCCTTCAGCAAAGCAACGACCAGCCGTCCCTGCTCCTGGCTGTGCATTAGAAACTCCCAAAGAGCTTTAAAAAGAACAGTTTGGGGGCCCCTGGCCAGGCTGGCAGAGTGAGCGTTGTCAGGGATGGTGTCTGGGAAGCTGTATTTTATAACAGCTTCTTGGCAATTCTAATGCAAGCAGGTCGGCTTGGGATCTCTCTACCATTTGCTTTAGGGACCACTGGCAAAGCTGAAAAATGTAGACCTTGGGACCTGAAAATTAGGCTTTAAATCTTGAGTTCATCATATTATCTGTGTGACCTCAGGTTTCTTCAAAGCTTGGTGTCTCCACTACTTGACTTACCACTGAGGTGGGGAATAACAGTTGCCTTGGAGGTTTGTTGATGAGAGTAAGTGAGGAAGTGTAGCTATGGTGTCTGGCACACAGTAGGTCCCAAAAAAGGCAGCTTCCATTATTCCGAATAGTCCTCTCATCATTATTCTGAAACAGACCAGATCTTGTCACCTCTCTGCTCAAAACATGTCACTGCCTCCCCATGGCAGATAAAAGAATATCCATGCTTCTTACCATGACCTCCAGTTTCAGTCCCACTCAGGCCCCTCCCACATCTGCCCATCCCAGTGCAACAGCCACACTGGACTCTAGCTGACCAATCAGCATGTCATTCCTTTTTTCTGCTGGAGATCTGTCCTCCATCTGTACCCTCTTCCTTTTCTCTACCTGCGGAAACCCCGCTAACCGTTCAAGGAGAGCTCCATGTTTGTCCCCCTGGGAAACTGTCTGGACCACCTGAGTCAAAGGAACTGCTTCCTCCTCTCCCCCTCATTGAAGCACTTGGTCTACCCTGATTTTGTTTCTCCGCGTGCCTCTTTCTCGGTGGATCATTGCCCTTGAAGACATGGATTGTGACCCATGAGTCATTGGATACAAATATGCATTAAGCGTCTACTGTGTGCCAAGCAGTGTTCTAGGTGCTGAGTGACCCCCAGTGGACAGAACAAAGGTGCTGCCCTTATGCTTTATTCAGGGGAGGCGGCACACAAAATAAATCAGGTGTGTTAATGATGAGGATTACTGTGAAGAAACATAAGATGGTGTAAGGGAGTGGAGGGACGGGGTGGAATTTTATGCCAGGTCAGGCAAGTCAGGGAAGACCTGGATGAAGGTGGAGAGGGAGCTATCTGAATACCTTGGGAAAGGAGCAATGCAGGTGGAGGGAACAGCAAGGGCAAAGGCCCCGAGGCATCAAGAAATAACCCAAGGTTTTGAAACTAAAAGGACACATTTTAGCCAGATGTCCTGGGGCAGGTATTTTACTTCTGGACACTTGCCTCCTCATCATAAAAAATGAGAATGGTAATGAAACAATGTGCTTTTTTCTAAGCTCTCGTGAAGCTTGTTGCTGGCACATAACAAACTGAATGTGCTGGTACCCTTCTCTTCTCGCTTCCCCTCCATTCATCCCCAAAGCCTCTGTATAATGCTGACTGCGGTGTCTGTGCTGGAGCAGATGTTCAGATATTTGCTGATATGAATTGCAAAGGTGCGCTCAGCTAGAAGTGCTTCTCTCTTATAACAGCTGGACAGCCTTTGCCACCTGCAGGGGAGGCGTTAAGAACAACGTTCACAAAACTGGCGGTGTTCACGTCTCCAGCCATGCCCCCCACGTGTTCCAGCTGGCTTGACAATGGGAAGAGAAGAGGGAGTGGGATTCTCTGCATGTGGGCTCTGCAGTTCCCTCTGAGCTCTAAACCTGGGGTTCTAGTGGACGTCCCCCTTTGGTTCCCTTTACATCATTAATCGCAAAACCCTGCTGAAAGGAAGTGAGGTGGTGTTGGGGCCCATTCAAGGGGAATAAAGGATTCCAGGCAGCCTTTCTCATCACTGAAGGACAGTGTGCGCCCTACTGGGATAGTCAGTGGAAAGTCCACAACTATTTCTCTATCTTTGGCCGATTCCTCCTCGTGTTTCCTCCGGCACGGGAAGCCTTCTCTGACATACTTGGCTGCAGTTGTCCTCAAGTGACACAGACATCATCATTAGTGTGGGAAACCTGAGCTTAGAAATGTGACACTTTAAAACATCTATGTGAGGGCTAGAGGGTTTCTTCTCCGTGAGAAAGCTGGGTCGCCTACCCTTATTAAAAATTTCTTATTAGGTAAGACGATAACACGTTGCACCGAAGGTATTGTGGAGCCAGAGTCGCAAAATACATCCCATTGTTTCCACCTCTGTTTCCACATGACCCTCTGCCCTTCAATTAAAATGTCTTTTTTTTATTTTATTTTGAGACCTAAGAGAAAGGCAGAAGTTTTTGCTTATCTTGTTACATTTTCTAGAAAGATGTTACACAATCGAACTTTCAGCTTCTCCGAGATGTATTCATTCTATGATATGACTCATAGATTTATTCAACATGAGTTATTCCCTCTTCAAGATTCTGAAGACATCAGCCTGTAGGTTTGTTTTCAACTTCTATTTCCATGGAGGTAGAATCCCAAGGTACCTGCTTGGGTATCTTTCCCCTAAGGGAAATAACCAAACCATCTATGCAGCAGAAAATCACTCATCGTCTGAAAAAAAAATCACAAATAATAGTCTGATGAATTATATCTCTGTATACAATTATCTGCTTTCCTCCATACCCGAGCCTGAAAGTCTGTCTTTACAACAGGGTATAAAAGAGTTATTATTGAAAATTCTAAAGAGCCCAAGAAAAAGGAATGCCAATGGGAAGGACGCAGCCAAGCAGATGAGAGTCCATGGAGATAGGCCGGGCAGAAAGGGAACTCATGAAAAGAGAAATGACTTGGGGTTTCATTGACTCACAGAACCAGTGGTGCCTTTGTCCATAACTGTAACATTTCAGAGGATGCTGCTCCCCTTCTAATGGAATCAGTCTTCCGCTGATACGTCAGGAAACATTGGCATTGAGAGTCAGGAATCCTATTATATGATCTTTCTCCTTAGGTACTCACAAGCAGAATTTCATCTTTAAAATTGTCAGAAGAATTTTAGCCCTCTCTGGTCTTCCAAGAAAGCCATAAAATGAACAATGCCAGTAACAATTATGGAACTAAATTGGCCTTAGAAGAATTTTAAAAAATCAATTTTGCCAGTTTACATTCATCACGACTAATTTCCATATAAATGATCTGACTCTATTCAGTCTAAAAATGTGCCTCCATCTCCTTTTGTTTTTTTGGTTGAAAAATTTGCAGTTCTCGGAAGTTACTTAAGTCGAACAGCTTGAAGACATGTTGGTATGTGCCGACTTTTTAAAATTGTAATTCTCTCCTTTTTATGTTTGGCAGTGTATCAGCTACAGCAAGAGGCCCCTCGTCCCAAGAGGATCATTTGTCCTGGGGAGGTCAGTACTCAGCTGTTTCTAACACACCTTGTTAGATATGTTGGATTGTCAGGACCATGCTCACAGTGGAAGGCCTTCAGATTTCCTGGGAGTTGATTTCTGTTAACGTTTGTTAAGTGTCACCAATTTAAAATCTAAATAATCCATATTTGGAAATCAGGTGTTATTCAAAAAATACTAACTTGGGGTCAGAAGTCTCACATTTTTAACCACTGCTGAGTCAAATTAAACATCCTTCATAATCCCCCCAAATGCATATTTTTGTTGTTTTCCTTGTTCTTGAAATATTGATACTTTTACCATTTTTTTTATTATGGAATGTGTCCAACAGAGAATGATGAATATCTGACTACTTTAAAAACCCATATTGAGCAGACCTTTATGCTTTGTCACATTTATTTGACATTAAAAAAAATCTCTACAAGAAAAGTAACTTTTTATTCTTGGAGATAAGCTTAAAGATATATTGACTCATAAAAATGCTCAGCAGCCGCAGAACTTTCTCTAGTCCTCCTTTACTCATCGGTTCTCTTATTGTCTGGGAGGCCAGCAAGACTTGAAAGGCGGGACTACGGATGGCTCTGTTTTCTTTTTTATGCTGATCAGTTGCTTTAATAGCCAGACTAATATCCTTCACACAAAGGTCCACGAGTCCTTTCTTATTTTTGTTATTATGACTTTGATCAAACATAGAATAGCAGATGCCTTTTAAAAAATCTGTGTTAGAAAATAGTTGATTTACAGTGTTGTGTCCATTTCTGCTGTACTACAGAGTGACCCAGTCATACGTATATAAACATTCTGTTTCTTAAGATTTTTATTTTTTCTGTTATAGTTGATTTACAATGTTCTGTCCGTTTCTGCTGTACAGCAAAGTAACATACATATATATATTTTTTTTTTCTTATGTTATCTTCCATCATGGTCTATGCCAAGAGACTGGATAAAGCTCCTTATGCTATACAGCAGGACCTCTTTGCTTTTCCATTCTAAATGTAATGTTTTGCATCTACCAACCCCAAACTCCCCGTCCATCCCACTCCCTCCCACCTACCCCTTGGCAACCACAGGTCTGTTCTCTGCATCCCTGAGTCTATTTCTGTTTTGTAGATCGGTTCATTTGTGCCATATTTTGAATTCCACATATACGTGATATTGTATGGTATGAGTAGCAGATACCATTTAAAGTGTCACATCTGCCTTCTCAAGGGGAAAGGTTCTAATTCCAACAATCTTGGCTTCATCCTTGGACATCAGCACTTTCTGGCAGACTGACTGGATCTGGTTTTGAACTTGTCTCAAAGACTTTGGTACATACGTACCCACACCCAGAACTTAACTCACCACTGTCTAATAAATGTTTTGGTGTGAAATTTTACTTCTGTTGAAGGGCATTGAAGTTCAGCAAGTAATCTGAATTTTAATAGAGTGGACATTGTCTTCCCAAGAATAGAGCTTGAGAGGAGAAACTATTTCATCTGTAAGAAAAAATCCAGGATAAGATCAAATCTTTATTTGGTGGTATGCTCTTGTTCTGTCACTAACCCTGCTGACTGTTTTCTTTGGTTATTCAATAATATCCAAATAAGAGAGGAAGATGATAAATACAGATTTTTTAATGATACGCTTATTTAGGGTATTCTTGGTGGGAATTAAGAGATAAAATTCCTTCAATTCCTTCAGTCCAACTTTACATTTAGTATTTTGCCATCAGAAAAAGAAAATATAACCATGTGTAGGGAGTTAGAGCAGTTGAAATGTCTCCATGAAAACAATGTTTTTAAAATTAGAGTACAACTAAAGATTCTTCCCAGAGATATTAATAAAAAGTCTACTGGCAAGGCCAGGCACCAGAACTTGAAACCCAAGGGAATAGTAAATATTCCCTACTCTGTTCTGACATTGATCTAGGTGTTGGGAATATAGCAAAGAACTTGGCTATTGGTACTTTGAGTGTCATATTAATTGCATGTAATTAAAGATATATTTAAGATTTTCTCTGTGTGTGAGAAAGAGAGAAGGATGGGAGGAAAGAGAGGGAGGGAGGAAGGAAGGAAGGAAGGAAGGAGGAAAGGAAGAAAGAAGGAGAGAAAGAGAGAATCCAGGTACTTATTTGTTTCTCAAAATCCTTGGACCCATGTCCACTAAGCCAAGCGGAATGTTAGTGGTAGATCCAAGCTGGCTTCATAAACGCTTTTCCTAGGGTTGCGCTGACTCTCTTCAGACACCCGCTGGGCTGAGAGTCCAGTCTGTCTCCTTAATGTTGCACTTGCATCAGAAGGAAGTGCCCCAGAGGCTTTAGCAAAGCAGAGCTGTGAGCCCCAAGCTACAACCCTCTGCTTTGACTAAAGCACATAGTGCATGTGCAGCTTTTCCCCCTTCTCTGGAGTCTTTTAGACCAAGCTTTTCACTCTTATCAAGCTGATGCATTATTAAGTTATGCCTGGTGGTTGCTGGATTCCTAGGTACTTGCCTCTAGAAATTCCCTATCTCATTTCTGCCTGGAAACCAGACATGAAATGGACATTCCTCAGCTCCATTTCCCCAGCAGGCAGCGTGGGGCCCATCCATCTGGGACGGTATCAGGGGATGAAGGGCGAATGTGCTGGAAGGACAGGTGTGGCTACAGGTGCGGCCGAGATGAGCGCCAGCAGGGGGAGCCTTGCCCTTGTGCTCCTGTGCAACGCTAACCGCAGATCATTCCTGCCCAGATTGCTGGGCCTCCCAGGGCTTGGCCTCCTTCTGGTGAAGGCCCTGCACACCTTGGACGCTGGTGAAACCATTGTTTCTGCTGCAGACAGTGTTTGAGCAAGTGGTTCTGTGCCCTGGAGCACACCTGCATGCTCG
Organism: Catagonus wagneri; assembly: GCA_004024745.2. NCBI lineage: Eukaryota > Metazoa > Chordata > Mammalia > Artiodactyla > Tayassuidae > Catagonus > Catagonus wagneri. Next base: position 14,720,149 of record PVHT020000105.1, on the reverse strand, counting down.
GGGCATGCCTAATGAAGACAGAAAGCCTTTCAGTTTGAGTGTATGGCCAGAGAGATTAAAGCTTTATTAATCCATTTACATAAAGCCATTGGGCTCTTTCTTTTGAACAACGAGTTAGGATTTTTCTATGTCTTTGCCATCTTATCCCTCAGCTAGCTACTAAGAGTTCACACTCTGGAGTTCCAGCAAAAATGAACCCAACTAGTATCTATGAGGATGGGGGTTCGATCCCTGGCCTCAGTGGGTCAAGGATCTGGTGTTGCCATGAGCTGTGGTGCAGGCCACAGATGTGGCTCAGAACCTGCCTTGCTGTGGCTGTGGTGTAGGCTGGCAGCTGTAGCTCCAATTCAACTCCTAGCCACTTTGTCCCAGGCAGGCCTGCCTAGCTGCATTGCTCCAACACACTCCATCTCCTTTATTTCTCTGATGACTAATAATCTCCCAGGCCATGGGCCTCTCTCAGGTTCGGATCCTGCCATAACGTGATAAATCCCACGTGAGAGCACCAAGGGGGTCTGCAGTTACGGAGTCATGGAGCGCTGTCTTTTAAAGGTATAGACACAGGCCAACCTGACTCAAAGGCTTGGTGGCCCTCAACAGATACTGGCAGTGAACGAGAACCAAGCAAGATGCTGGGTCAGTGATTAAGCCACCAGGGAGAAAGATATTGAGGATGAGATGCAGAAGGTACAAGCAGCGAACAATGGCTCTGGTGCCAAGTCAGCCAGGTAGGGTCAGGTACTGAAAGAACAGTTCATCGTTTTCTTGAGATTCATTGCAGTAAATTAATATTTATTGAGCAGCTGCAGGACCTGGCTCTCTTCTCTACTGGCATTTCCTGAGTGATCTATGCCAAGAGATTCAAAACCTCCTCCAGTACACAAAATTCTCACTTGTCCTTTCCGTCACCTATCAGTCAGTTGTTTCATAAGCATTTATTAATTACCAAACGTGTACCTGAAAGGTCTGCCAGGAACTGTGCAGAATGCTGACTCGCAGATTTGTGTCTCTAGCTGAGACCTCTCCCTTGGGCTCCAAACACTTTGCTACACCTGTCTCCTTGACCTTTTCAGGTAGATGTCCCCCGGGTCATCTCTAACCTAATGGTCAAAGGAGAACTGGACCCCACTCCATTAAATGGCACCTAACTTCAGAAATCTGGAAGCCTGTCTTTCCCACCCTCATGCTTTTTCTCTTAGAAAGCTTCAGTTTTACCTCCAAATATATCTTGCATTCACTCACTTTTCTCCAGCCTCCAGGACCACCATGTGGTTTGGCCCATCGTCCTTTCTTGTCTGGATTATTGCTTCTTAGCACCCTCCTGCTTCATCTCCCTGCTTCTACTCTTGGCAGTCTCCCTGCATGCGTGTGCATGCACACACACACACACACACACACACACACACACACTCCATTCTTCAATCGGGAGGCCAGACATCATTGTTAGAAACCCAACTGCTTCAGCAGCTTTCCATTGCTCTCAAAATAAAAAACGAATCTTCTTGCTGTGCCTGTGAGCCATGGGGTGGCTCCTGCCTTCCTCCCTGCCCTGCCTGTGCTATTCTTCTCCAAGTGCACTTGCCTTGCAGCCCCACTGGTTCCTGCTCCTACTCATGAAACAGACTACAGTGCTGCTACCACAGGGCCTTTGCACTTGCCCTTTGCCTGGAATTCTTGTCCTCAGGTTCTCTGCATGTCCGGGTATCAGATCAAATTTCATCTAATAACTGAAGTCCTCCTTGATCCCCATAAAAATTAGCCTCTGCAGATCTTCTCTCTCATATCTCCCTATTTATTTTGTTTACAGTACTCATTACACTCTCTGCTATACGTTTGGTCATATTTAACTGTTCACTTGTTGCTTGTACATCTCTGTCCAAGAGAATGCAAGCTCCAGAGATGTCACCAGCCTTAATCATAGGTACTACTCTAGCGTTGAGCCCAGGTCCAAGCTGCAGTGGGCAGTCAGTAAATACATGGTAAAGTGATGAAAAAAAAAATAGGATAAAGACTGCTAACATAAGGAATTTAGAATTCTCAAACTATTACTAATAGCATATCAGATTTACTCAATGCTGTTATTAGGGGAGTGAGCTGGACTTTTGGCCGTTGCTAAGGTTCTCAAGTAAACACAGACTTAATATTTTTTTCCTGGAATTTTCTAAATTTTTTTTAAGCCTTTCCAAAAGGCCAACATTGTCAGGATATACTTGCGTGGCTAATGTAAAGTTCCTCTGGAATTACCTGAAGAAGACAAAATATGTAGACCTTCTTTTGAGGCTGTAAATGATTTGGTGTCATTCGTCATTCTTTTTTGAAATGGCTGCAGTGAACACGGGATTAGAAAAAGCAATTTCAGAAAAGAGAAGTAAATTACATACTATCATTTCAGATTGTTCTCTATCTTAGGCAGCTTTTCCTTCCTCTCTACCCTACCATAGAAAAATCTATTTTGGAATTTTTTTTTTTTTTAACGCAGAAGTGAATCGTAGAACTGAGGTTTCTGTCGTTTATGATCAGAATCAGATTTTTTCCGATCGTGAGAAGTTAAGTACAGATGACAGTGGCCTGTCCCAACACTGCAGTAATACCTTATTTTACCTCCTAGGGAGTGGCATTCATTTTTTAAATACTATTCTAAGTCCCCCTCCCCCATTTTTGTGCATTTTCTCATGTTTTTGGTGTTGCTTGGTATCTACCCAGTTCACTCTCTTCTACCTTGAGCTGGAAAAGCTGGTCTTTTAAGCCTCCAAAAGCGTCTCATTTTATCATTAGGCTTTTTCAATGCTGATTCACCGTACCCAGACTTCACAGTCTCACAGTCTTGTACCTTTAGGCGTTTATCTTGTCTTTGGCGTGTCTGGGAGATTTTAACAAGCCATATTGATTGTCTGTATCATTCCCAGCTAACTCGGTGCCTTTCAAACTGCAGATTCAAAGTAAAACTCCGAGGGTTTTTCTAATATTCTACAATCCTCCCTCTTTTCTTTTTCTCTTCCTTGAAAAGAAATGTTTTTGAGTAAATGTGCATCAGGGGGAACATGAGTATCCTACAGAGTCGAGACATCTGGACAAGATACGTAAGCCACAAACAAAAATCAATCCCATTACCTTTTAATTGGCTTTATGTCTAGTATTCAGAAGGCTATTTCTTCCCTGGTCAGAAATATTTTTCTTCTTTTCATCCTAGACTTTCTCCACAGGTCTCTCTCTTCCCCTCTTAATATTGATGCAACCTAGAATAAAGGTTTTTTCCCATCATTATTCCTCCTGGGCTTTCATCTCCCTCCCTAATGCTGTCTGGCTTTTTTTCTTGATGTGATTTCATCCCGAGCGACATTTGCTTTGCTTGGAAAATCCACTCTTGCAAAGGGAGAAAACCTTCTTGCAAAACTCACGTTAGAGAAAAATTGGGGACATATGAGTTTTATTTTTTCTTTCTAAAAGGTAGAACCAAAAGTTTTGCCCTTCTTTAAATACAGAGCTGCATTTTTTTTACTAACGAGTGATGCGATCTCCCAAAGTACATAGCCTTTCAAAAAATTCACCTCTTTGGAATATTCTGAATTTCTTCTAATAAAACACAGACTTTGCACATTTGCACCTAGAAGATATTTACCCATTTCCAGGGTGATAGCATGGTGGTGGGTAAAATCTCTTTAGGAAAACCTGCTGGAGAATTCAGAAGCTCAGGGGCCCCAAGTCAAGGACACGGATGGCTGAACTGGAGAGGGCCAACAAGGATGATATATAGACACAATCTGAGTGTAAGCTTTCCCTTAAAGCAGAATAAGAAGGCGTTCCCATTGTGGCTTAGAGGGTTAAGAAACTGACAGTATCCGTGAGCATGTGGGTTCAAAGTGGCCTTGCTCAGTGGGTTAAGGATTGGGCATTGCTACAAGCTGCCACATAGGCTGCAGATGTGGCTCAGATCCTTTGTTGCTGTGGCTGTGGCTGTGGCGTAGGCCAGCAGCTCCAGCTCCGATTCGATCCCTGGCCTGGAACCTCCATATGCCGCAGATGTGGCTACAAAACAAAAAACAAGGGAGAGTTAACAGTGCTTGATACTAACTCAAATTTCTTGAGAAGCTACTAGAGATGAAATACTACAGTATGTGGTTAGTTGTTTTGGAAAAAAAGAAGGGCCGGCAATGGCATGGATTACAACGCTTGCTGTGTTATCTTCACTTAGCCTGTGACGGCCCTGACCCAAGACAGAACCACTCACAGGTGGAGGTGGGAGAGGGGTGCTCCCGACTGAGTCCACATCGGTTATGAGGAGGTGCTGGCTTTTGTCAGGCCAGCCTTACACATCCCCACAGAAGCAAGTGTCTCCACACCAGTTGCCGTCTAGAGCCACCCGTAGTATGTCTGCTCTGACTCCGAGTTCAGGTCCTGTAACATCTCAGGTGCGGCCAGGACCATTTGGGAAAGTGAGCAGGTGCATAGTGCTGCGTGCCCAGTAAGGTTTCAAAGACCTGCTCCGTGTTTGATTCATCTGCTTAACCATTAACTGAGAAATAACGCTGATAAAGGCGGTGACACTTTGCCCCGAGCAAGCCATGTTTCCTAAGGTAGTGTGACCTGGCTAATCAAGCAGTGACACATTTGAAAAAACAAAATATGGATGGCACAGTCTCAGACCATCCCGATTTGATAGTAGCTACTCCCAAGGATACTGCCTATTTTTCAACATTTTATTTTTTATTTAATGATCTTTATTTTTTTTCTGTTATAACTGGTTTACAGCGTTCACCTTTCTATTGTACAGCAAGGTGACCCAGTCACACATACAGATATGCATTCCTTCTTCTCACCTGCCTAATTATTTACTGCTTTCAGTAGCAACGAGCGCCGACACACGTGGATCACTTACTGTGCCCTGAGCACTGGGTTAGGAGCTCCACACATGTTATTTCTCACAACAGTGCCGTGGCAATCGTCATCTGCCTCATTTTATAAGAGGAAATGAGGCAAACACCACAGGAAGGGCAGAGCCAGATTCAAGCTCAGACCGTCCAAATCCAGCCACTGGGCTTCTAACCCCGTGATTCTGAAAGTGTGGTCCCAAGACCGGCAGCCAGGGCCTCACCAGGGAACTTGTCAGAAATGTGGTGTCACAGACTCAGAGTTGGGACACAGGGATGTGGGTTTTAACAAACCCTGCGGGTCATCCTGATTTTCCCTTGAGAGCGAGAATCGTAAGCGTAGCCACTGTTCTCACTCCCTCTGCTTTCTGTTTCATGCTGCCTTCCCCACGCCCAGGAACAGGAGCATCAGGATGCTTTGTCCAGAGTTCCCATCATGGCGCAGTGGAAACGAATCCGACTAGGAACCATGAGGTTGCGGGTTCGAACCCTGGCCTCACTCAGTGGATTAAGGATTTGGCGTTGCTGTGACTGTGGTGTAGGTCACAGATGTGCTCGGATCCAGCGTTGCTGTGACTGTGGTGTAGGCTGGCAGCTGTAGCTCTGATTTGACCCCTAACCTGGGAACCTCCATATGCCATGGGTGTGGCCCTAAAAAGTGGACCAAAAAGAAGAGGATTTCTCCCCGATGATGCTTACCGTTTGTGCAGTGCTGTGCTAGACTTTTCATGGACTCCCAAGGAGATACCAAGTCACCCCAGAGCTGCCTTTTTTCCTAGATATACTTCCTCCTCGATGTTATTTTCCACCCTTTAAAAATATGTTACCTTTGCCTTTCTTCTCTGCCATGTCTAGCTTTCCCACACCCTCATATGTTGCAGAGGGCAAATATGAATCTTGGAAGGAATATGGTCAGTGCTTAATCTAACCTGATTTCCTACACCCACCTGCGCCCCCAAGAAGTTATACTTCTTAATCTTACATTTGCATGACTAATTAACAAAAAATTCAAATTCAGTTCTCAGGTGATTCATACTCATGTTCATCATATTCAGTATGTACTCTTATGAACTTCAACTGTATTTAGATGTTTTTCTTTATCTTGTGACGGTGCCCAAATCCTGGCTAGATTGATTCTTGCTTTTAATGGACCTTTGCACTCATAAAAACACCAGGTCCGTTATTATTATGTCAGGAATACTTTGCATTATAGTTCTATATTCCAAGTGCTCGTCAGTTGATCATCTGTGTGCTCAAAGAATAGCTCTCAATTCAGGATTGTAGGTGACGAATTGGCTAACAAAAGCCAGTCCAGCCAGTCCAGTGTGGGCGCTGTCTTGACCCGCCACCTGCCTCAGTCTGCTGCTCTCTAGCTGTCCCCAGGCTGACTGGTGCCTTTCGTAATCAATTCCCTTTGGCTGTGTCCTCTCACAAACCAGTCTCACTTGGCACGAGCTCTCAGTACACCGTGTCTCCCCGCCTTGTTGGACAGAATCGCAAGCTTTGCCTTCATGATAGTATCTCTTTCTTCCTCCTTATTTACATGGCCAGGTCATCCCCCCTCTACTGCAGAAGGAAATTAAATAGGCTTGGCACGGCCCGACACAGGCATATTGGTTGCCATCCAGCACCTTGTGTCCTTCTGGGTAATTAGACATCGATTGTTTGATGAATTGTTCTTGTATCTCCCTGGGTATTTCTACCATGTCTGTAATTACAGTTTTCGAGTTGTCTCTTTGCCCTGCTGTGATCCTTCGAGTTCCGTGACTTCTCAAAGACTGTGCAGAATGATGCTCCACCAGCAGCATCGTTCGATTCAAGGAGGCAGATCAGATCCCTTAGGGTTTCCATATTCTCCGTCATTTAATGATATAATTCAACCACTTGCTGTCTTAGTTCATTTTGATTTTTTAAGTTGGCATCAGGATGCCATAGATTAAAAATTAATGATTCTCTCCTCCCTGTGCAGTCAGAGATGGAAGGGCATGAACTTGAATAGATGATTTGACCCATCATTAAATAAAAAGGCCTTTTGAGGCACTGGCAAAAGCTCTGAGTTTGGAGCTAGCTGTAAGATGTCCTGAATCTGATTTTTTGAGAGTAGACTCTAATGTTTGTTAGTCTAGCATAGCTATTGGCCAGCTATAGTCTGCCAGCTATTTTTGTGAATAAAGTTTTATTAGAACACAGCAGTGTTATTTCCTTTATGTATTTTCTATGGCAGCTTTTATGTCTCATGTTTGAGTACTTAGAGCAGATTATGTGGTCCTCAAAGCCTAAAGGATTTACTGTCTAACCCTTGCCAGAAAAAGTTTGCTGACCCCTAGCCTTGCACTAGAAGTAACCTCGAAGGGTGAATTTATACATGTAAAGTACTCTGAACAGTGCCTGGAAGTATTGGTCTTTAATTTCTTCCATTTCCAAAACACTTCTATGAATGTTAGCCAAAAGGGTAATTTCAGTCCTGTCATTTAAGATGAACTTGATCCCAAGCCACTATAAGAAACATTTTGGTCTTGATATTTAACACATGCAAATTGATGAAGGAAGCCAAGGCAGTAATAAGGTTTTCTTTCGCCTGCTTTCTCACAACCACTTCCTCCCCATTAGGAAATGATAGCCTGTTAGAAAAGGTGGCCAGCGCTCCATAAGTAGGAAATTAAAGAAGTGTGTGGAATCTCTATATTGGGGAGCACCATCAGAACATATAAGCTAAGCTCACTTTCTTTAATTTCAGGAATGAAACTGGTGTTACCTTCTATATGCTGTTGAATTCTGATTAATAATTTGCATGGTGAACCATTTGCAGGAAACAGTACTGTATCGCAACTTACTATGAAAAACATTTCCCCTCCCCAGATTTGGATGAGTGGTTGGATAGAGGGATGAAGAAATAGATATGCCATAGAGCACGTATATATAGTACATGTTAGAGAATCTAGGTGGTGTGTACATGAGTGTTTGCTGTAAAAGCTTTTCAGTACTTCTGTGTATACGAAAATTTTCACGATAAAATATCAAGAAGAAAAACAAAGATGGTCTGTGCAAGAAGAGTGATGGCATGGTGTGCTCCAACAGGGGACAAAAACAATCTCTTGGATGCCCAGCCCGGAAAGGCAAGAGGGTGTCTCAGTGTCAGAGCTGCTAGAAGCACATCAAGCTAGCCCAAGAATTTTTAACATGGAATATTTTGTCAGAAAAAGAATTTGAAAGCAAGGGCAAACATTAATAAGGCACTTCCACTCTTATTTATTACCATGTTGGGAATTGTTTTGGGCCAATGCCTGTTTAAGAAATGCCAAATTAAGTATTTTTTTTTAAATAATAGAGAACAGGCTTCTGGATCTTACAGCATCATCATCATGTAGCAAAATGGATACTGGGCCTGAAATTAGCAACTGGGTTTCAACCTTGAACCTGCGGCTTAGTTCCAGGTGGGATTGTGAGCAAATTCATTTACCATTCTAAACTGCAGCTTTCTCAACTCTAAAAAGGAGGCAAAGATACATAGTCCACCTTCCTGGTGGAAAAATAAATATAAAAGAAATGATGGGTTCACCTGTCCGTCCTTCTGATACTTCCTGTAGACAGGCATGAACATCTCACCAGCAAATGAATTCTCAATGAGGGCAGCACTACCCCCAATAAGGGGTGAAGGATTGGTTCTTGAAAGGGCATGGAAAAAACTTTACTCTTTTAACATATAAAGCACAGACATGCATATAGAACATCAACAGACACACAGTCTATTTGTAGTATTAAAATTTCTTTGGGAAGAGATGATTGAGGAAGAAAAACGTGTGAAAAAGCTGCAAAGGAAGGTTATAATGCAAAAATATTGAGAGCATTTTGCTGGATAATCTTTAATTTCTACTGTCTCCCAACATCTCTCCCTTTTCTTTTTCTTAGGGTAGCTTAATTTTATCCATCAGTTTGAGCACGTGCACTTGAATACTTAAGTGAATACTTACATTCGAATCTTACATTTCTAGGAAGAGGGAGAAAAAAGAAACTTTGGGGGGGAAGAATGAGAAGGATGGACATTCCTTCCTTTTCCCAAAGTACACATAGTACCGCTTAACCCAAATACCATTAAGCTTTGAAGAAGGGAATTTACTAACAAGGATGAGGAATTAAATGAGTGTACTCGCCCGATCTTTTCCCCCTTAGAAATTTAACAGCAGCATTAGTTTTCCCTTGATTTGATTTGATTCTATTGGTTACTTCAAGCTCTTTGAGCCTAAGAGGTATGTGAAGAATTTAAAGGGAATTCCAAGGAGAATAATGAAGATGAATTAAGTGTTGGAAAACAGGATCCACTGGAAAAGATGAAAAGAACAAGGACTGTTTAGTATGAGGAGGAACAGGCAATCAAGTAGCACAGAGATGGCTTCCAGTAGTGGAAACCTGCTCCTATAGAAAATATTCTCAGGTTCTCATCTGCGCTGAGGACCAAGAGACAAGAAAATTGTACTCTGAAGCAAAAGGGATATGAGATTAGATACTAAGATAAAATTTCTGTCTATGTTTAAATCCTAGATTTTGATTGCCCTTTATGAGATTTTTTTTTTAAAAGAATAAAATGCCTGTCCATAGAAAGTATCAGAAGGATGGACAGGTGAACCCATCATATTTGATTCTCCTGCCCCAGTGGGAGGCCAGCGACTCAGTGTGGCCTCCACGGGATTTGGATTGACAGGAGGAAAGCCATTTTTCCTGGAGCTGCGGCTTCAGGATGCCAGAGGGTGAGAACCAAACTGCAGCCAAGACAGTGTCAGGGTAGATCCAGAGTAATACACCTAAGTGGGTGGTCCATACAGGTGGGGCTTAGAGGTGGTTTGGGTGTTGTTGCCAGGGATTCGGTGCTAGAGAAGACGTAAGGAAAAGTGGGTCAAGGTGAGCTGCTGGGAGGATGATCTGGGCTGACTGCCGAGGAAAGTAGAGCCCATAGCTGGGCTTTTGGACGCTCCTGGAAGTCTACTGTAAGAGTGGATCCAGGAGGGTGTCCCAAGCTTCTAGGAAGGTGGTCATTCTTTCCATGTTTGAGAACTGCTGCCCAAAATTGAGGTTTCCAGTCCCAGGTGTGTGTCAGAATCTCCCGTGGAGCTTGGTAAACACAGCCTGAGGCACAGACACTCTGACTCCAGCCCTAGAGATTGGGACTTAATGGGGATATCACTTAGGACTCAGTTGTGAGCCACAGAAATCATACCTGGCTAAATTTAGGGAAAAAAAACAAAGATTGGGGGAAGGGGGGGTGAGCAGGTGGAAAGATAGGAAGAAATTCCCTGAACGGGGGCGGGTGGGGGGAGCGAACACGGGGCTTTGGGAAGGATCTGTGAGTCAGGACATCTCCAGGGATCTAGAAAATAGAATGGATGCGATTCAGGCAGTGGAGTGTACAGCCAGGGGCCCTGGCTTCAGGACAATAGCAGCTGCTTTTATACCCTGCTTGTCTCTGCTTCAGATTGTCCTTTGGAAATGGCTGTGATAGATTTTATCTCTGGGGTAGTCATGAGGATTGAATGGGTTAATATATATCAAGAAAGTGCTTAGAACGAGTCTTGGCACCTAGGAAATTCTTAATAACTACAGCGATTATTTTTATTGTTGCCGTTAGGCTCTGCTGTGCATGTGAATCAACGCTAGCCGTTTCTCTTAATACTTTCTCCTCAGCTTGCAAATTCCAGGGCATCTGGGCAGCTTATGTTGGTTCTAAGGTTCACCCCTTGGCCGGAAAATGTGTGGAACCTGATTAGCAGAATCCCTGACTATGAGCCACGGTTGTTCCCTGTGAGCTTCATTCTTTGCTCGTTGAAGCTTCAGAAAGCTGGGAGGGGAGCAACTTTTGTCAGTGGGGAAGCATAAAGGATCAAGGTGTGAGCCGCCAGTACTTGTCTATATTTTCCACGCAGGCCCCTTTTGAAGTTTCAGTGAGCCCAGAAAGGGGATGCAGGGCCCTTAGCAGAGCTGACTTTGAGATAATCTATTACTTCCACTGAAGCCAAGCTCTGTACAAGATACTCTGTTGGGTGCTAGGGTAACAGAGGTGAAAAGATGGGAGCCCTTTCTTCAAGCAGCTCATATCTAGAGGTCATAAAGGCCAACAGTCACAATCCTGGTGAGAACTTGGCGCTAACTTAGGCCTTTATAAAGTTCATAGAGAGTCTAGGAAACCAAACCTAAAGTGGTGTGAGTTGGCCTGGAAAGAGTTTTCCAAGATGGCAGTGTTTTACCTCCTATTAGAATCAGCAAGATTTTTGCCAGGTTAAGGGACAGACAGGTTGGAGAGCAAGTATTAGAATTCTAGGCAGAGGAAATATCCTGACCAAAGAATGACCAAAGTCTATGAATAACCAACGTGTGTTTCAGAAACTACAAGGTGTTCTGTACTAGGAACTTAAAAGAATTGTGTGGAACAAGAGTTTATGTGCTAAGAACTGTCAACTGAAAAAATGCACGTCCCAAAAGTTGAGAATTATCTGGGTTTTTTTTTTTTGTCTTTTTAGGGCCATATCTGTGGCATATGGACGTTCCCAGGCTAGGGGTCAAATCAGAGCTGTAGCTGCTGGCCTACACCACAGCCACAGCAACACCAGATCTGAGCCGCATCTGTGACCTACACTACAGCTCGTGGCAGCACCAGATCCTTGACCCACTGAGTGAAGCCAGGGATCAAATTTGCATCCTCATGAATACTATTTAGATTCATTTCCGCTGAGCCGCGACGGGAACTCTGAGAATTATGTTTTATACTGACAACTTAAGCCCAGGACACAGTCTCTTAGGCAGCTCTGAGGGACTGTTTTGAAGAGGTAAGGGAAGAGCCAGCATACATAGAAGTGTTGGGCGAAAAAAAAGAGGGCAGGTAGTTGAAACATCAAAAGACCACTGCTAATTAAAGAAAAACCAGGAGTTCCCACTGTGGTTCAGTGGGTTAGGAACCCAACTGGTATCCATGAGGATGCAGGTTCTATCCCTGGCCTCACTCAGTGGGTTAAGGATCCGATGTAACATGAGCTACGGCGTAGGTCACTGATGGGGCTCAGATACCGCGTTGCTGTGGCTGTTGCCAGGGATTGAAGCGAATCCTCATGGATGCTAGCTGGGCTCATTGATTGCTGAGCTGCGACGGGAACTCGAAGTCTTTTTATTTGTTCCAAAGTTATCACTAACTTTTTTCTCTTTCTTTTTTGTCTTTTTTAGGGGCGCACTCACAGCTTATGAAAGTTCCCGGGCGAGGAGTCGAATTGGAGCTGCGGCTGCCAGTCTACACCACAGCCACAGCAACGCCAGATCTGAGCCATATCTGTGACCTCCACCACAGCTCATGGCAATGCCGGATCCGTAACCCACTGAGCGAGGCCAGGGCTCGAACCTGTGTCCTCATGGATACTAGTTGGTTTTGTTACCACTGAGCCATGACGGGATCTCCCATATCACTACTTTTTGAATCATAACTCCTGGGAAAGTGTGGCGGGGGGAAGAAGGCAGGAACGCAAGCAAATGGAAGGGAGTTGGTTTGGTCTTGAGCACCTTAACTGGTACTGGTGCATCTGTAATTTAGCAGAATGTGCAGAGTCGGTTACTAAGGCTCCTGACTGGTGGCGTACCTACATAACTTAGCAAAACCAACGGTCATCTTTTAAGGAGGTTTATTGCAGAAAGACTGGCTAGGAGATTTTTTTTTTTTTTAATAATACACTCTAATTGAGACGGGAAGGAATTCACTTCATCAGGACTCCTTGGAAGGGTTAAAGCAATTCTATGAGGAAAACAAAGGCAAAGAAATAGGGGATTTCAAGTTGGATCAATTTTCATTTTGTACCTTGCAATTTGACAAGAATGTCAACTTCAGTACTTGCATTTTCTTTCTCTTCCCTTCAGTAGAGATCTTTGATTTCTAATTCAAAGGGAATTATCCATATTTATTTTTTTCTGGATAAACTTGTCCCAGTATCACCCATACAAATCCCATCAAAAGCCTTTTCCCACACTTGATCTGTATCTCAGAGAATCTCACAATCTAGCTGCCCTGTGTAGGAGGTTGCTAAATCGGGTTTTTAAATTATTTCTATTAAGCAAAAACTTAACACACACCAGCTGCTGAGGGATTATGAAAGCTTTGTTTTTTCAATAATTGGAAACCTTGTTTACAGGGGACTCACAATATTATTTAAATGTCTTTGTGTTGAATATGAAAAGAACTTGTGTTTATCTAGGCAATGATAATCTGACTATAAAGCAAACTCATTTAAGGATTATGCTTCCTGTGTCTCACTATGCAGCTGTCACCCTACTGTTCTTTCAAGCTTTGCAAAATGCTGAGAATTCTTCCTTAAAATGAGAAGAATAAATTAGAAAAACAAACCAGGTAATTTGGAATACATCTGATTCTAAATCACAGGGAAGTAGTTGAGAGACCCCAAATATCACCGCATCCAGGAGGATTTATTCTAAGATCTCGTTTGTTCACTCATTCACAGAATTCAGTTCATTTCGAGGATATTTTAAGGTGTTCAGTGCTGACCAAGAAGAATCAAGGACAACTCAGATAATTCGGTGTTTAAGCAAACTGTAGAATTTTGATAGCCAGTGAAGATACCAACGTTGATTAGCATCCACTCCGGAGGAGCTGGGGAGTTAAAGGAATTTGTGCTGAGTCCTAAGCCACTTACTCATCTGTGACCTCAAGCTAGTTGTTTAGGGATTTTCTTTTTTTATTATTTTTTTATAATGATATTTATTTTCTCCATTATAGCTGATTTGCAGTGGTCGGTCAATTTTCTACTGTACAGCAAGGTGACCCAGTCACACACACATGTATCATTCTTTTTTCTCACCTTATCATGCTCCATGGCAAGTGACCAGACATATTTCCCAGGGCTATACAGCAGGATCCCAAATTCCAAAGGCTAAAGTTTGCATTTATTAACCCCAAATTCCCAGTCCCTCCCACTCCCTCCCCCTGCCTCTTGGAAACCACAAGTCTGTTCTCCATGGCCATGATTTTCTTTTCTGTGGAAGGGTTCATTTGTGCCCTGTATTAGATTCCACATATAAGTGAAATCATATGGTATTTGTCTTTCTCTCTGACATACTTCACTTAGTATGAGAGTCTCTGGTTCCATCCATGTTGCTGCAAATGACATTATTTTGTTCTTTTTTATAGCTGAGTAGTATTCCATTGTGTATATATACCACATCTTCTTAATCCAGTTATCTGTCGATGGGCATTTAGGTTGTTTCCATGTTTTGGCTGTTGTGAATAGTGCTGCAATGGACATGCGGGTGCATGCATGTGTCTTTTTCAAGGAAAGTTTTTTCCAGGTATATGCCCAGAAGTGGGATTGCTGGGTCATATGGTAGGGGCTTTCTGAAAAATAGTTGCACTCACTTCCCTCATAGGGTTGTTTGGAGGCTTAAATGAGATAAACATGTAAAACCTTAGGACAGTTGCTGGTGCAAAATAGCCACTCAATAAATGCTAGCCTATTACCACAGTGTTCCAAACCTTACCATTTTCACATGCATTATCTCATCTAATCTTTGAAACAGCCTTATTAAAATAGTACATTTTGGGGAATTCTCATAGTAGCTCAGCAGTAACGAACCCGACTAGTATCCATGAGGATGGGAGTTCGATCCCTGGCTTTGCTCAGTGGGTTAAGGATCCGACATGCCATGAGCTGTGGTGTAGGTCACAGACACAGCTTGGATCCCACATTGCTGTGACTGTGGTGTAGGCCAACAGCTGTAGCTCCAATTTGACTGCTAGCATGGGAACTTCTATATGCCACAGGTGTGCTCCTAAAAAGACAAAAAAAATACATTTTTATAACTCCAGTTTTATTGAAAATGGAGGGAAATGAGATGCAAAGAAGTGTAATAACCTACTCAGGGTCACACAGCAATTGAATTGACAGCAGGGTTCTGCGTTCATAATCTTTGTCTCATTCTGCACACGTTTAATGAGTACAGGCACCCTTTGCTCTCAGAACAATCTCTCTCTGAATATTTGCTCTAACAGCTTACCAAAGTTGAAGCCAACATCACTCTCCCAGTTTAGAACCTGCTATCACAAGTTCTCCTATGTGTTATGGCTTCTCAGACTTTAACGTGTATATGATTCCTCTTCAAAATACAGATTCTAAAATAATGCCATTTGCAGCAACATGGACGGAATTAGAGTGAAGTAAGTCAGAAGGAGAAAGGCAAATACCATATGATATCACTTATATCTGGAATCTAATAAACAGGCACAAATGAACCTTTCTACAGAAAAGAAAATCACGGACTTGGAAAACAGACTTGTGGTTGCCAAGAGGGTGGGGGAGGGAGTGGGATGGTCTGAGAGTCTGGGCTTAACAGTTGTAGACTATTGCCTTTGGGATGGAAAAGCAAGGAGATCCTGCTGTATAACATCAGGAACTATGTCTAATCACTTATGACAAATCTATATATGTATGTGTAACCGGGTCGCCACGCTGTGCAGTTGGAAAATTGACAGAAATCTGTAAACCAGCTATAATGGAAAAAAAAAAATACAGATTCTGCGTTTTGCACAAGCCCCAAGGTGAGACCCATGCTGCTGGTCCCCAGATCACACTTTGAGCAGCAGGAAAGCTAGACGATGGAAGAGGAGCTGCTGTCACACCTCAGAGTCCTGATCAGCCTCCTGTTTAAACATATTGCACCTTATACCCATAAAGCTCCCCACTTTCACCCTCAGGGCTCAGCCCCCTCAGTATTTGTTTAGTCCGGGTACCTCAGGTCTAATTTAGGTAGTATCTTTCCAATCGTTAGCAATATTATCTCGTCGTTTATTTTTGTTAGAGAACATACTCGGCGTGGAAGGATAGTGGACTCCTGCTCTGCTCAGCTGTGTGCTCAGAGTATGCTGGGGACGCCTCTTCTAAAATAGCTTCAGAGCCAGTCACAGTGCACACCTTGTTATCTTAGGGTCATGCCTCATTTTGTCTCACATCTAGTTCCTGGCTGGATCACTCGCCCTGTTTACTGACTTGGGCTCTCTGAATAACTTCTGCCCGTTTGTTATAATAACATCCACTCTGAAATCCATTCTCAAAAAAGCAGATGTGTGTTTCTGTTTACCGGTGATTCTAGAACTTTAGCCTATGCTCAAGTATCATCTAGGAGATCCTGATTAAATAACTCACCGAAGCCCTTCCGTCAGTCCTTCTGATTCAGTTCATCTGAGGAAGAGATCAGGACTCTGTTGTCCTTAACAAGCATCCTGAAGTGTCTCTTTTGAGTGACCAGACCACACTTCAAGACATGCTGCTGTTAAGGATATTCAAGAGAAAGGGCAGCAATTCTTAAGGCAGTTCCAGAAGAGGAATCCCAAAATGTCGTGATCACCAGGGATGTCAGTGGCATGTATCGTCCACTCTGGGGAGTCTTCTAAGGCAGATGATGCTTCTTTAGAATAGGGTGTTCAGTTATATTTTTAAAAAGGACCAGCGACCATTTTGCACGGTCACACCACGTACATCAGGTTCACCTGTGTCTCGGGGAAGGACCCATTTTCGGTGTGTATTTGCTCACCTGTCTCCTTGGTGTCCTCATTCTGTGAAGAAAGAAGTTCCTTTCAGAAACAGGTAGATCATCAAAGGACTCAGCAGTGGAAGGTCCAGCAGTAGGCTAACAAATGAGTGTGGATTTTTTCCCCCTAAAATGTTGGGGCTTCTTTCGCTTCTCGGCGTTGGATCACTCAACCCCAAGAGCAGGCATTGCAGACCCCGTCTCTGTGAGTTGCAGCCACAGCGACTGTCTTCACCTAAGTAACGGGTTGTCCAACTCCAGGGGCTGTCCTGGGACAATCACAGGAGCAGGGAAGATGCTGAACGGACTTTCCTTCATGTTGGGATGTTACATATTTGTTCCCTCCTGAATCCACATAACTACCTAAGTTAGCCCTCCATTTTTTTTTTTTTTTGTCAAGTTGCCTGATAATTCTCAATGAGAATGCAAGAACTTCTGAGCTGCCTTACTTATTTATCAACTGTCCTGTGTCTCATTCACTGAAGAGAATCTCGTACACCTGGAAATTGAAAGTCAATGCTATGACTTCTTTAATAAAACAAACCTGCATTTCACAGGTGCGTCCTGATGCCGTCAGTGTCTGTTGTGGAGCAGAGCTTGGGGACAGTGTCGGGTTCCTTTAAGGCAACGCTAGGTCACAGGGTAGAGGTTACTACTTCCTATAGTCAAGTCCCTTCTCCCTTAGAGCCCTGATGTCAGCCCACTGTGTTTTTTTCTGGATCTGAGGATCCAATATTATCCACCTGTAAAAAATGTAGATGTTCTATGATCTTCCTGAGGTCATTTAACTTAAATAAAACTCTTGGCTGGTTAAAAGCTTAGTGAATGTGGAGAGAAAGACTATGTTTAGACTCCTCTGAGCAAAAAGTTTAGGAGAGGAGAGGCGATTGTTGTATTTTTTCATCCCAGCCATTCTCTCTCTCTAATGTTAACGAGGACAGCTATATTTTCTCTAGGAGCTATAGAGACAACACAGGGAAGAGAGACTGACTCAGATTACTATCAAAACAGCCTGGACAGTGGGAGCAGCGATCTCGGGTGGCTGCCCACATCCGCTGTCTTCACTCTCTCTTCCTTCCTTCCACCTTTGCTCTCCCCCCACGGAGGGTAGCCAGATTTAGAATAAGACAAATAATAAGAGGATGCCTAGTTCAATTTGAATTTCAGCTAGACAAAGAATAATACTTTAGTATACGTTTCGTGCAATATTTGGGACCTGTCCCATGGCCCTGTTCCGTGTGTAGTCTTTCCCACACAATTCGGAGCTCTTGTTTTATTTTCTTGTGGCTTTCATCTGCAGATTTGTCCCTCTCTTGGACCGAAGGGTCCTGTAGGCAGGATCTTACTTGGTATTCCCCAAGGCATCAGAAATATTGACTTCCCTATTTGGGGGTCTATGTTCGATATTTCAAGGGTTTCCTCCGACTGCAAGCACAGAACATACCTGAGGTCCTTCTGCCTTTTCTCTCACACCATCACAAACAATGACAGGGCCGAGCACAGACCTCTTAATGTGCGTGTGCCCTATATTTTTATGATGGATGGATGAACTGAAGGCAAGTTGTCGTCTTCTTAGGAATCAATGAAATTAACTATTTACGTGCACACCAGGGATTAGTTGTAAACACCATGTTGTCCGTCTGGGAAGCTGGATTAATTACTGTTCTCTTCTGGAAACATCAGAGAATGAGGGAAGGGAGCGGGGCTGGGAGTTACACCTAGA
This sequence comes from Catagonus wagneri, assembly GCA_004024745.2. NCBI lineage: Eukaryota > Metazoa > Chordata > Mammalia > Artiodactyla > Tayassuidae > Catagonus > Catagonus wagneri. The sequence continues at coordinate 14,701,993 of PVHT020000105.1, read as the reverse complement.
TTTGCAAACGTGTGTTATGGCTCAGCCAAAAAGATGGGAACGCAATTGTCCTGATAAATAGGGAGTCATTTCAAAATGTAAAATATTGACTCTCAAAGAGTGGAGAGATATCCTACCCATTATACGTCGTCTGCTTCCATCAGCTTTTCCAGTTCTGAGTTCCTCCCAGGGCATGTTGGTGTTGCAGGCACGTATCTATAGTATCGTAAGAGTAAGAAAGAACTTTGAAAGCCAGTAGAGTGCCGTAAATGACAAAATGTTCAACTCACATCCAAACGCTTTCCAGAATGTGGAGTTAATGGTACACGTCAGATACAAGGCACCTTTTTATGCACTTTGTGTTTCCATTCATGTTATTATTTAGATCTTCCTCTGTAAATGGTACTGAGCAGGCTTCAGACCTTAATGATGAAGAGTGATGAATGCTCCCTCTTGGTTCAGTGCTTTTCAAGTGTAAAAGGCACATATTTAGAAGTGTCTAGATGATTAGTTTTTTGCCAGCTCACCTTGTCCAAGGCAGGCTTGTGAAGGTGGTCCCCAGAGCCTCGGCTCTCCCTTTTGCCCCCTTTCCTCTAGTCCGTAGCTCTCTACTGCACATTCAGGTCCCCTGCAACCTTTGTGGGGAGAGGTAGACAAGGAAACTGCCTTCAGATCCCACCACTGTGCCCTGCTGAGAAAACTGCCCACTTGACTGTGGACAGAAACGACTATAAATGAAATAGATGCCTGGCTCATATTGTACTCCAGTAAATAAACATGAACTTGCTGTCATCACCATCAATGAAAATCTGTAACTTCATTTAACTCTACAAATTTTCTTTTCTTTTTTTTTTTTTTTTTGCCTTTTGTCATTTTATGGCCGCACCCGCGGCATGTGGAGGTTCCCAGGCTAGGGGTCTAATCGGAGCTGTGGCCACTGGCCTGCGCCGCAGCCACAGCAACGTGGGATCCGAGCCGCGTCTGCAACCTACACCACAGCTCATGGCAATGCCGGATCGTTAACCCACTGAGCAAGGCCAGGGATCGAACCCGCAACCTCATGGTTCCTAGTCGGATTCGTTAACCACTGAGCCACGACGGGAACTCCGTGACTCTACAAATTTTCGGTGTCCCTGGAGTCAGAGTAGAAGAATGAAAGCTGAATGTGAGAATTCATGTTAATTTGTCAGCAACTCCAACACCTTGAACATTAAAAAAAAAAAGTTCATATGAAACTAGATGGTCACACATATGTGGTAAAAATCCAATGTGATAACCCTAAGGCTCAAGACGTGATTGAAAAATCTTTTTATGGAATGTTTGTGATTTTTAGTCAACTCATAAATCATAAATATAGCCCTCTAAATCTTGTACCTCTGGTGTCAAGTGCATTTCAGCCCATGAGCCATTTGTTAAAAAAAAATAAAAATAAAAAAAAGAATGTTAGAATATTTATCTGGAGAGAGGCCAAATGAAACTTCTTTTTTAATCCAGGTGCACTCCCCATTTTTATTATAAATAAATAATGAAACAATTCAATAAAGATTGAAATAAACGTTTATGTTTTATTTGTGCTAAAATTATGCATTTTAATCTTCAGGATGAAGCCTTGTAATACTTTCGTAAATTCCTTAATCTTAAAATAAGCGTCACTTTGTTTCCCATGAAATTTTTTTTCTGGGGTGATTGAATTTGGGGGGTGGGGAATGAGCCTAATGATTAGAGAAATATGGCTATTCTAGATCATTTTTACTCAAGATAGTGGAATGTGTTGGTTAATTCCAGAGTTTCTTGGATCTATGATTTGGGGAATAAAAACTGTAATAAAATCACTGCCAGGACTCTAGCTCTATTTTTTTGAATGGCATTTTTATCTATTTGATTTGAATTCAAATGCATTATTAATATTTTTCTTCTTTTTTTAATATAGGTGGAAAACAGACCAAAATACTATGGAAGAGAGTATGTATTACCCTATTCATTGTTTTAATGACATAATAAGTAGTCACCTCATATTTCATTTAAATATTAAAATTTTCCAATATATGGTCTTCATCAAACATCCATTGTTCAAGAGTTTAATAATAAGGATAAATGCAATCAGATTCCTTTGTACTGAGTTTTCTTACAATATTCCGGTGCTCGGCTTCCATAAATGTGGGAGGGAGGCTATCTCCTGCTACAGTCAGTTCTCTTCACAAAAGCAGCCACTGAGTGCCCGGCAAGTATTTGAAATGGAAGGCAGAATTTTCCATAATTGTGGCTCTGTTAGGATTTCATTTCGCTTTCTACCACAATACTCTATCAACAGCTAGAGTCTCAAAGATTGTAAACTGAGGCTGTGTGCCTTCCTGTCACAGACCTCAGTAAATGTGACACTCAAGAAAGTCACCCCACACCCTCAGTGACTTGTGATGATTTTTGTACCCCTATAATTGAAATAAAATTCATTAAGCAGGAAAAAAAAAAAAAGAAAGTCACCCCATTCCTTGCAGTCTCCTAAAACCCAAATGATGCTTTCTCTCAACGTGGCTCTATTAGCCAAATTGCCTTAATACCATAATTATGATTTCTCTCCATTTTCCTCTTAATTTTAACGCTTGTTTTACCTTCTCAGAAACCTACTGCCAAGCAAATACACATTACTGTAAGAATAACTGGCAGGCTCAGGCTGTGGCGGGTACACCAGCTCACAGAGGGCAGAACCACCCGGGGCGGGGGGAAGGGGGGCAGATGCACGATTCACTTTTCTTCCCACGTCCAACTTGGAGGCATTATAAGGCCCAGTCTCCTTCAAGTTCACCTCCCAAGCCCTCCCCGCCAATCTAAAACCTTCCTCTATTCCCTTACCTATCAGAGCTTCATTGTCGTGATTAATGACCCTCTTATTTGTCCCAGCCCAGCGGCCACTTCTGATTACCATGTCTGCATTTCTGAACCTTCCTTCTGAGCCTTAGAAATTCAGCCGGGGGCTCTGAAATACCCGCCTGGACCACTGGCTTCCTCTCTCTTTCACTCCCGTGTCCCCAGTGTTTAACCTGGTTGTAGTTTGACTGTTTTTTCTTCAATATATACTGATTTGGATTTTGCTCGCAGAGAACACAATTAATTCAAAAAGAGAAAATGGGAGTTCCCTTGTGGCTCAGCGGGTTAAGGACCTGGCAGCTGTCACTGCTGTGGTCTGGTTACAGCTGCAGCATGGGATCGATCCCTGACCCAGGAACTTCTGCATACCATGGGTGTGGCAAAATAAAAAAACAAGATAATATGAATACTTCTCAAGTAGAGCACTTTTGTACATGAATTCCAAAAGGAACTCTATTTCTTGTGTCTTTTCCTTTTTTCCATAAAAGTTTTGTTGAATAAGCCTCTAGTCCTCACCCTCCAACCTCCAATTCACATAAATTATATAGTGAGAGGAGACCAGAGAAAGATTTTCATAACCACAAAAAAAGAACACTTTGGATTAGAGGAAAATTAGCTTTATTTTTTAAATTTTAATGATTTTTATTTTTTCCATTATAGTTGGTTTATAGTGTTCTGTCAATTTTCTGCTGTACAGCAAAGTGACTGAGTCACACATACGTATATATACATTCTTTTTCTCACATTATCTTCCATCATGCTCCATCATAAGTGACTAGATACAGTTCCCAGTGCTATACAGCAGGATCTCATTGCTTATCCATTCCAAACGGGAAAATTAGCTTTAAAACTTGAGATTCTGTGTTTTCTTTTTTAAAAAATGAAAGGTTTTTTTGGTTTCATTCAAAAAGTAATACCTGCTCTATTCAAGAAACATATATGCATATTTTTTCCCTAGAAAGAATCACAAGAAAGCATGACAATGGGTATCTTTAGGGAAAGGGAATTTTTGTTTCTCTGCTGTTTGTATTTTTATTTCTTTTGTGCCTTTTAACTTTTGAATTTTGAATTTTCCCACTGTGTGTAGGCATTACTTTTGTTCTTGAAAAGTAAATCAGTTAATACCTGCTAATTTGGGGGAATTAGAACATATAGGAATCTACAAGATGGAAAGCACCATAGCCCCACCATGAAGGAAAAGCTCTGTTAATTTTTTCTCTCCATCTCTTCCCTTCCAGTCTTTGTCTTTTCTTTTTGGAAAGCTGGGATCATAAGATGGGTAGATCACGGGTCCTTCTAAATCCCGGCTCACACTGGGTGAATGAGCCACTCCCTGGGTCTTCACATGTCCCAAACTGTCATTTTCTTCTTTTGAACAATTGAATTTAACTTCGTGCTCGACACCCTATGTCTGCCACTGGCCATCCCTAAACACCTCCCTTCAAGGGGGTTCATACTTAGCTGCTTTCCGGTTAACTGCCCGTTCAGGACAGTCCTCCTCCCATTTTTCCTGCCCTTCTTCCTGGAGAGTGACCTGGGTCAGGGTGTCAGGTTTCTGTGCCTTCCTCTGTGGGTCCTCTCCCTGTCTTCCTGCTGTCACCCCCTCTCCTGCCCCGTCAGGCTGTGTCTCTGACGTCTCAGCCTCAAGCCTCTTGTGGCACCAGCTTTTGTCCTTTCTGACTCTGCTGTGGGAACCTCCCGGCCTTTCTACCCAACCTGCCCACCACACACACACACACACACACACACACGAGTCACACA
>PVHT020000105.1:14632205-14697288 GCA_004024745.2 Catagonus wagneri | reverse complement strand
CAGACCGTCCGTCCAGCCCCAGCCCTCGCTGCAGAGGAGGCTCCTCCACCGCCCACTTAGACCCACTGAGGCCGGGCTCTGGCCAGACGTTCCCAGTCTCCCTCTCGAAAGAACCAGGGACACTGGTCTCCTCTGGGACTTTTACATTATAGCACATTCAGCCTCACCCCAGAAAAGTGCCGCTCCAAGATTTCCACGTGTTGGTTCTCTAGATTTAAAACCAAAATGTAGGAAGCCAGGCATGCCCCTTCCCAAGCGCTCCCTGCCCAAGACTTTGGAGACTTGATTTGAGCTCAAAGATGCTCAAAGCCAGAGCGTCTGGCCGGGCTCCCCTAGGACTGCGGCTTCGGCTTGGAAGGTCTAGTTGTTAAAAATAGAAGGGAATTAGGACATAAGTATTGTGATAGGTATTTTTTTCCAAAATATTCTGCTACACATGTCTGCTAACAATCTTTGCATTTCTTTTTTTAATTACTTAATTTTATTATATTTTTAGGCGTACAAAAATCATCACGACTAAATTTTATAGCATTTAAAGATTTTATGGAAATGCTATAAAATCTTTGCATTTCTCTTGTGGGTGGGGGCGGTGTGGGTGGAAACAGCGTTTGTTGTGTAGCCAACTTTCCTCCCTCACCTCGCCGCTTCCAGGAAGCTAAAGGGGGATTCTCTGTACAGAAATTTCCTCTGTAATTTATTCCCCCAAATTCTCTAAGATGGGTAATCCTAGAAAGAGGCTGCCGTTCCCTCTCCCAGAAACCTGGGCCCCTTGGCACCGGCCTCCCGCCCAGCCCAGCTCCCACCTTTCCGCTGAGACACGGATTGATGAAATGTCTGCTAACGTCTTGAGCAGCAGTCTTTGCTTGGGGGCAGCGGGCGCGGGCGGGTTGTCTGCCCCTCACTCCAGTCCTGGTCTCCCCCCCCCCCCCGCCACCCCGGGCATCACTGTCTGCTTTCTAGGGCTCCACGGCAAAGCCATCATTGGCCAAAGGTGCAGTTCCATCGCATTCTCTACACGCATGCATATTACTTTTAAAATGTAAACATTATCTTTAAAAGAAAAATAGGTACATTTCTCAAACACAGCCCTAAGCGATGGCTCTCCAGATTTAAAGAAATGGAAGATTCTCTAAAACGAGCACCAGTCCACACCCAAAATAAGAAGGGTGACCATCAGTACGTGCTCATTTGCTATTAGGATAATACAGCGCTGTGTTTGAGCAGAAAGCTGAACTGGTGATTGCTCTTTTGTTATTCCCTGTGGTTAAAAAAGGAGCCGTAACCTGGCTTTGGGTTGCTACTTTAATTTTCAGCTCGTGAACCAAGACAGTAGCAGAAAGCCAGGTGGACTGGGTGTTCTTTTTGTTTTGCCTCCATGAAAGCTCAGTATCTGTTTGTGTGCATGTCAGGAGGCGGCTCCAGGCCCTTCTTGAAGCATGCAGTAGTCACCCCCTCTTGATTTAAGTGGGGGGAGCTCTAGATGCCAGGGGACCCCTGCCATCTTTTTTTAACCAGCTCTTTGTGGTCCATACTTGGCATGTGGTCTGTTCAGAACAAAGATGGTCTTGTCTCTCTTCAGGTTCCATGGGATCATCTCTCGAGAGCAGGCAGATGAACTTCTGGGAGGCGTGGAGGGTGCCTACCTTCTTAGAGAAAGCCAGCGCCAGCCAGGGTGCTACACGTTAGCGCTAAGGTGAGCCCCATTCCATCCTCTGTTGCAACTGCTTTACCGAAGACTTTTGTTTTTCCCCCTTTTTCTTATTGCCATAAAATATATATAACATTACAATGTTCCATTTTAACCCTTTTTTTTTTGTCTTTTTGCCTTTATCTAGAGCCGCACCCGCGGCATATGGAGGTTCCCAGGCTAGGGGTCTAACGGGAGCTGTAGCTGCCGGCCTTCGCCACAGCCACAGCAACGCGGGATCCGAGCCGCGTCTGCAACCTACACCACAGCTCACGGCAACGCCAGATCCTTAACCCACTGAGCAAGGGCAGGGATCGAACCCGCAACCTCATAGTTCCTAGTCGGATTCGGCAACCACTGTGCCACGATAGGAACGCCTCCATTTTAACCATTTTTAAGGGCACAATTCAGCAGCCTTAAGTACATTCTCAGTGTCATGTAGCCATCTTCATGCTCCATTTTCAGAACTTTGTCATCATCCCGAACAAACACTCTGTACCATTAATCATTTACTCCCCATTCCCCCTTAATTATTTTTTTATTTCACTTTGTTTACAAAGCAGCCAGCAGCGTATGAGAGGCTTATACATTCCCTGGGCTACAGGTGTTAGCAGTCTATGGACACTGAGGCTCTGCTTATGCGTATGTGATATTCTTTGGAGTATTGTCTGTAAAATTGGTGTTCCTTTAGCTGCTTCTGCCCAAAATATCAAGCCAGCTGATTGAGACGCACCTCTGTCTCCCTTAGCCCTTGTCAGAAGTCTTCACCTCACACTGTGCGTGTGTGCCTGGACAGATGTGCGTGTGTGCCTGGACAGATGTGCACGTGTGCCTGGACAGATGTGCACGTGTGCCTAGACAGATGTGCACGTGTGCCTGGACAGATGTGCGTGTGTGCCTGGACAGACGTGCACTCTGCCCACGTTCTCTCAGGGATGACACTGACCCACAGAGCTCCCAGTGGTGGGTGTGACCCTCCGTGCCAGCGAGCCATTGGAGCAGAGCGCTCACGAAATCAGAGTAGTCTGGAAAAATCACAGCACCCAAAAGGCATTGCATTTAGGGCACGTTCCTAACCCGGATCAAATATTTTACATCTTTTGATCCTCATGGCAATCCTGTAAGGTTTGGAGAAGATTCTCCATTTCAGAATTGGATTGTCTTCTGCAAGTTCCTTTGTGAGCTCTTTGGAACTGGAAAGATCTTTCTCCGTGGAAGAAATGGTATCAGTGGAAACACTGCCCAGGTCAACCGACAGAGATGTCTTCAACCCACCATAGCTTGGGGTTGTGATTGCGGAAAGATAGATGCTTTCCAGGTTGCAGACAGGGATGGCCAGGACGTCTGCAGCGAGGTCACTGTGAGTGGTCGCTTCAAGAGCAGCAAGTGTGTGCTCTAGGCGCGCAAAGTATTTTCCCGTCTTCCTTGCACCCCAGCAGCAAGAGCCAAACAGACCGGTGGGGAACCACGTGGAGCTGGGAGATACGGGACCTTGGACAAGAGGGGACAGTCCGTGCTAAAGGGACAGCCCCCTAATGATGAGGTCCCTGGGATGCTGGCATTGATGCTCAAGCAGGGAGCGCCACGCTGCTGACTGAGGCGGAAGGCAGGAGGTGCTCTGCTGATGAGGGTCGAAGAAGTACTAATGAAAGGACATCAGGGCCCGTGGGGACAGCTTCCTTTGCAGGAATGATTGCCTGGTGGGGAGGGGGGAAACGTGGCTAGTTGCCTTTAAGACATTTTCTACAGAAGATATTTGTAAATCGAGTAGTACCCTCTGGCTTTTACAAATGAGAGGGATAATGACCCAATGGTTTTTTTTGATTACTGGGACCAAATGATGCAATATGATTGGCTGGGCTTAAACCCACCTTTGCCTGTTTCCAAGAGTATATAGCCTCAAGCAGGTGCCCCATCTCTTCAAGTCTCAGTATCTTCAGCTGTCACACAGGGATAATGATTGCACCTGTCTCAAAGGGTCTCCACAATAACTACAGGGGGGGAAATCATGTCAAGTGCTTAGTCCAGTGCCTGGCATTCAATACATGCCCAAGAAGTGTTAGCTGCCCTTGTCATTCACTGGTCTGACTTCTAACACTGTTGTGATCTCTCCCTTATCCTGGGCAGGTTTGGAAACCAGACCTTAAACTACAGGCTCTTCTATGATGGAAAACATTTTGTAGGTGAGAAGAGGTTTGAATCCATTCACGATCTGGTCACAGATGGCTTGATAACACTGTACATAGAAACGAAAGCTTCTGAATACATTTCCAAAATGACCACGAACCCCATCTACGAACACATTGGATATGCCACTTTACTCAGAGAAAAAGTATCCAGAAGACTAAGCAAGTCGAAAAACGAATCAAGAAAAGCCAACGTCCCAAACGAAGAGCACACAGCGGTGGAAAAGGTAAGCCACCTGTGGGGCCAAAACAGTGTGTTTTTAGCCTATGCTGAAACACGGGGTGATTGATTTATGTGTGATTTGCCAAAATGTTGGCGGAGACCCTGGCCCACCCAGAGAAGTTTAGAATTTTTGTGCTAAAAAGGACTTTGGAAATCTTTTGGTTCAACCCCCGCATTTTACAGATGAGGACACTGGGGTCCAGGCATTTTCAGTGATTTGCACGAACTCCTGTAGTCAGAGTCAAGACTTTCACAAATGATCATCCATGCATTTATGTGGAATTAGAGAGAAAAAAAAAAGTTAATGTTTTACGATGAAAATAGTCACTTGCCTTTTTTTTAATTGCCACTTGAGGCATTACTGCTCCATCTCTTGTCCCAGCCGGCCGGCCAAATACACAGTGTTTGCATTTGCTCCTCTTAGGACTGGGTGACCAGCCATGATCCACAGGTCAGCTGTTTCTTGAATCTAGTCTTATCTGGGTAACAGATTTTACTGACTGAGATGGGGGCGTTAGCAGCGCTCATGGCCCTCTCTGAGAGGTCTGGAAAGACAGGCTGTCCTTTGCCCCATAGGAAGAGTTGTTGTGCCTCGCCAAGGATTAGAAATTCCTAAGTGGGTGACATTCAGGTTGGTGGCGCCATGGCAGGATGTGGCGCGGAAGATCGGATTTTCCTCTCCAGTAAGTTGCTGTTTACTTGAAAGTCACCACCGCAGTTTTGCTTGCAGGTTTTTTTGGATGTGCCTTTAGGAACCATCTGCTTTGCCAGGTCCTATCTGTTCCCCATTGAAAGAAAGTGACAGCCAGCCATGCCAGTCAGCCCCCACTGAGTTCGCTGAGCCCAGCTTCTAAGGCCAGCTTGCACTGGGGCAGGTATACATAAGCGGGCCGAGCACTGCTCCTTCTGGTGATTGCTAACCCTTAATTAAACCGGATCAGCCCTGCTCCCCGGGGTGGGGGGAGGGTTGTTTGGTGTTAGCAGAAAGCACAGGAACCTCAAGTTGACTGACTGGGCTCCAGCTCTGGCAACAGCAGGCATGCACCAGAAAGCGCTGAAATGAGGGCAGGGCCTGGTGAGCCGTCCTGTTGGCAGACAGGGGATGGTCTTAATTGATTTGCTAATTGAGCTTTAGCGCCTAGGAGAACCTTCCTCAGAATCACATCGGTTGAGCAGCTGGCCCATGAAAAAATCATTTGCCATTTTCTTTTTATAACTCCAGAGTCTCCAAAGCACCTGTTTATTCTCTTACAAATAATTGATTTGGGAAATGGTGGGGTTTCTGATTGTTTACATTTCAGCAAAAGGGAGGAAGGGTTTGACTCCCCGTTTTCAGAGTTTATTCCCATCCAGGTAAAAGCTGCTCCCTTAGTCTGTTTGCAGAATCTTTCAAAAGTAATTTAGAATAGAAAATCTGGAAGCTGACCTTCCCAGCCATGACAAATCAGAAGATGAGTTGTAAAATAAATCTCTGAAGCGGTGTTTATGTTTCCGAATCAGAGCGTAATGCCACCGAAAAGGCAATCTGTTACAACCACAGGCAACACACTAGAGCATTTCCAGGCAAAGAGATGAATAGGAAGTAACTCCTGTGTATTCGGTTGCGAGTTTAGATTCTGGATATTAGAATTGATATTTGTAGATCTATGTCCTCACCCAAGAGGGAGGTTTGGTCACTAGAGACGGGTATTTCTAAAAGACAGTCCCATAAGGAAACTTGCGTGACAAGATATGTCCTTCCTGTAGCTCATTTTGTATTTATTCGTTAAAGTTAAAATTTGGAGGAAAGTGATAATCAGATTAATAGTCACGTTGAGTGAGCCACCCAGTGCACGTTTACCTTTTTAGGAGAAGGTAAAGAAAACGTTGAAGGAGGAAGTCTAAACTCAGCGAAAGGTTTGACGGACAGGTGTTAGTGGCGCGGATTTCTTGCACTGACGATGCAATGATCGGCTTTCTGAGAGGGCACTGAACGCTGGGTCCGGTCACTTGCTGGGAGTCACTCGTTTTATTAGTGGATTTGTTAAGTAACTTGGTACGACTCCATCTGTTTCTCTCTGACCTGTATTGACAAGTGGAATTATTAAAAGTCCCAGTCTTGCCAGAAATTCTATTTCCCTTAAGGGCAGGTCAGTGGACTGTTGCCATGGAGGCAGTGACTAGAAAAGAGGGAACAGAAACTTGAATGGTTTGACTGAAAAATGCCCAAGGCACCTGTCTGCTTCGGTAATGGTGCGCCTTGAAAGTTTTAATGAGTAGAATGGGTAGGTGTCCTAATATTTTCTCAAATCCAGATGGCCCAGCAGTTCATTTTCCAGAATACTTAAACTTTGTCCACCCATTCATTTTATTGATCATTTCCTAATGAATCCAGGGAGACCATGTTATCTGTAAATCTGAGAGCATTAACAGTGTTGGTTGGCAAAAGGACATTGCATTACCCACCCCATCAGATTTGACTGGTTTCCAGATTTATCTCCTGTCAAGGTGGTTAGTAGCAAACTTGATTTTGATAGCTGTAGATGAGGTGAGGAGAGGGGAGAGTGCAAAAAAAAAGGAAAAAAAGTGTATTTGTTAGCCAATAAGGATTTTTTCTTTCTGATTCTTGATATAATAGATTTTAAAAACATTTTGATACACATGGGCCACCATTTGGTGGATTTCATTTAAATGGCCATGCCCAGTGTAATTTCCTTTATGAAATTTACTTCACAATTTATTCCATAGATGGGTTGTCTACTGACCTCCAAAACCAGCCCTGTTACCAGTATAAGAATAACAATGGGATTTAACGTTGGCTCAGACATTTGCTGTTCATAAACAGATTTCATGCATGTGAAATAATTTCCCATGCTACCCTCAGAACAACTTTGCCAGGTACATAGGGCAGGAGTCATCATCCCCATTTTATTGAAAAAGTCACAATGGCAGGATGAGGAATCAAACCCAGACTTCCTAACTCCAAGTTCAAATCCTCTAAAATCTGTGGGGCAGCTGGACCTCATTCTGCTCTTCTTGCCCTTATTGCTTGAAGCACATAGGCTTGCTTTTGACCATCCTGAGTCAATTGCTGATAAGAATCGTTTAATATTTACATGTGTTTTTGAAAATACGGCACTATCACTAGCTGTAATAACTATCTTGTAAAGAATATCCCACTGAATCAAACATATGTGACAACGATATCTTCAACAGCACGTGTTTATTAAGTCAATTTTGCTTGCTGAATTAAATTGCATTTATGCTTTCCTGGAGAAAAACTATCCGTACCCTTGATGTAATAACAGCACATTGAAGCATATAGTCTAGCTCAGCAGTTATTCATTTCACTGTTTTTTTTATAATAGTAAAAGTCAGAAAATGACCTAAATGCCCATCGAGTGGGGACTGCTTCGATGAATTCTAGTACACCCACGTGCAGGAATACCGTGCAGCCGCAGAAAAGAATGAGGGCATTCTCACATGGGCTAATTTGAAAAAGATTACCTGGAGTTATCAAGGGCGAAAACAGACACAGTATAGTATGTGTAATAAGGTTTCATCTGTGTATATCAGGGGAAAAAAAGATCTTTTACTTTTTTTTTCTTGCAAAATCATAACATACCCCTTGAAGAATGCGAGTATCGGGTTGATCTGTAGGGATGGGAACGGGGGTGTCTGAGATGTTAGGTGGGTCTTTCCTGCTACTCTTGCGTACACTTTGAATTCTGAGCCATGATAAAGGCAGTATCCGATTCAGAAAATTAAGAGCAAAAGAATGCATTATGTTCTAAATTCACATACGTGAAAGCAAACCCTGCGTAAAACCTCTTCTCTGTCCGACAGATCATAGACACACATGACCAGTTCCAACCCTTTGCACCCAGACTGTTTTCCCATTGCTTCTCACCGGCCTGCTTTCCCCAGCCCGATAGCTCCCTTTTTCTTTCATTTCCCTCCTGAATTGTTAACAAAGAGTCTGTGTTTAGCAGCCTGAAGGTTGGGGCTGGAAGGGGGTAGTTACAGCCCAGGACCTAAGTCAGCCGTGGAGTGACCGTCCCTGGAAATGGGCTGACTGTGGCTTCCTCCTTAGCCCTGCCCCTCCCACCACCCACAGACGCCCCAACCCTTCACCTGTGCTCTCCTGGGGTTCTTCCCTGGCCTCCCCCCCTGTCCGGGCCCCTTCTCCCCACCCCTCCTTTCCTCCCGCTTTTCTGCAGCAACGAGGAAGCCTCTTTGGTTTCTGCTTGGCTGGCAGTGAAACCCGGAGAGCGTGGCCTTTTCTGCAGTGACAGGCTCCCAGCCCGGTCAGGGTGTTCTGTGCAGAGAGGAACCATCTCCAGCCATCATCGCTGCCCCACCAATTTCTTTTTTTGCCTTTTAGAAATAGTTATTTTCTTTATATCCAGTTACTTCCTTTACATCCTTTCCTCTTTTATTTCCGTCCTGTGGAGCAGCTGGCCTGCCAGATATCGAGATTACATTTTCTGGAGCAAGAGGGAGTGGCCCCCCAGCCCCCAGCCCGGGAGTGGATCTCCAAACCTCTGTTAATGATGGAAGCCTCGGCAGTGGGTTCAGCTCATCCTGGGTGGTTCCTCCCCCCACAACCGGTCCCATGATGGTCCCCAACGACTGGTGCCCCTTGGATGACTTTTCACTCATCAGAGTGTTGGGTCTTGCTGTGGTTTTCATCTTGGAACCCATCGGATTTGCTTTGTCTGCAGGGCAAAGTTCAAATTCCTCAGCAGGACTTCGGCTGCGCATCTAAGACCGAGCTCTGCTGGACGTGGAGCCTGAGACAAGGGCTTGGTTCTTTTGGTCCTTTGGGAAAGGAGCGCGAGAGAGAGTGAAGCAGAGGAGGAGAGCAAGCAGTAGAAATGCAGGTTGTTGAGTTGGGCCCCTTCTCAGGAGCCACGTGGAACTGCTCCTTAGAGAAACTGAAAGGGGGTAGGGTTTGCCCAGCACCTCGTGATCGGTTGGCTGAGGGGTCCTTGTGCGCTGTCAAGTCCCTCACACACCAGCCTGTGCCTGCAGAGAGCAGGTGGGTGCCCAAGGCAGGAAGTGAGAGATTAGGGTGAGGACAGACGCTGTCAGGCCACCTTGCAGGATGGCGAGAGCCACAGCAATGGCTGGGGTGGATGGTGGGCCAGGTGGGCCACATAAGAAGCCTGTCCCCGGCGGCTGGCCTCCCTCACCAGCTTGTGGTCCACAGATGTTCTTGTGCCCCTCGCCTCTGCACGCACTGCCCCGCCCTGTGCAGTGCCCTCTCCCTGACATGCCTTCTTCTCCTGTTCACCCTCTAGAGACCAGCACAGCCTCCTAATAAAACCCGCTGGGACTTCCCCTCCCCCACCCTTCCAGTGTTGTCTTAGTTTCAGGTGTATAGCAAAGCGACATATATATATGAGATTCTTTTCCATTATAGTTTATTACAAGATACTGACCGTAAGGGAGTTCCCATTGTGGCTCAGTGGAAATGAATCTGACTAGGATCCATGAGAATGCAAGTTTGATCCCCGGCCTTGCTCGGTGGATTAAGGATCCTGCGTTGCTGTGGCTGTGGCGTAGGCCAGCAGCTACAACTCTGATTCGACCCCTAGCTTAGGAACCTCTATATGCTGTGGGTGCCACCCTAAAAGAAAAAAAAAAGAGAGAGACAACAAAAACAAAAAGATATAGTTCCCTGTGCTATAAATAGGTCCTTGTTGTTTATCTATTTTATATGCAGTAGTGTGTATATGTTAATCCCAGCCTCTTAATTTATCCCTCCCCTACCTTTCCCCTTTGGTAGTAACTATGTTTATTTTCTGTCTGTAGTCTATTTCTGTCTTATAAAGACATTCATTTGTATCATCCGTTAACCTAGTATTTTGCATGTACCTTTTAAGGTAATTTAACAAGCTGTATCTTAGGTAATTGTCTAAATCAGTGGTTCTCAGTGTCCCCCTCAGGGACCAGCAGCATCCCATCACCCAAGAGACGGATTAGAAATGCACTGTCTCAGGCCCACCCCCCAGCACTACAGGGTCAGGACCTCTGGGGACGGCACCTGCCGGATGGTGTGGGGCCCAGCCTCCAGGGGGCTCTAGTATACACCCAGGTTTGAGATCCCGTGGTTTAGACGCCCCTCTAGAAGTTGACCGCTTAGGACCCAGGTTCTCGTTTACGTCCCATCTCTAAAGCCCAACCCATGAAGGGCTCGGGCAGAGTAAACTCTGATGAATGAACAGATGTTCAAAATGGTACAGATGGCCCCCCACTCGCCGCAGATACACCAAGATGATGCATCAGTATTCCCCATCGCCTTTCCTGTGGGCTCTCCCACCCTTGGCTAAACCCTGACCCGCAGCGGCGTCATAAGAAGCTAGAGCCTGGAAGAGGTGGGTCTTAGAGACCATCTTTTTTTTTTTTTTTTTGTCTTTTGTCATTTTAGGGCTGCACCTGCGGCATATGGAGGTTCCTAGGTTAGGGGTCTAATGGGAGCTACAGCTGCTGGCCTACGCCACAGCAAGGCAGGATCCAAGCCACGTCTAAACCTACACCACAGTTTATGGCAATGCTGGTTCCTTGACGCACTGAGTAAGGCCAGGGATCGAACCCGCAACCTCATGGTTCCTAGTCAGATTTGTTTCTGCTGTGCCACGACAAGAAATCCCTTAGAGACCATCTTTGTTTTACACAACAGGAAACTGAGGTGCCCAGCTCATTTGTCTGGAGTATTTCAAGAACATCTAGAGGTCATGGCAGCTTGAATAGGAAAAAAAAAAAAAAAGCTTTAAAGTAACCTGCCACTTAGAAGTTTTCTTAAAGCTAAGATCTTTGAGGAGTACAAATTACATATACAGGACTCCTGTGTGAACGATTGAAAAGTGAAAAATGATTTCAGATTTCAGTTGGTCTTAAAGTTGTCCCACAGTCAGAGCCCAGCAGGAAATAGAAGACGCATTCACTGGGGTTTTGAAGAGAGTCTGATTAACAACTGATCTTTCCCAGGGACAGGCGACGGCGGGAGCTGTTACCTGCCCAGTGCTGAAGGGACTAGGGCCAGGCCCCATGCCTGGAGTCTGATGAGAGCTGGCGTGGAGACCCCCACAGGGGGGGACTGCCACAGGAGGGGCTCCTGCAGGAAAGGGGCTCCTGAAAGCCGGGGAGGGGAGGAGGGCTTGCATATAAAGGGAACTTCTCTTACAGGAGGGGGGTCTCATAAGAGAGAGGCCCCCACACTCCAGCAAGGCCGCCACCCTTGGGTGCTGCACCACCCAGGACGGAGGGGGTCAGGGGAGAAATACCTCAACTTCTCGCTCTTCCCACCTTTCCATTTCCTGCCTCTGTCTCCCATCAGACAAACCCAACCGGGAGCCAGAGGACAAAGGAGCCAGCGATACAGTCCATGGGAATCAGTGTCCCCACTGTGGAAAAGGAGGAAATGCATTTGAGGGTGGGGTCATGGCAGAGAGTAACCTATGCCATGGGTGGATAGAATAAAATATGTGCATAGCAGTGTGTTACCTTTTTCTTATCTCTGTGGAACGTTCATTCATCAGGTTCAGAAGCCATAATTGGCATTAATGCAAGATGACCAGGTAGCCCTTTTCCTGGATGGGCTCCACCCCTGCGGCTTTGCGGAAGGGGAGCGTGGAGAGGTGACTTTTTAAGGACAGTTGACTGAAACATAGTGTCGCCCATCACCCTTCACCAAACAGAGATGCTGCATCCATTTGCCCAAGAAAGAGCCTGCCTTCTTCATGTAGAAAGCTTTGAGGGGCTGAAAAAGATACGTTCATGTTACAGGGTCTGGAAAAGCTGTAGAATTGCTCTGCAGGAGGTCCCGTGGAAATAACATGTAACTGACATAACCAGTCTTTTCTCAGGAGAAAGGATAGATGAAGATGAGCATAACTTAGCTAGTAAAAGCGACCGGTACAGTAATGACTCTGATCATCCATCTTCCTTCCTTCGCACACACAGCGTCATAAACTGGAATGGGGTATCGTGCTGGAAGAACGGATTTGAACTTAGATTACATTTGCTCACGAAACCAGGTTTTACCACGCTTTATATTACATCAGCCTCCCCTAAGGGTGAGGCATGTATCACGCAGTCTGAAAAAGAGCTGATCTGGTTAGGTCGGTGGTTCTCAAACCGGCTTCGGGTTAGAATCACCCTGGGAGCTTTTTAAAAAGACCGCTGTTCAATCCCTCCTGACTGAACCGGAGCCGCTTATTTGTGAAACTTAAGCATCTCTATTTTTAAGGTTCCCCAGGTGAGTCTAAAGCTCTCAACCCCTCGTTCAGTGAAAGATCAGAGGAGGAAGTAAAAGTTAGTGGATACCTGGGGAAGGATTTTCTTATAAGGACACTTGTCCCAACTTTTCTAATGCCTATTATATTTCTGAGACTCTTTCCTGCTCTCAATTAGCCCCTGGCATTCCTTCCCACCTCAGCCTACTCATGAACAGTCCACCATGTGAGCATATTCTTAAGAAAGTAAAGAAAGGCCGGTGGTTCTGGTTACCTGAGTTGGTTCAAAGGTTTGCTTTGCTTCTTTTTTCCTGGCTCCTTTCCCTGGGTTATTGGCTAAAATTTAAACAATGGGGAAAATTTAAATGCAGTAGGATTAGAAGAATTTAATGAAGAAATAAGAAAAAGTCATTGTCTCTTCCTTAGGGTCTAACAGGTGATTTTCATAATGGCAGAGTTTATAGACCTAGGGTTCTCAGCCTTGCTGGCCCACTAGGGAATTTTCAAAAAATATCAATGCCTGGGCCACACCCCCTAAAAAGGATTTAACTACTTGGGATAAGTGCTTAGCATCTGAAAGTCAGATTCTGTAGGTGATTCTGATATGCAGCGAAAACTGAGAACCCTTGCTGTAGAAAAATAACTGAAAATGAGTTAGGTCATTCTGTCTAGTGGATTTCTTTCATCAGAAAGATTCTCTTTTTACCAGTCCCTCACTATCAGTGGTCTCAGGGCTAGAGCTTCATAGGAACAAAGAGGAAAGTTATCCTAATACAGTCAGTGTGTGTCCAGAATAAGATGGCCCCAAACCTTATTCATCCCCATCCAAAATCTCTCTAGAAAGCAACTCAATGGAGACTCAGCCAAAGTATTATTCTGTGCAAGCAGTGCCATCTAGTGGCTGAGAGAAGAGTTACAAGCTGGCTACAATCTCAAAGGACTATACTTAACAGATGTGGGTGTTAATGAGCAAGAACAAATTTTCGACAATGAATCCACTGAATCGTCCCCATTTCCTCTGGGATTATAGCATAGATCAGGCCATGCAATGGCTCGGGTGTGTCTGTTTTGTGGTTCATGCTCATTCTTTGTGCAAAAGCAGGTGGGCAGTTCTGCCGACCTGGGACACTTAGATGTGAAAATGATCCCAATGACCTGATTCACTGAGACTGTAGTCCAGAGGGGCTCGAACTTTTGGGCCTCGGGGCCCTTTTATACTCTTTCAAGTTGCTGAGGACCCCAAAGAGCTTTTGTTCATATGAGTTATAGCTGCTGATATTTACTGCATTAGAAAGTTAAAACTGAGAAAAAATTTAATTCTTTTAAACATAGCAATAATACATCCATTATGTGTTTGTGTAAATAAGATGTTTTGGTGAAATATATTCCCATTTTCCAAAAAAAAGCCTTAGCGAGAATATTGGCATCATTTTACATTTTCTAAATCTTTCAAGTGTCTGGCTTAAGACACATCTGGATTTTCACATCTGCTTCTGTATGAAGTCTGTGGTGATATCATATTTTGCTTGAAGTAGAGGAAGAAGCTCTGGCCTCACACAGATATGTCATTGGGAAAGGAAGAATGTTTTTATAAGCCTTTTTAGGTGAATGTGGATTTTTTTACTTTACTTTTTTTTAAACAGTAGAAGAAAGCAAATGGTAGTTTCTTAAAGGTTACTTACAAATGTCAATCAGCTGAAAAAGACGATTAATAAAACTAGTTTTGACATGATGGGCTCTCTGAGAGGAGCTTGGGGTCCCCCAAAATACTGCTGGACCATCCTTGGAGAACTGCTACTCTGGCTGGACATTTGATGGACAGAAAGTACACCTTTTAAAGAAGTATGTCTCTCCAGGAAGGTGTTTGGGAGGAACTATTATGCCACTTTTACCACCTTTGACTGCAAGGTCAATGATTCTGTCACCTAGGTCTGCCGTTCATCTCCTCAGCCTGCAGGGTTTGCCCTGATTGTGATCTCAGAGTTCTTCCCAATGGCTCGCCCCCCGAGCTGATTCTGGGGCCTATGTTACTTGAAAACAGCTCTCCAGGTAATTCTGATGCATCTTCTAATAGACAACCCCCGACCTGGTCTTACGCCCTTCCCTTTACAGATGCGAAGCTAGTCCCAGAGCGCACAGTGACATGGTGACAAGGAGCACTGATGGGAATCCCATTATTCTCTTTCGTGGGCCCGGCACAGGGTGTCAGCCGCTTTCTGACTCCCCTGGCACCTCTCCTTCCACCATTTTTGGTGTCTGTCCGGTCGGGGCTTACCGATCCCCACTCCACCCCCCCCCCGCCCCACCCCTCCACCCTCAGTGAGCTGACCTGGGGCCTGTCGCCCTCTGCTGGCGGTGCAAGTAGTTACCAGCTCCCCAGCTCTTGAGCGGAGCCACCGGAATGTTTGTGTGGAGTTTACCTGCCAGCATCTTTGTAACCAGAAGAGCTCACACCACACTCCGCTGCGCTCCATCCTCCTATGTTCTGCACTCCTTGCTTACTTGTCACCATTATCACGGAAGCTCGGGTATTCACGTTCGGGCTGCATTGTCGATTTTACATAGAATCACCCTTGCTATCCTTTAACAGGGCAACGCTACTGAAATCACTGGAAGGGACATGTAGTGTTTCCTGAAATGGGGAGGGGTGTAGTACCTGGGTTACTGGATTGACGTGAGAAATAAGCCCCAAACAACCTCTGGAGTACACCTCTCCATCTCTTTCCCTCTGGCCCTAAAGAAGTGGATTTGTAGATTTCCGAATGATGACATGCACTCAAATAAGATCATGGCAACCTGTTAAAGAGTCCTTTTGAATTCTGATAAACCTTCTTTTATCTGCTAATAATTTTTCCAGAAAGTCTTTTTTTTTTTTAACACGGTGGGAAAATACAGCCTCATCCAAAACACAGTATTGGATCTGGCCAGAGAGCGCCTCCGCTGAACACATGATCTCTCAGGTTATTAGTAAAACAGACTGTATTAAATTGGAAACCTGCAGACCCTGAGGAAAGAAAGGTCAAAGTTCCACCTGTAGTCTTTATGAATTAAAAGCTGAGCCTATAAGATTGCCTAGGGTTTTGTCCTGATCGACTGAGGAAGAGGAAGGATTTTGTTTCGTGAATAATTTCACTTGACATTGATGGAACTGAGGCTGTCGAGCCTACCTCTTAGGTGGTTTGTGTCCACTACCTCTGGAAAATGGTGCGGAACTGGCTTTACTCACTTCACAATAATGAAATGTTTGGCTGGGTTTTATGACGACAGGTTATAAATGTCTCCATTGGTTTTGTCTCTCTTTACATATAATTGCTTTGAAGTTTCCAAGAAGTTAATAATTCACTTTGTACCTAGTCCCTATTTATGAAGCTAATGGAGTCTAACCATCTGAAGAATACGTCACGAATACAGCTTTTATTGTTCTCATGTGATTTGGTGGCTTAAAGTAATTATTAAGAAGTCAGATCACTGCCATGTGCAACAGATCCTTAATACTTACATTGAGAATCAGAAGTAAGACGAGTTATCAATGTCCCAACCTGCCTCAAACAGAGTAGGGCTAGTTATAGCTTATCGCAGTTACATAAATTCCATGTAAAACAATTCATGGTATAAAAAAAGACTTCTTTTTTACAAGAATGTCAGCTTTAATTTTATTTAATAGGAAAGACTGGGATCCACATATCAAGACTATTATAAAGAGATTTCAGCACTGAGTCAGAAATTTTAAAAAATTATTCCTTTTCATTCCTAAGATTCTATTGTTTTATCTTCTATTCCTTGAGCATATGTTTATTGAGCATTTATAATTAACCAAGCATTGTCCTAAGCAGTGGGGAAACAGCTAATAACCACAAGGAACTTTCTAGACTAAAGATAAACAAAGAACAATTGGAACGATTAAAATAAATAGTTTAGGCTTTAACAGAAGTAATTGTAGCCTGTCCTACAGAATCAGTTCCTTTGGGAGGTCCCTGGAAGGAATGAGTAGTGAGATGAGCCCTGAAGGGTGAGGGGCAGCTTGGTGAAGTGGTCAGACTGGAGACAGTCTTACAGGCAGGAGGATTAGAAGAGTCACTCTAATATTAGGGGATGGACGCTATGGCTATAGCCCCATTCTCAGAAGGAAAACTAAGGTGAATGGAAAACTAAAAGCAATGTCTTCGGTTATTATTTTTTCATTGAGGCATAGTTGGTTTGCAGTGTTGTATTAGTTTCAGAGTGATTCATTATATATACTTACTCTTTTACAGATTCTTTTCCATTTTAAGTTATTACAAGATATTGAATATAATTCCCTGTGCTGTTGTTTTCATGGGTCCTTGTTGGTTGTCTATTTTATATGTAGTGGTGTGTATAACCCCAAACTCCTAATTTATCCCTCCCTCCATCTGCTTCCCCTTTGGTAACCATAAATTTGTTTTTGAAGTCTGTGAGTCTGTTTCTGTTTTGTAAATAAGTTCATTAGTATCATATTTTTAGATTCCTCATATAAGTGGTATCGTATGATATTTGTCTTTCTCTGTCTGACTTGCTTCACTTAGAATGATATTCTCTAGGTCCATCCATGTCAATGGCAATATTTCATATTTTTATGGCTTAGAAATACAAAAGACTTATAGTATTTTTAGTCTTGAATGATTTTAAGCAAGTTATATCTATAAAAACTTGTCATTTATCAAGCATGGCATAGTTTTTAATCCACTATAAAGCTACATTATTTCATTCAGTTTCATTAACAGTCTTTAAGTATTGAGCTCTGATGCTTTATCAGTAAATAATAATAATAATAATAATAATAATAATAATAATAATAATGTTAGGCCTGAGAAGGCCCAGTGTCTAAGAATTAGTAACTTGCAGTTCATATCACTAGTAATTGTTAATCAGAACCTGGCTTGGTTGACTTCAGAGCTGCTGTCCTTTCTACTGTCCACACTGACAAAATAAATTGACTTGCTTTGTGTCTAATTTGAAAGTTGCTGAACAATGCACTCCACTGGGAATTGTTTCCCTCTTCAAGTTATCAGTCCTCTCTGTACCGTGATTCTAATCATCTTCTGCTCTTGACTGATTTGTTCTTAGGAAGAAATATGTCTGGCTAAGGGAGTTCTTTAAGAAGACAAGTGTTCATTACAGACACGCCCACCTCTGTGATTTCTCAAGGAAAATCCCTGTGTGTATCTTTAGCCTGGAGCTATATGAATTTTAAGAGGGTTCAGAGGTATTGTCAAGCTCTGTATGTGGCTCTCCAGTAAAATCCCAGAGTGATGAGTATGAAATGCCTGTCTTCAGCAGCAAGCCGGCATCTCACACCCGATCGCGATGGAATGAGTTGGGAGGAGAGGAATTCAAAGTCATAGTTACCCTCGTGAACGTTAGAAAGTAATGCGTGGCCCAGTTCCCCCAGTTTGAAACACTGGCTGAACTCTGGGATAGTAAAGTGATCTACATGGAGGTTTTAATTTACTGGATATTTTTTCCTCCAGGAAGTTAAGTGTAAAAATCAACCGGGTCACAAGGAAAGGCAGAAACACTAGCATTTATTGAGCATCCATCGTGCGCCAGGTGCTTTGTGTGTTCTGTCTTCACAATAGCTCTGGGAGGGAGGCGGGGGTGGTTGGAGTGACTTCTTCACGACCACCCAACTGGCAAGTGAGCCGGAACCCACCCCCGGGCTGTCCTGATGGGAAAGCCTCTTCAAGCGCTCCCAGCCACAGGAGAGAGCTCCCTGGGGTGGTACACAGGGGTGTCGATGTCCCGCTGCCCTGTCACCCTGTGCATCACGCGCATGCACACACTCACACATGTGCACAGACACACAGACACACACACACACACACACACACACACCTCTTTGCCCTCTTCCTCTCCCAGCTGTGTCCAGGAGGCCACACGTGAACCATTAACACTTGCTGAGCGCACTAGCTGCTTCCATGACCCTCAGCCTTTACCCAGCCTCCTCCAGCTCTTGGCAATGGTCCTCCTCTCCTCTTGGCCAGCCCCTCGCCCTGACCTAGGGAACTCTGCCTATCTTTGCAGTTCAGGCTCAGACATCTCCCGACCGCAGGGTCTTCCTTAACCTCCCCCAGGCCTTCCTGGGCGTGCCTCCTTTGGCCACCTCACTGTTGCTTAGAATCGATTGTGATTGCCTTCGCACACTGCCCTAGAGAGTTCTTTCCTCCCTCCCTCCGCTTTTAACTGTCAATAATTAATAACAAGTAAGTATTCCTTGAGTACCCAAGCTGTGTCAAGCCCTGTTCTTCTCAAGGCTGGCCAGGCACAGTTACTATGACTAGCTCAGGACAGGCCAGTGTCACAAGCACAGAGAGGGAGCCCCTGGGTGTTTGCGTGAAGATTTAAGGAAGAAGTTCTTAAGTTTCTTAAGTTTTGAGCAGCTCCAGCCTCGGTGTATGAGCTGATAACACTTTCCTTTCATTTTGTTCTAGTGCTGGTTTGGGAAGAGTTTTTGTTTCCTGCAGTCAAAAGAGCTCAGATGGAGTCACCCATGCCTGGTAGAGAAGGGGCTTTCTAGAAAAGAGAGGCATATGGGTAGAACCTTAGCCACAGGCTTTTAAAGAGGGAGACTCTCGGCAGACGAGAGGGTCAGGAAGGGGAAGTGGTGCTGATAAGATGGGGGGCTGGAGAAGGGCCATTCATGGCCGGCTGAGAAGTTTGGACTTTATGCCTAAAAGCCTGAGGAGCTTCCGGAGATGGAAGTTGTAGAAAGATGAACCGATGGCAGCCCAGAAGACGAATTGGGTGGAGAGAGAGACCAGGGCACATGGGAGGCAGGTGCAGTAATCCTGAGATGTCTACATTTTTAGTTTCTGAAGCCTAGAGCTGTGGGCAAATTTTTAAAAGCCCACCTTTTCCATTTTTAAATGATGGTACTGTTACCGAAGTTAATTATCATCCTACTCTTCCCAATTTCAGAAATTGTAAGCTTGGGAAATAGTTTTTCACAAGGTTTGCAGTGTTGGGACACAAGCGGAGAACCAGAAGCCTCCCGCTGCACTTCTGTGCATGAACTGGGCCCCTCTGGTCTGTTAGGGCTCACCTGTTCAAGACGTGACCTTCTCTTCTCTAAAGCCCTCTGCCAAGGCCCTTAAACAAGCACTCAGAAGAAGGGCTTGTTAAATAAAGTGTTTGTATTCTCTCCTCACCCCATCCTCCACCAGTACAGAAGGCGGTGGAAAGCACGCCTTTCTTAGAAAAGCCGTGGCCTTGAAAAATAATCAATGCTGAATTTGGTAGTAAAATAAAAGTCCTTATTAACCTGGACTTCACAAATGCTAACCTCTAATACCTATGAAAAATGTACCTACTAATTAAATAGTTTAAAGGATACTAAGATGGAGATGGTGGTCACTTAAGAGAGCAAAGGTGTTCTTCCAATTTGATGAGTCTGTAACTGCTAAAAATGGGGTGACACAGGTCAACAATGTCTAGGCTGCTAATCACATTTTCTCAAGTCCGGTGGTTCTCAAATTTTAACATACTTGAGAGTCGCCTGGAAAGTTTGTTACTCTACAGATTTCTGGGCCTCAGAAATTGCTGCTACAGTGGGTCTGTGCTGGGGTCCTGCTTCCCAGGAGAGTCAGGGGCTGCTGGTCTAGTCATTTTGAAAGCTACTGGTCTAGTCACTAGAGTAGGAGTAGGACTGTTATTAACTATGGAAGGAAATTCTGGAGCAGGGCAAAAGAATAGTTGATGAATATTATATATATAATTGTTATATGTAATAGTATGTAATAAATGTTATTTTTATATCTATTATTAATCAACTCTTCTTTTGCCGAGTTTTGGTTAATAGTGTATACAATTATTATATATTATTATATAAAATATATAAATATTATATGAAGAATATATTGATAGTATATACTGTAACATACTAAGAGCATACTTATATGTTATGTATTACATATAATATCTACTAATTATATCTATTATTAATCAACTACAATTTTGTCCTAGTTCTAGTATTGCCTTCTATGCCATAATATGCAATTATCGCGTATTATATTATTATGTTTTATATCAGTGTATACAATAATATATTTAATATACTGTAACACATATTCTATATGTTAATGTATTTAATTATATATATTTTATATGTTTAAGTACATATATTAATATATATTTATTATATCACTATTAATATATAAATAAATATATTAACATATAGAATGTGTTACATATTATTGTATACACTAATATAAAACAATAATATAATATGTGATAATGGTATATGCATACAGTAATATGTGTATACACATATATTCCCAACATTTTTTTATACCAACTCTCCTAGAATCTAAGCAAACTACACCTTGGGTGTTCTCTGAATATTGGTTTTGGTTGACACATTTCCTTCTCTGCAGTGCGCTCTGAAGGGCATCTCCTCACAGAAAAGATACTGCACGAGGATGAAGTGCGTGGGTCCAGGACCACTGACTGTGTGGCCCTTGACAAGCATATAAACTCCCTGGGTCCCCATTTCCTCATGTGCAAATAATCCTAACCACCTCTAGAAGGGGCGTGCGTGGTGCCTATACGTTAACACAGGCGCAGTCCTGGCCCCAGCGCCTGCCGCGTGATGAGTGCTTATGCAAGGCTAGACTTGGCCCTCTCTCCACCATGACCCTGAACCGGGTCATTGCTCACTATAGTTCCACAGCCAGTAACTCTCCTAAGGCGTCTGCACCCCCACCTCTGTGATGTGGGAGCCCAGGCGTCCCTCATCCCCTCTGACACCACACAGTCCCTGCGCAGAGCAAATTCTCCGTTCCCCTTGGGGCTCCTCTGGACCCTCCTTTCCTTCCTTGCCCTCCTGATCTGTCTCGCCTGTGTCTCCTTTCAAGCCCGGCTGTGCTGCAGTAAGTTGCTTCCTTGCTTATTACAAGCCACTCATGGTCATGGGTGACACCCTGCTGAACCCTGCATCCTCCCAGGACTGTCAGTGAAGGGACATGCTCCTACAAGACACTTAATCAGCGTTGGCTGAACGATAACAGGAAGAGGAGGAAGGAAGGTTGCAAGGAAGGAAGAAATTTTCCAGGTTGCTCATTGTCTTACTGTAACTTTTGAAACTAGAGGAAAATCCATTAGGGAGAAAACCTAGAAATGACTTAGGTTGAACCGTATGAAACTGTTGATATTTCATAGTTTTTTAACTACAAAAGAGACAATTTCATGTGGTTCAAACTAATATCTGTTTAATAGGCATGCTTTTGAACCCTAGTAAATATAACAAAGTTACACTTATTTGGCACAAACTCACACGATGAGTATTTATTAATGAGTCCTAGACAGAGACCCTGGTGGACTGAAGTTCCAGATTCAAAAGGGCCAAATGATTTATCACAGTAATAGTATATGTTTAGCACTAGGCGACAATTCTTTTTAAATTTTCTAAGAACTGGCGATTATTACACTGTGTGTGTATGTGTGTGTGTGTGTGTGTGTGCTCACGCGCGTGCCAGCTAGTTGTTTGAAATAATCACCCCTGTTCTCTACCCAGCACGGTGCTCTGAACCTGCAACCAGACTAACACTCAGTCTAGAGACACAGATGGATCCCACATCTTTGTCCTTTCAGCGGAGGTCAGCTGGGCTCCTTTCTCTCGCGCGGTAATCCTTGGGCCACGGTTGCCAGAGGCTGATGCACAGCCAGCCCGAGGACCCACAGCCAAGTCCATGCTTCTGGGCTGCTCGGGAGATCCTTAGTCCATTCAAGGGTAGGCTCCCCTGCCTTCCTGCCTTTGGGCTATTTTACTGCGTCTGAGACAAGTCACGAGAGGGAAGGCTCTGGAAGGAAGTCAAAGTCAAGGCAGAGCTGGTAACAGGTTTGGGGCAGAAAGGAAGTTGAGGCCACAGGTTAAAAATCCCTGGGTTTCAAGGAGTCATGCTGCTGCCACCCTAACCACAGGTAAGAATAGTGACTCTTGGGACAATAGAATCTCCTAGAGACCGTTCCTTCTGCAGCTTTATTTCTCGTCTCCAAAGCAGAAGGTGGCCCAGCAACTTGTTTCAGCAGACATTCTAGCTCAGAGCAGATGAGCTGAAAAATTACAGTGGCTGTTTGCACAGAGAGCTCAGAAGTGTATATGGTTAGCTAATGCCTATGACATGTATGCTAAAGCCTATGACAGCAGGTCCTTGCTTGGGTGGCCGAACCACTGCGAAGGCCTGGAGAAGGTAACTCCAGGAGGTGAGTCCAGCTTCTGGCCCCTGGTCTGTAGGGAGCAGCCTGGTCCTTGCCGTGACCGCATTAAAAAGAACACAGCCGTTTGAAAACCAGCCAGCATTCTGATCTTTTCTTTCAGAGTGGGCGACCTAAAAGACTTCAGGAAAGTTGACAGTTTTTTCAACTAAAACACTGCCAGACAAACAGAACACAGAACTCACAGCCAAAATATTTGGTGACAGTTAACAAGGGGAGTACTGAAGAGGGGTGTATTTTTACTCCACATATGGACCTCAAATTCCGCACTGTGTCGGGTTCTCCTTTGAAATATCTATACTCAATTTTGTTTGAATCAGCAAGTATTAAAAGTCAGAGTTCATAGGCTGTTTGTCTTAATTTCCCAAGTGAGGATTTTTCAAGGGACTTTCTTTTTCGGGTTTTGTTTGGGAGTTTTATTTTAAGCGTGATTTTTCACCCTTCCTTGTTGTTATCCATCTGTTTTTTAAAAGGGAAGTGCGCCATGAAAATTGGGGGTGAAGAGATGCAGTTACCAGCGTGGGGCTGAGGGACCACACTGCCCTGTGGTCAGCTCTGTCTCCGTGGCCTGGGGCCAGCCATTTATCTTCTTCCAGCCTGAGCGGCTTATGTCACACAGTGTACGTGATGCATAGTCAGGGACAGCCGCTGCCACCTACCAGGTGGGCTATAAATTCCAGCCCCTGGTAGCCTGCTGGTCTAGAAGGCAGCGCCAGAATCTTAGTTTAAAATGAAGCCCTTGGGAGTTCCCGTTGTGGCTCGGTGGTTAACGAATCTGACTAGGAACCATGAGGTTGCGGGTTCGATTCCTGCCCTCGGTCAGTGGGTTAAGGATCCAGCGTTGTCATGAGCTGTGGTGTAGGCTGCAGACACGGCTTGGATCCCGCGTTGCTGTGGCTGTGGTGTAGGCCGGCAGCTACAGCTCCTGTTAGACCCCTAGCCTGGGAACCTCCATATGCCACGAGTGAGGCCCTAGATAAAGGCAAAAAGACAAATAATAAAATAAAATAAATAAAATAAAATAAAATACAATGAAACCCCCAAATGAATGATATTTCCTACATGGTTAAGGTCAAATTTTAAAGCCATTTCCATGTGTAACAGGCAGCCTATCTCCTTGGCTGTTGCTGTAATGTGACTGACTCTTCATTGCTGGAGCAATGGCCTCAGCTAAGATTTTCCTCTGTAGGTTAAAAAAAATACCAGGAAGGGCATGTACTTATGTTTTCCATAAGGAATGTTTATTTAGAAAAACCAAATGCATTAGTAAATTGCTTGCTTTGTGCCCGTAAACCCTTTGGAATCATCTCATGTTTCCATCAGATGTTAAGGCGTTTCCTCGTGGTCAAGTAAATTTTTATTAGGCGGAAATAAACAGGGTTCTTTTGTGCCAGGCCTCTCGGTAGGGTCGTGTAGGAAACTCCACCAGGGATGTGACTAAGAGGGATCCCCAGCTGTATTTGCCCACTGAACCCTTTCAAGGCGGGGTTTTCTCCAAACTGAGTACTGACAGCACAGCTTGGGAAAAGCGGGAGCAGAGGATGTAAAAAATAGAAGGAAAGTCCCCACTGTCGAGGGTCTGCTTTGTAATCTGCTCTGTTACAGCCCATTGTACACATTTGCCTTGCTGGTTCTACCTCCTCCTTCTGTCTGCTCCAGGCCACGTTCTTGACTTTGGCCTGTCCGTACAAGGCCCCAGCTCTCAAAGTATTCTATGAAACGCGGTGGAAAGGACCTTGCAACTGAAAGTGGAGCTGCAATGACTCCCCAAACCATAGAGCTTGAGCACACAGAGTGGAGAGAAGAGGGTAGTGGTGCTTGCATTTCTTTTCTGCTTATTATGTACCACTTTCAGGATGGCCACGCGGTACAACTAATGTCACTTGATAAATGGCGCTGCCTATTATCAGCCCCTGCCCGTCACTGTATCTCTTCACCCCCAATCCTCACGGTGCCCCACTTTTTCAAAAACGGGTCAGTAACAACAAGGAAGGGCTAAAATCAGCCCCATCAGGGTGGAAGGGCTCCTTCCCCCAGCCGTGGGCGGGCTGCTGGCAGAAGCCCTCTGCTGAAGAAAGGGCCCTTTGCCCGAAGCCACATCTGCCTTCGAGGGGCGGCCCACATCCAGTAGCCAGATAACATGGAGGCATGAAAGCTGAGCTCCTTGCTGCAGTCCAGGGTCACTGAAAGACCGGCCCTGCTTCAGAACTCCTTGGGTCGGCCCAGGCTGCTTCGTGGCAGTGAGCGGCTCCCCTGCCCGGTTCTGCTTCCTTCCCGCCTCCGCAGGCCTTGACCCTGAGGGTACCCCCGCAATCGACTTCCTGCATCTTATGCTCACCCCAGGCTGCCTCCCCGGGAGCCTGACCCATGACAGTCTCATGTGGAGAGTGAAATCTCAGGCGACAGACTGCCGGAGGAGAGTAATCACTATCTTCTTTTTCATTGAATTTAATTTCTATCTCAAGCTTCCATGATGCTTCACGGTGATAGTTAAGTCTCTGTCAGCTTAGGGAGTCCCTCTCCCCACTTCTTCCTGGGGTTCCCCCTTTCCGTGGGACCTCAGGAGTTGTCACCTCTCTGTGCCAGCATCCATTGAGACCCCTATGCTCTGTCCCCTCCCTGGGTTGTGTACATGCCATTTGCAGCCACCTGCTTCTTGGCTCAACCCCCAGTTCTCTCCCTGCTGGCCACCCCTCAGGGCCCCAACCTTGCAGCTGCAAGGGAAGGGCCACTCTCTTGCCTCCCAGCCAGGCTGGGCTATTTGGGGACAATGTAAAGCTGCTGAATTTGCTACTCTAGACCTCATTTCTTTAAGTCAAAAAAAAAAAAAATGCCATGTGGTTATAATTCCATTGTTTAGTACTGACGGTTCTGTTCAAAGTAGCAATTTAGAGTAAAGTAATTATTTTTGGGTGTCCTTGGGTGCAAAAAGACCGCCACACATGTTCTCCTTCTGTAGGAAAAAGTTTTAAATTCATTCCATGCAACCGCCCACATTCTGTTAACATATATTTATTGAGCACCTTCCATTTGCTAGACTTCCTTTGAGATTCTGGGGACACAGTGGCAAACAAGCACAGGCAAGTCCCTGATCTCGTGGGGCTTAGAATCTGCCTCCCTAGAGTTTTCTTAGCAGACGTTTGGTTCCTACAAAGCCAAGACCCCTTCAGCGGTGATCTCGGCCTTGAGGGCCACCAGTGAGATGACCTTTGCCCTTCATCGCCCGCGTCCTGGCTGTGTGCGATCTCGCCGTCCATGGCCCTCACCCAAGGGGACATCAGCATCCCCTCTGCTCAGTGGACGGTCACAACCGATGACTCTGTGAGGAGTCAGCAATGTATGTAGACTTTCTCCGTGCATTGGCAGTCCACGGGCCACATCTGGCCGGCAGACATGTTTTGACTGGTTTGCACATTGTTTTGTCTTGTTTTTTAACTTTTATTTTGTTATTATTATTATTATTTGGTCGTGTCCTCAGCATGTGGAAATTCCTGGGCCAGGGATCAAACCTGTGCCACAGCTGTGACCCAAGCCACTGCTGCAACAATACCTCGGATCCTTGGCATTGCCATGAGCTGTGGTGTAGGTCGCAGACGTGGCTCAGATCCCGCGTTGCTGTGGCTGTGGTGTAGGTCGGCAGCTGTAGCTCCAATTTGACCCCTAGCCTGGGAACTTCCATAATATCCTGGGCGCTGCCCTAAAAAGCCAAAAAAAAAAAAAAAATCTTTAACTCACTGCACTGCAAGAGAACTCCTGCACATTGTTTTTAAAAACTTTTAATTTTGGAGATGTTTATAACCCCACATTTCCAGTTTCTTGTAAACAGAAATCTGAATATCTAGTAATCCGAGGTGTCCAGCCTCATATAGCAATCAGTCTATTGACATTTAGCAGCTCCCTCCCCGTTCCCACGGGCAGATGCTTTGCAGTTTACTACAGTCTGTCAGCCAGTCAACTTCCCTCCTCTACTTTCCCCGCCCCGGCTTCTGGAGACCCATTCCTGGAGGGTTTTTGTCTTTACATTAACCAAGGCTGACACAGCTGCCCCCTGAGCCTTATTATATGGTCCCTGCACAGTATGGTATTTAGCTGACTGTGCTTTGGCGTGCGTCCCATCTTTATTAAGTCCCTCACTGTTACTTGTGATATGGTGCATCGTATCACACATGCTCTGGAATGACTTCTATGGAATTCACTAGTGCCCTTCGGGAAATAGTCTTTGTTCGTGCCTTTTTGGAGCAGTAATAGCATGCACAGCTTGGTCCCGTCATGCTTGGGTGGGGCAGTACAACAGGAAATGATGCCTCTCATGTGACGTATGATGCACATACGTCAATTCCAGGCCATGGCATAATCTGCCAGTGCAAGTCCCTTCAGACCATCTTGCCCTCCAGCAGTGGCAACCAAAATGCATCCAAGATGGTCACTGCTGCCAGCTTGAGTCCCAGAAGGAAGAGGCCCCCAGCTAAACAAGAGAGAACAGGTAGCATGAGTGAGAAATAGATCTGGGTTGACCCATGTAACGGAGGTTTGGGGATTATTTTTATTACTGAAGCAGACCATGGCTTACATTGAGTGAAATAGTCCATAAAAGAGGTTTCTCTTAGAGAAGCAGAAAAGTTCTTCTTCTTCTCAGAAACCAGTTCCCTTTCATCTCAAGGACTCTAAGGTCTTTCTCTTTTAGCATCTAGGAATCTCGTGGAAGATTGTGGAAGTGTAGGGCCTCGTGACATTTGGTGGTTATGCTAAACTTTACCCTCATTTAATACTATTTTTGTAAACTTCTTATCTTATGGTAAAGGGGCCTTTTTTTGAAGAAAGAGCAAGATATAAAAATAAACAATTTTATTATGGAGTTTACTTTCAAATACGTATATGTGAGTATATATAGATAGGTGTGTGTGTGTGTGTGTGTGTGTGTGTGTGTCCCCTTTCAAAAAATTTTTTAATTCCTTAAAAAATAAAAGCCCTAAGAATCTTCTACACACATTTTCTGGAGTCTGTGTGTGAGGTGTTTAATTTCAGGACTTTCTAAGACATTTTTTAAGAGTGGATTGAAAAGAGGTTAATAGGTTACATGAAACATATTGTCTTAAAAAAATTCTTAGCTTTTCTGTGACTTATAAGAATAAGCTCTTATGGATTACTAGTTTTAGAGCTACCAATAGTAGTTTGAAAATATTTATAAGGAAGTATGTGGTTTGGGTTCTTTTATTTATTTTCACTTGCGCAGGAAAACTTACTGGCACTTTGGGTTATTTGTCTCTAGTTGCCAGGAATAGGGACAAAATAGCAAAGGCATTCTTGCTTAACCAAGTATCCTGGGACAGACATGATCCCTCTTGAGTTACCCTCTCTATTAGTTTTGTGTTGCTGTGTAACAAAATACCATAAATTTAGCAGCTTACAAGGACTCTCATCTATTAAGTCACAATTCTGAAGACCAGAAGTCCAGGTAGACTCAGCCAGGTCCCTATTCAGAGTGTTGCAAGGCCCTAATCCAGATGTGGGCCAGGTCAAGGCCCTCGGGAAGAATTCACTTCTAATCACATTCAAGTTGTTGGCTGAATTCAGGTCCCTGAAGTTGCAGGTCTGAGGTTCTCATTTCCTTGCTGGCTCTAGGTAGAGTCTAGTCTTTGTTCTTCGAGGCCATCATATTCCTTCTCACATGGTCCCTCCACCTTCAAATCCATCAGGGAAGCATCTAGTCCTTCTCATACTTCAGATATTCCCAACGTCTCCTTTGGCTGCCAGCCGGAGAAAATGTCTGCTTTTAAAGGGCTCATGATTATACACTCCGATAATTTCACGCTCTTGAGGTCAACTGATTAGTAGCTGTAATTACATCTGCAAAATCCCTTTTACCATACAACATAACCTTGCATCTCAAGGCCATGGAACATAATCAGGGAAGTAACACCAGGTGACAAGGTCATGAGGGCATCTAAAATTCTGCCTACCAGCCGCTCCCAACGATGATACCACCTCTCCTCCAGAGTCCTCAGTAATTCCTTTTCACTTATTTATTTGCTACCAGCTCTCATCTTTCCTGGAGAATCCAAAATTAGTTGCTACCTCCTAAGTCCGTTTCAAGCAAGCAAGTTTTTAGTGTCAGGGCATATTTTTGGCTTATGTCTGTGTTGCTTGTCTGGAGTGGAAGATGGAAGATGGTGTTGGGAAATCCTTAGGGAAGCTGAGTAGGCAGCATGGTGAAGAGAGTGGGAACGAGAACTCTGGGACTAGACGTGTTTACTAGCTGCACGACTTTGGATAATTCACTCACCTCTCTGTGCCTCAGTGTCTTCAATTCTGAAATGAGACTATAAAAGCACCTCCTTCGTAGGATGGTTAAGAGGATTGAGTGAGTTAGTATATGCGCTTAAACAGGGCCTAGTATAGAGCTGCCACTTGCTGAGTTAATGTTTTAATTAGAATAATGCTACTATAACACACAAGGTCGCAAATCTTAGTGGTTTAATGCAATTAAAGGTCATTTCTCATTTTCATCATAGTTCAGTGAGGGTGTTTCTCGTTGAGCAGCCTTCCATGGGGTCATTCGGGAACCGAGACTTCTTGTATCCTGTGGCTCCATCTTCTAAGTCACTGAGCCTCAAAGTAGTATCCAAGGGCCCACAAGTCCTCAGACCATCTCAAACTATTTCCACAAGATCCCTCCTTTTCCGGCTGTTCATCTGTAAAGATCTGGAATTTTTTCCAGTTCTTCAACCAAAACAGCATAACAGATTGTGAGAATCCAATTGTTTTCTATTAAGTTAGGCATTAAAGAGAGTTTCAAAAAATGTGAAACCATGCCACTTTGTCACTAGATTTTTTGTTTGTTTGGGTCAACGTGGTTAATTTTCATAAGATGTATTTAGATTAATATTTAGGTTCTTACAGTGTTTATAATGTCTATATTTTTATTTATTTTATTTATTTAATTTTGGGCTATGCCCACGGCATGTGGAAGTTCCTGGGCCAGAGATCAAACCCATACCGCAGCAATGACAACACTGGATCCTTAACCACTAGGCCACCGGGGAAATCTTATTTTATTGTATTTAAGATTTTTGTTTTTTCTGTTGTAGTTGCTTTACAATGGCCTGTCAATTTCTGCTGTACAGCCAAGTGATCCATTCTTTCTCTCTCCCTCTCTCTCTCTCTCTCTCTCTCTCACACACACACACGCACACACACACACACACGTTCTTTTTCTCACATTATTGTCCATCATGTTCCATCACAAGTGACTAGATATAGCTCACCAGGGAATTCTTATATTTTTATTTTTTAACAAATTAGGATTCTAGAATGTTCTTTCAAAGTCTTGATAGATGTAACCCACAGAAACAAAAGCTTTGGAGGGTCCTAAAGAAATGTTGACTGTAAAGTGGTTCTGATATCAAAAGCTGGAGATCCAGGGATGTCAATTCCAGGAAACTCTGCCGTTCCACTGGCAGGATGACCCTAGAAGATGGCGTCAGGAGATTTCTATGGGCCAGTCCTGGAAATAGTACACTATCTCTGCTTTTATTTCATTAGCTGAAATTCAGGCACATGGTTTGGCCACACCAAACTAAAGGGAGGCAAGAGAATGTTGCTGGCTGTTGCTCAAGAGAAAGTAGAAAAGGGTTTGGTGACCATCTCACGGTCTTTACCATTTTTGCCAGTTGTCAGGGGCTTATTTTGTGTCATAAGTATCTTGTTTAGTGTTTTCCGAGAGCAATAATATTTGGCTAAACATAAAATAGACAACTTCAAAAAATGTTAGAGTTGTAACATTAGCCTACCCTAAATGTCTAACATTGCCTTAGTAGTTTAGAAGTTGGCACAGACTTATCTGAAATAGCAAGCCTTTAGCCACAGATGTACAAGAAGAGATATCAGTCTTTTTCGAACCAAACCCAACCAGGTGATTCAACAGAAAGAGTGAAATGTTCTATAAACATTTCTGAGCCCTTTTGAAACCAACAGGGAGGGATGGCTGGAGCAAGACTGAGAGGTTCTTTTTGTTTGGTTTGGTTTTGCTTAGATTCAGGTTTTGCTTTGATATTTTACACCACTCATGGAAAATCTGCTTTGTAAGTTGAGAAATTGATGCCCTCTGACAGCCTACGTCATGGGTTAGCCATCTTCCACTTTGGGGAACAGAGCTTGAATTCCACACACAGAGAGGCACCCCTGCCTCAAGCTTCAGTTGCCTAGAGTTTGTTGATGGCATTCTAAAGCCTTAAAACTTTGAGAGCAAGTCTTGAGTGGGTATTAGTATAGGCCTAGACAAAATTTTAACGTGGAAATTTGATTTTTAAATTG
The DNA here is from genome assembly GCA_004024745.2 of Catagonus wagneri. Lineage (NCBI taxonomy): Eukaryota > Metazoa > Chordata > Mammalia > Artiodactyla > Tayassuidae > Catagonus > Catagonus wagneri. The sequence continues at coordinate 14,666,430 of PVHT020000105.1, read as the reverse complement.
GTCATGACTAGAGTAAGTTCAGAGGTTTCTATTATATTTAAATTTGGAAATATCGTGCTATACGTGAAAACTGTATGCTAGAGGCCCTTGTATGTTGTGTAACATTTCAGAGCTGTATCTTGGCTTTCGTATGTTGTCAGTACTCTAATTTGTTTGGAGTTGTAAGACCTTGGTAAGGAACATAAGCACACTGTTCCTGGGAGAAAGTAAATCCACTTTAGGATTCTCCCCTTTATGAGAGCACTTCTATTGTGTTCAAAAAGTGAAGCAAGTTTTGAATAAGTTATGTAGTTTAGTATTTTCTTAATTCTTTTTTTTAGTTAAATTATAGTTGATTTGCAATGTTTCTTCAATTTCTATTGTCAGGAAAGTGACCCAACCACACACAGTTCCCTGTGCAGTACAGTAGGGTGCCATTGCCCATCCATTCCAAATATAGCAGTTTGCCGCCCCAAACCCTGAACTGCCTGTCCATCCCACTCCCTCCCACCTCGCCCCTGGGAACCACAAGTCTGCTCTCCTTGGCCGTGATCTGTTTCTGTTTTGTAGGTAGGGTCATCTGTGCTTGTTTTTTTTTTTGGCTTTTCTAGGGCCTCACCCATGGCATATAGAAGTTCTCAGGCTAGGGGTCAAATTGGAGCTACAGCTGCTGGCCTGTAGCACAGCCACAGCCACACGGAATCCGAGCCACATCTGCAACCTATACCACAGCTCACAGCAACACTGGATCCCTAACCCACTGAGCAAGGCCAAGGATCAGACCTTGGCCTCCATCCTCATGGATACCCGTCAGCTTCGTTTCTGCTGCGCCACAAAGGGAACTCCCCTGTGCTGTATTTTAGATTCTTCAAATAAGTGATTTCATATGGCATTTGTCTTTTTCTTTCAGGCTTACTCCACTTAGTGTGAGAATCTCTAATTCCATCCATGTTGCTGCACATAGCAGTAGTTTATCTTTTTATGGCTGAGTAGCGGTTCATTGTGTATACGTACATCTTCTTAACCCATTCATCTGTAATTTAGTATTTTCTTAGTGTTTAAAGGTGACTTTTTTTTATTTGTAAATAACAGAGTTCAGCTAACAGATTTTAATCTTCAGAATCTTTACTGTTTCTTTAACGGAGAGGCCAAGGTAGGTGGTTTCAGGATGGGCTGGGGCCTGTGGTTTCATCATGGACCCAGGCTCTTTCTGTTCCCCATCTGCCAACCATACCATATGACCTTCCCTCTTGATTTGGTCAACAGATGTATAATAAGATCACTGTTCCATCACAGGCATCACATGACAGTGTTTAAAGCAGAGGGCCAGGGAGGTGAGAGAACAAAGGGATTTCTCCCTTCTTCCCTTCACAGGAGAACGCTTCTCTCCAGCAACCTTTCCATCACATTTCACTGAGCGTTGTGGGTCCCAGGCCTTCCCACAGACCAGTCACTAACAAAAGGGAACAATGGAAAGATCCTAACTCAGCAATCTACAAAAAACATAAAATTATTTCATCATGATCCCAGGAATATTTTAGATTAGCTATGCAAAATCAGATGCTTGGGAGATCTCATTCCTCAAAGCAGCCACCTCCCGTTTTTCCTCTGTGCTCTGGACGCATGAAATTGTTTGAATTCTACCCACCAGCACACTGAGACGTAGTTACAACATGACACCATATCTCAAGCGCAGATAGGTCAGCAAGAATTATCTAAGATCCTGGGGTAGACGAATAGGCGTGGATGAATTCATTCTGCTCTTACATGGGGGAGCCAACCAGAGAAAACGGGAGGGCTACCTGTGTGAATGTGACTATGAGAGTGTGGCTATGTGTCTCTACTAGAAGGAACCGACATTATTGGTAAATACATATGGAAATATGCAAGACTGAACTTCAGTTGTCAATCAACCAGACTAAAACATAACTAATTTTCGGCCACACTCATGGCATGCAGTAATTCCCTGGCCAGAGATCAAATCTGCACCAGCAGCAACCTGAGCTGCTACAGTGACAATGCCAGATCCTTAACCCACTGATTCATCAGGGAACTCCTTAACTAATTTTTTGTTTTTTGGGACTTTTTTTTTTTGCTTTTTAGGGCCACACCTAAGGCATATGGAAGTTCCCAGTCTAGGGGTTGAATCAGAGCCACAGGTGCCGGCCTACACTACGGCAACATGGGATCTAAGCCACATCTGCAACCTACAGGACAGCTCATGGATCACCAGGTCCTTAACCCACTGAGCGAGGCCAGGGATTGAACCCACGTCCTCATGGATACTAGTCAAGTTTGTTAACCGCTGAGCCACAGTGGGAAATCCCTTAACTGGTATTTTTAAAGTGGAAAACAGAAGGCAAAAAAACATAAAATTATTTCATCATAATCCCAGGAATATTTTAGATTAGCTATGCATCATGGGTAATCATTTATCTCTCATTGTTTTGTCCATAGAGTATTTTCAGCAGCTATCCGTAGCCTTTTGGAATATGATTATGTTTTTCTCTTGAGCTATAATTTGGCTGCTGCAACCATAAGAAAAAGGTTTGTGTGGATTCAGAGCTGACAGGGGAGCCTGCAGCTCTGACCTTCCTCTGTTGGCTAACAGCTCTGCAACTCCAAGTGCGTAAAAAGACATTCCAGAAAATGGTTACCAAAAAGAATTACATTCCTGCACATACTTTTTCCATCGGAGGAACTAGCTCTTACTGGTAGAAGTGTTTTATTTTGTGCTATTTCTTCTATTCTGTGTTTGTGTCGGCAAATATTTGTTTTGCACCTAGAGTGCTCAGTGCACATGCTGCATGCTGTGAGGGTGGACTTCTGTTTTTAAGTTGACAAAAAGTGACGTGTACACAAAGAAGTAAGATTCAAAGAAGGTTTGACTTACGCTTTATCATGATTATAAGATCTGGGAACATAAGAAGAGTCTTTGGGATATCAAGGAAAGCCTTGTGAGGGAATGGGATTTGAACAGTGTGTAGAATTGGGAACAACAGAGCTGAAGGGAGCTGGCAGGAATCCAAGTCGCGGAGGTGGGAAATACCAGGTTATTTTCCCCATGTTGACCATAAATGATCATTTGTACTAGCGTGACTGTTAGACGAATACCTAGATTTTGTAGAGTGAAATGAGACATAATTTACAGGACAAAACCTGCATATATATATATATATATATATATATATATATATATATATATATATATCACATTTCCTTTATCCATTCTCCTGTCAACGGACATTTAGGTTGCCTCCATGGCTTGGCAATTGTAAACAGTGCTGCAAGGAACATCAGGGTGCATGTATCTTTTTGAATTAGAGTTTTCTCTGGATATATGCCCAGGAATGGTATTGAGGTATCATATGGTAACTCTGTTTTTTGTTTTTTAAGGAAGCTCCATACTGTTCTCCGTCTCCATAGTGGCTGCACCAATTTTCATTCCCACCAACAGTGTTAGGAGGGCCTCCCTTTTATCCACACCCTCTCCAACATTCATTATTTGTGGATTTTTTTTTTTGTCCTTTTATGGCCACACCCATGGCATATGGAGGTTCCCAGGGTAGAGGTCTAATCAGAGCTGTAGCCACCGGCCTACGCCACAACTACAGCCATAGCAACGCCAGATCCGAGCCGCGTCTGTGACCTACACCACAGCTCATGGCAATGCTGGATCCTTAACCCGCTGAGCGAGGTCAGGGATCAAACGTGCATCCTCATGGGTACTAGTTGGGTTCATTAACCACTGAGCCACGATGGGAACTCCTTGATTTGCATTTCTGTATTAGTTAGCGATGCTGAGCATTTTTTCATGTGCCTGTTGACCATCTGTATGTCAGAAAATATTTTAAAATTATTTGTTGCGTGTGCTTAACCTACCTTGCAGAGACATCTACCATTTTCATCTGTTTAGCCCTTAGGCTCTTTAAAACCGTAATAAACCACAGTGGCTTCTTCCTGCTAAGGAGTTCAGCACAGTTTCTGTCCTGGATCGATAAACCTTTGTTTAGGAAAATACCTTGACTGGTCATTTATGAAATGGAAAGCTCTCGGGAAAAGTTCAGGAAAGGAAAGGGGCAAAATAGAAAGCTACCTTTTTCTTTATGCTTAAGTTTTCAAAATTTATATGTATATAAAATGTATAGCATATATATAATTGTTTTCAATCATTATATATATAGAGAGAGAGCACAAGTGTCTGGATGGTTGAGGAGGTGGGGTCAGAGCTAGAGCTAGAGCTTTGTGAGGCCAATGTGGGTGGTTTAGGGACTTCTAAGAACACAGACTTTAAGTTTTCAAAATTTATATGTATATAAAATTTATTGTATATATATATATAATTGTTTTCAATAATTTTATATACATTTATATAGAGAGAGAGCACAAGTGTCTGGGTGGTTGAGAAGGTGGAGTCGGAACAAGAGGCTGGAGCTTTTTGAAGCTGATGAGGATGGTTTAGGGACTTCAAAGAACACAGACGTCTAATGAACGATTTAGAGTGGTTTGTTAGGTGGTGCCTTAAAAACACCCCCCACCCCTAATCTTCAGTTAAATCTGATACCCACAGAGTTTTAGAGTGAAACATGGGGGAAATAAAGGGAATGCGGTGATGGTTAAGGTATGACAGTGGGTGGGCAGGAAAGGGATCGTCGGTGAAGGTACAGAACAGGGTGTGACGTTAACAGAAACAGGGGAGCAGATCCCAGGTGGTGGAGAACTGCACTCCACAGCAGCCCCACCGCCCAGAGATATCTGGAGGCCGCTGAACTTCCTGCTGGTTGAAATAAACACCCTTCAGATTCAAGAGGTTCATGCTGCATTACTTCAGTCTTAACAGTCAGGGAACCCTAGCCCTCCTTACCTGACAACTCAGTCTGCTTTTTCTCTCTTAACTATATCTTACAAATCTCTTTCTAGGAGTTCCCGTTGTGACTCAGCAGTTTATGAACCCCACTGGTATCCATGAGGTTGTGGGTTCAATCCCTGACCTCGCTCAGTGGGTTAAGGATCCGGCCTTGCTGTGAGCTGTGGTGGGTCAGCAGCTGCAGCTCCGATTCGACCCGTAGCCTGGGAACTTTCACCATATGCCATGGGTGCAGCCCTAAAAAAAAAAAAAGAAAAAAAATTCTAGATTACCAAGTAATTCATAACAAAATCATTTCTAATGGCTGCATAGCAATTCATTGAATGGATGCACTGCGATCCATGTAACCACCCCTTATGGTTATGTTTAAGCTCCTTTTTTTTTTTTTTCCCATTTTAGCAACAACACTGCAATGAACATTCTTGTAACTAAATCTGCGACAATGGGTTTAACTATTTCCTTAAGTTAAATTTCGGGTACCTCGTTGACTCCTTTGCACTCATATTAAAATCCACAGCCCAGATAACCTTACTTTCTTTGTACCATATTTTGTACACCTCTTTCATCAACTGTTATCCCATCAAGATCCTGTTTTTGTTTTTGTTTTTTTTGCTTTGCTTTGAGGAAATATCTTTATTCTTTGCATCTCCCTTTGGGACATTCATTCTGTTTGAGGTGGCCATTACTGGCTGATTAAACCTTTGTGAGGAGTAATATTAGAAACAGACATTGAGAAAACAATTGTGCAGAACTGTTCTAAATATCTATTGAATTGTTACCCTCAAGTGCTGGAAAGGAACAAATAGTGTTTTTACTATAATTGCAGTTCTATTAATCCACTGACTGGCCTGTTACCAGAGACACCTATTTCCCTGAAATCAGAGAGCTAATGAGTGTGGCATTTGCCTCATTCATCTAGTATTAGTCATGAAAAAAAAAAAAAGCTATTTTTTCTGAAGAGCCTGCTCTGTATTAGGCGTGTGTAAGGGTTTGCCATATTGGCTTTCGGTGGATGAAGAAATAAACTTTCCTGGTTGTACAGAAACTAAATAACAGAAAAGTCTTGGGTCATAAGATTATCATCATGAAGATCTATGTGTATGTAAGTGCTGCTGGAATAGCACGCTTGCATATGGAGTGTTGGGTGTTAAAACAAAAAGCAGGTAGAAAACCACATACCAAACAAACTTTTAATGACAGGAACTTCGCCTTTCTCCGCTTGGTTTTCTGGGCACTTAGGATGAATCTCTGCCTGACAGGTACCAGACATTCAGTAAAAGTGCTGAACTGAATTTAACTGTCTTCTTCCTGTTCCTAGAATCTGTCATGCCCTTTTCCACACTGGGCCTTTCCTATCATGTCTGGTTTTCTCTCTCGAGTCTTCTGCCCCGAGACATTCCCACTTTGCTCTCTTGTCCTTCAGGTGTCAGCTCCAGTGGTACCCCTTTTTCCTCAGCTGACCACCCTCACCCTGACCTTCTTTATTCACACCCCCCCTGTGTGACTCTTTAGTATCTGGCATAATCATCTTCGGTCATTTGCTTGCTTGTTTATTTCCTGCTTTTGCTGAGTAGGAGATTGAGGTCTTTGTGTCTCTTGTTCACTACTTTGTCCCTAATAGTGTCTGAGAAATACTCAGCGATATTTCTTAGTTGAGTAAATGAATTAAATGTAACGTAAAACAACTTCTGGACCAAGTGGCCACAAGGCTTCCAAAGTCTTCCAACATCTCTTCGGCCATATTCCTTTGGCCAAAGCCAGGCACAGGGCCAGCCCAGATTCAGAAGCAAGGAAGCTAGACTCTCCTTCTCAAAGGGAGGAACAAGTCACGCATACAAAAGTGGGAGGAAGATTTAGTAGCCATCGGGCAGAGACCTAACCATACCACTCAGATAGTTAGCCTTGGACCCAATAGATCTATGGTGCCAGATCTGTTTCATGAATTTCTGGGGTTGTTAGTTTCTCGTGGGTCGCTCTAGTATTTGGACAACTTTGAAGACACTGTGGAAGGATTTTAAGAAAGGAAAGGAATCATGAATAGAGAGAAGAGAGGTTTGTTCTGGATCTGAAGCCTAACTGGGCAGAATCAGAAGCTAGAGACAGAATGCTACCCCAGATTCTCCCCTCATCCTATTCTGTTGGCCCCAGATGACATTACATCCTGGACCAAGGCTCACCCTGGACCAAGAATAGTGGTTCTTCCCACCAGCTGGACTGGAAAGTGTCATAATTCATGGGGCATTGGGCTGAGCACTCAGGGCCTTTCTGCTCATCTTTGTCCCGTGCTTTCTTTCCTGAGCAGGAAGTTAGTATAAATTTTGAAGGAAATCCTACCAATACACAGAAGAATGGTGGTCTAGTGTGGGAGCCAAGACTCACACAATAAGTAAGAGTCCTCGCTGGATTCCCATTGGGAACATTGAGAACCCTGCCTGCCAATGAGATTTAAGGAGACAGAGGCCCCAGACAGGCCTTTCCCATCCCAAAGTCAGGTCTCTGTATTAGTGGAAGAAGGCTCTGAATTCAGTTATATGTTTTCAGTGTCAGAAATAAACTCATCTGGCAACCAAATATGCACTGTGACATATGTAGGTTTTTGTTACCACCATTTGGAAATGCAGAATCTGGCTCTGCAATGTGCCCTCAAAGCGTAATGGTATTCTTATCTAGCTGTTAACCAAGTAAACAATGAATGATCAACATCAACATAATAAATCCAGCACTGTAAGAGTATTCATTAAGACCAATCTGGTAGTTCCCGTTGTGGCTCAGTGGTTAACGAATCCGACTAGGAACCATGAGGTTGCGGGTTCGATCCCTGGCCTTGCTCAGTGGGTTAAGGATCTGGCGTTGCCGTGAGCTGTGGTGTAGGTTGCAGACGCGGCTTGGATCCCGCGTTGCTGTGGCTGTGGCGAAGGCCGGCAGCTACAGCTCCTGTTAGACCCCTAGCTGGGAACCTCCATATGCTGCAGGTGCGGCCTAGATAAGGCAAAAAGACAAAAAAATAAAATAAAATAAATAAAAAAATAAGACCAATCTGGAAAGAATAATGTTTTTTTTTTTTTTAGGGCCACACCCACAGTATGCATAGTTCCCAGGCTAGGGTCTAATCAGAGCTGCAATGCCAGATCCGAGCTGTGTCTGTGACCTACACCACAGCTCATGGCAATGCCAGATCCTTAACCCACCAAGCAAGGACAAGAATTGAACCTGCAACCTCATGGATACTAGTTGGTTTGTAACCCGCTCAGCCACAGCAGGAACTCCCAAGAATTATTTTTTAAGTTTAGTTGTTTACCCATTATTGTTCTTATTGTCATATTGTAATCAACGCAGGTTTGTTTTCTCTTTGGGGCTTTTTTTTTTAACCAAACAGTATATGTATTTAAATCCCAAAAAGCTAATGAAATTCAATTGCTCTCACTTAACAAATTAAATGACCTGACTATCAAGTGTGAGGGACTGATTTCATTTTAGTCACACTGTGGCACCAAAAGGCAAAGACACTTAGGCCTCCAGTTACAGGATTCCTAGTTTGAAAGGAACCCCGAGATTCTTGCCTAACTCTCCAGCCGGAAGTGGCTACACCTGCACCTCATTTGAAAGTTGACCATCTGTCTAGTGGTTCTTGATCTTAGAGGTATATTATCATCATCTGGGAGCTTCTAAAAACCAATGCCAAGGCCACACCACAGACCAACTACATCAAAATCTTTGGGGTAGGAAAGAGAAACAGTGGTAGTTTTTAAATCTGCCCAGGTAATTTCAATGAATTCCCAAGGGGTTAAGACTCACTATTCTAGACTAACTCTTCAGGACAAAATAAAGTAAAAAGGACTAGACTTACTCTCAATCCTAAAACAACCATGGATAGATAGACAGAGAAATAGAGAGAAAGAGTTTTTTTTAAAGACACGGGACATCAGACAACAAAGGACATTGTCTGGAAACAAACAAGAAGAGCCCTGTAATTGCCCCTGCTTACTGCCTTTAGCGAGTGCCGGGGCAGTGGTGCAAGGAGAGAAGCTCAGGCAGATCTCAGAGGACTCTGAGATGAAGAGATGGAGCTGAGGGTCCAGGGAGACCTAAGAAGCTGGAGTTCAAAGGACCGAGAAAGATGGGAGAATCGCACCAAGAGAGGCACCCAGAGATCTGGGTTCCTGGTCTAGGTGCCTTGGAGTAGTAGGCAGACATCAGTGCAGCAAATTCCACAGTACCAGGGCGTGGGTGTGAGGAAACTAGCCAAGCCTGAGGGAGAACTGTGCAAAAGGATTAAAGGAAACATTGCACAGGCTCACACTGGACCAGGAATGGTGATTCTTCCCACTAGCTGGACTGGAAAGTGTCATAAGTCATGGGACACTGGGTTGAGTCCTCAGGGCGTTTCTGCCTCAGTGGCGGGGCACAATTAGCCTAGACTGAGCCCTGTGCCGGAACCACCTAACAAATTATAAAAGCAAGACACAAGTGGATCCAATTGTTTTCAAGTAACTTAACTGCATATGAGACCAAACCTGAAGAAGCTTTACAGGAATATTGGAAGAAAGACCCAGCATCCAACAAGGTGAAAATCAGAATATCTGTCATCCAGTGAAAGATTACAGATATGGGAAGAGGCGGAAACGTGACCTATAATGAGGAGGTATGTTAATTCAGAAGTATGAGAGATGTTAAAAGGAGCAGACAAGGACATTAGAATGGGCATTATAATGGTATTCAAACTGTATTCCATGTATTTAAAAAGTTAAGTAGAGGCATGGTATGTATACAAAAGATCCAAATCAGACTTTTGGAGGTAAGCACACCATGCTTGAGATGAAAAACACACTAGATGGTATTAAACAGCAGACTAGAATTTGCAGAAGTAAAAACAGAGAGCTAAAAGACAGAAATCTAAACTATCCAAAAATAATTTTTAATGCTATCCCTTATATATGGAATCTAAAATATGGCACAGATGAACCTATCTCCGAAACAGAAACAGACTCACAGACATGGAAAACAGACCTGTGGTGGCCAAGGGGGAGAGGGGAGGAAGTAGGATGGATGAGGAGGTTGGGGTTGGTAGAGACAGTCTGTTACCTTTAGAATGGATAAGCAGTGAGGTCCTACTGTACAGCACAGGGAACTATAGCCAATCTCTTGGGATAGACCATGATGAAGGATGATATGAGAAAAAGAATCTATAAATATGGATGACCAGGTCACTATGCTGTACAGCAGAGATTGGCACAACACCTTAAAACTATAACTTAAAAAAGAAAAATAGAAAGAAAAAAAAAGCTTCGCTGAGCTATGGGACAGTTTCAACCAGTCTGATATATTTGCAGTTCTCAAAGAGAATAGAAGGAAAGGGAGGACAGAAAAATAATCTTTGAAGAAATAATAGCCAGACATTTTTCACTTTAAATATGTGCAGTTCATTACACATCAGTCATATTTCAGTAAAGCGGATAGATTTTAAAAAGCAAACAGATAAATAACACTGCACATAAGAATCATGGGGAACTTCATAAAAATATGAGGCTCTGTCCTCAGAGGTTCTGGTTCAGTGAGTCTGGGATGGGACCCAAGACCCATATTTTTTTATACTTGGCAGACAGTTCTTATTGGCAGGCTTTTTTGAAAATTATCGCCAGCAGGAAATTTCAGAAACTTCCCCATTAACCTGATCTAGAGGCTAATGACCTTTATTCTGAATAAGTAGCTTTATATTTCAGGAACGTGGCCACTTGATACACAATGTTAACATCTGAGTTCTAGGTTTCTTGCATCTGGTCTTTTTCCTTGTAGGTATACAGTACCTTATTTTATACAACAATGGGATTCTGACGCCTTTTTCTTTATTTCCTAAGCTTTCTGGTTTTTTTTTCCCTCTTAGAACATGAACAGCTTTCTGATATTCCCAGAACTTTGTGATATCATGCTCAAATTGTGTCCTTTTGGAGTTTCCATCGTGGCAAAGCGGAAACGAATCCGACTAGGAACCATGAGGTTGTAGGTTTGATCCCTGGTATCACTCAGTGAGTTAAGGATCTGGCATTGCCCTCAACTGCAGTGTAGGTCACAGACATGGCTCATTTCTGGCGTTGCTGTGACTGTGGTGTAGGCTGTTAGCTGCAGCTCCCATTAGATCCGTAGCCTGTCACCGGTGCAGCCCTGGGAAAACACACACACACACACACACACACACACACACACACACACACAAAGACGTAAATAAATAAATAAATAAATAAATAAATAAATAAATAAATAGTGACCTTTGATTTTTAGCTCTGAGAAGTAACTTCTTAGAGGCATATCGTTGGTGTTGCAGGTCAGAAATGGTAGCCTTCTCTTAACTCTTTTATAAGTTCATACCTTAGCGCATATATATCCTATCATGTCACTATCACTCTATCCCAGGCTTCTGGGTTTCGCCCAGTCTTCCTAATGTGTCCTACAAGAGTCTACATGATCTAGTGTGTGCCTGCCTCACTTCCTTTTTCTGTCTGATTTTTTTTTGCTTTTGTGTTTTGCTTTTTTAGGGTTGCACTTTACGGCGTGTGGAAGATCCCAGGCCAGGGGCGTTGAATCAGAGCTGCAGCTGCCAGTCTACACCACAGCCACAGCAATGCCAGATCCGAGCCATGTCTGCGACCTACACCACAGCTCACGGCAATGCCGGATCCCCAACCCACTACACAGGCCCAGGGATCGAATCTGCATCCTCGTGGATACTTAGTCGGATTTGTTTCCACTGCACAATGGGAACTCCTCACTTCCTTCTTATTTCTGGCCGCACTCATGGGATGGTTCACCCTCTGACTCCCTCCCAAGTCCTTGCAAATTGCCTGGAATAGCCCTCTGGACTCATTCTCACTACATGGCTCTCTCCTTCTCATCCTTCAGGGAAGGCCCTGTGCTCCCAGAGCACGTTACTCCCTCCCACCTTAGCAGTTATCATATTTATAAAACTGTATATGTTATACATGTCAATTATATAGTATAATTATATTAATATTACGTGATTAATATGCAATCTATAGAATATATTGTATTTGTATAATGTATACAAATATATTGTGCAAATATGTAACTATATAATTTTCATTATATACATAATTATATGATAATTGCCTGTTACTTTCTGTTATCACTAACTTGATTGTGAACTCCTTGAGGACAAGAACCAGTGCTAGCTTCCCACACAGCGCCTAGACTGGTGGTTTGTAAATCAGAATTGCTAGGTCTGATAACATACTGGCTAGTACCATTTTCGTAGTACATTTTCTGACATACAAATCACCAGTCTGGGTCCCAGAAGCTACCAGTGAAACGCAGCCATAGGAGCCTCATATTATAGGAGAGACTTGATAACTTTGCAAAGTTAAGTTTCTATTCACTTGAGCTGAGCAGAATAAACTCAGAGTAGTTAAGTGAAATGATTCCCCATGATTTCACACACGGAGAGACTCAGACAACTAGAGAATTATAGGAAAAATCAGAGTCTCTTAAAAAAAGAAATTTTATTAGGATTATGTAAACCCAGTGAGTGCCTGAAAAATAGTCTATGGGTCAGGAAATCCACTCTGGAGAAATAATGATGGAAAACAAATCCGAGTTGTCCTTCAGTCGATGGCCCTGGTTCAACTCCTTGCGGTAGGGCATAAGTCAGAGTCTGCCCTTTGGGCCTAGAACAGAAATAAGTACACTTTATTTTGTAAGTAAGGTTTTATTGGAACACAGCGGTGCCCATTTGTTGAGGTACAGACTAAGGCTACTGTCATCCTGCAATGGCAGAGTTGGGTGATCCGGACAGGATGCAGCCCATTTGGCCTGCAGAGTCTAAAATATTTACTATTGGCACTTTACAGTGGCTATCCCTCTGCCTGGGAATAAGTGAGGCTACTTAACGTTCACTCCAAATCACTGATGGAGCTCCACAATATTAAGCACAGTGCCTGGCACACCGTTAACCCACATAAATTTGGTTGTGACTGGTAGTGTGGTGGCCGGGCTCCAAAGAACCAGCACTGGGCTCTAGGCAAAGCTGTGGCTCCTCTACACAAGGCAGGAACACAGGTGTTCAGGGGAAGAGGAACAGTTTGGACAAATGCCAAGCAAGGAGAAAAAGAGGATCCCATGTGGGTGGTAACCTGGTGTTTACTCTGCTCTAAAGAAAACCACCCTTGGGGAATGTTTATATCACTTCCTTTTCTCTACCTCTGGGGAAAAGAATGGAGCGCCAAACTCAGTTTGTGGTTAGTCAGTATTCCACTCTGAGTTTCACAAAGTGGCTTCCAGGATCTTCCCCAGCGGATGTGGTAGAGGTTCAAGAAGTCCAGGGTGTGTATTTTACTTTCACCTGACGGATATCTTTAAGGCAAATAGGCATGTTTACAGTGCACACGAATCATTGGTCTCCTCATAAACCACCAAGTAACCCAAAAGGAAACACCGCAGGAGGTGTGGAATCAGTGGATTGTTAAGGAAGTCGTGGTAGGCAGAATAATGGCCCCAAAGATATCAAGTCCTGATCCCTGGAAACTGTAAAGGTTACTTTGTTTGGAATAAAGGGTCTTTGAAAATATGACTAAATTAAAGTTCTTGGATGAAGAACTCATCCTAGATCATCCAGATGGGCCCTAAGTGCCACCACAAATATCTTCATAAGAGGGAAGCAGAAGGAGATGTCACAGACAGGCACAGAGGAAAAGTCAGTGTCAAGATGAAACAGATTTGAAGATGCTGGAGGGATGCATCCAGAAGCCAGAGAAGGCAAGGAACAGGTTCTCTCCTAGACCCTCCAAAGCAAGCACAGCTCTTTATTTTGGCCCAAACTAATTTCGGACTCTGGCCTCCAGAACTGTGAGAGAATACATGTGCATTGTTTTAAGACACCAAGTTTGTAGTCATTTGTTACAGCAGCCACAGAGAACTAATACCGTGTATTCATTTGACGAATAGTGTCTGTATTGTTTTATTATTTTGTGTGCCGTAATAAACTAGAAATAAAGAGGGAGAGAAGCAAAAGGCATCTCCCTCCCTCCATTTTTTTTCTCTTTATACAAGTAGGGGCAGATGTTACATAGTACGGTTACTGAACTGGGGAGCAGGAAGGATAGAGGGAGAATTAGCAAAGTGATGGACGGAGACGTGGAAGGAAAACTCACTGAAGCTTTCGATAACTAGGAAGAGATATGTAGCTCAGCCATTTCCCCTCCCGGTTTTATTTTCTCCATAGCACATAGCATCTATTAAATATATGTGCTTATTTATTCTGTCTCTCCCTATGTGAGGACATAATCACCATGGGGCAGAGATCGGTGTGTATTATGTCTATTTGTGTCTCCAGTGCTGAGAGCAATACCTGGAACATAATAGGCCATCAGTAAAAACAGGGAATTCAACATATGAATGAAATCAAGGCAGATAAGATTTGGGATTAATTGTAAGCTTGAAATTGTATTGGGACCTCAAATTAATACCCCAATTAAGGTGTCTTTTTGAGCGCCATTTGTTATCTATGGTGAGCATAGTGTAGCAGTACAGAGCCTCCAGAAGTACTTCTTTTTGCTTTTTTTAAATATATCTCTGATGGAGAAAATAGCATAGTTGATAAAAATCAACTGTAAATTTGATGTTTTTTTCCAAGGAATTTGTACTTTCGTTAATAACAACATATTTACCTTCTTTTGTTTATTTTTGAAGTATATTTGATTTACAATACTGAGTTAGTTTCAGGTATTCACAAAAGCGATTCAGTTATATGTCTGTAACTATATAATATAGTTATATATATATATATATAAAACTATGTTATATATATATATATATATATATATATATATATATATTTCCCTCTGCTATACAGTAAACCCTTGTTGTCTATCTTTTTATATGTGGTAGTTTGTAATTGGTCCCAACTAACAATTTATCCCTTACCCTACTTTCCTCTTTGGTAAGTCTGTTTTCTATGTCTGTAAGTCTGTTTTTCTTTTGTAAATAAGACTACTATTTTTTAGTTTCCACATATAAGTGATATCATATGATTTTTATCTTTGTCTGGCTTACTTCACTTACTTTGATAATCTCTAGGTCCACCCCTGCTGCTACAAATGGCATTATTTCATTCTTTTTTATGACTGAATAATAGTCCGTTGTATATATGTACCACATTTTCTTTACCCATTCCTCTGTTGATGAACACTTAGGTTGCGTCCATGTCTTGGCTATTATATTAGTGCTGATTTGAACATTGGGGTGCATGTGTCTTTTTACATTAGAGCTTTTACCTTTTCTGGATATGTGCCAGGTGTGGTATTGCTGGATTACCCAGTACTGTTTTCCATAGCTGCACCAATATTTACCTCCTTTTAAAATGGCCATAGAGGAGTTCCCATCGTGGCTCAGTGGTTAACGAATCCTACTAGGAACTATGAGGTTGCGGGTTTGATCCCTGGCCTTGCTCAGTGGGTTAATGATTCGGCATTGCCGTGAGCTGTGGTGTAGGTCACAGATGCGGCTCAGATTTGGCATTGCCGTGGCTGTGGTGTAGTCCGGCAGCTACAGCTCCGATTAGACCCCTAGCCTGGGAACCTCCATATGCCGCAAGTGTGGCCCTAGAAAAGGCAAAAAGACAAAAAAATAATAATAAAATAAAATGGCCATAGAAATGAGAAAGAGACAGATAATTGGAGTTGGGGGTGGTGGTGCTGTATTTATGCCAAACATAATTCTCTAACCACACAGAGTAACTATGAATCACTGGGACTGCATAGCCTAAAGTGTCAAACAAGGAAACCAGAGTGTAAAACCATTCTGTGCTCATAACCTAATTAGCATCAAAGACAGGCCCAAACCCAGGATCACAACTTCTGTGTCCCATCTTGGTTCTGTTTCAGTGGCCATTAATGAGACATCTCCGTGAACTTCCTAGAGGTCATCTCCTAGGCAACCTGGGTAGACCTGAATCTGGCTAAAGGGGGCCATGTCACCATGAGGGCCATGTCTCTGAAGGAGGACAGAGAGGTAGTTAGGACATGCTGGGCCCAGGGCTGGCTTCATGGGCTTGAGGCTTTATAGCCTCACAGAGCCTGGTGCTTGGAAGGTCCTTGTTTGATTTAATGCTCTGCTGTCACCTTATTGAGAGTCTTAATAATTTTTGAAAAAAAGAAGTGTACGGTTTTATTTTGTACTGGGTCCTGCAAACTATATAGCTGGATCCTATCCGGGCAAGACAGCTTGGATTTAACCACAGTTGTTGCTAGTTTGCTTCTGATCTCCTTCTGGAGATACGGCCTTCATTATTGTGCCTCAGGATTTGACAGGCCATTTGCTCTGGGATGAGGAGACTTGCTTACACCAAGGCTGGGATGTAGGTGAGGCAAGGGAGGGGCCTGGGCCTCAAGATGGAAGGAAGTGCTCACTCTCAGGATTGTGCAAATACATGGTTGCCCCGGGAGTCAGTGTCCCCTAAATTCTCCAGTTCTCCCCCTAAATTCACCTGCCTTACCTGAGTCCCATTCTGCAGCACATCTACTGCACACCTGTACTACACCTGTGCTATACCTGCACCACACCTGTACTTCACCTGCACTGCACCTGCATTATGAATACTGTATACTATACCCTCCCACTTCTTTATCTTTGGAAATGAATGTGTGTCTCTGTGGTGGCTGAAGTTTCTTCAGCTAGATCAGGTGGCATATAGAAACCTACATTATTGCCTTTTCCTTAGATTCTTCTCAAAGTGTTCTTTATTTTTTCAGTCTTTGTTGAAGGAGGAATGTATTTCCTCTTTCTCTGCAAGACTGGCCACGGTTGGCTGGTGTCTGCTCTGCTGTGTAAATGTAATTGGATATAAAACTGAATTGTCAAGACCAGGAAACATTTTATAGGAAGAGTGAAAGAGTCGGTGGCACCAGTGGTCACACTCATTGTGTTGCCAGAGACCACTGAGGGCAGCATGGTGTGAAGTCAGAAAACCTTGGTTCTTATCCCGAGTGCCCTGCTTATTTGCTGGGTGACTGGGGCCATACTCCGTGCCCTCCCAGCCTCAGTTTCCTCACCTATAAAATAGGGATAATAAAACTATCTATCTCTCTCTCTCTCTCTCTCTCTCTCTCTCACTCTCTCACTCTCTCACTCTCTCTCCCATGATTATGATAGGATGATGAATTGCTGCTTCTGAACATGCTTTGCAAATTATAAAGTGCTAACTGGTCAGTGACACTATTATTCACTTTGGGGAGGGTGAAGGTTTTGTAAGTTGGGTCCATTCTGAGTGGCCAGCTGCCATCCGCCAAGGTTGGGGTGAACTTACAGCATCAGACAATTATGAGTGAGGCCTTGGAATAGGCTTTACCGAGGCTAAGGAGAAACTGCCAAAGCTGGGGTCCGCCGGATAGAAAAAGATGGAAAGTCCTCCCAAGGCTACGTGCTCACTGAGGTGGATTTGTGTTTTGGGGAAGAAGCCACCCTTACTCCCCTTTATCTCCCGGGACAAGCGTAAGAGCAATTTTGTTAGCGGGGAGGTAATGAAACTAGCCTGGCACCAGGCAGTCTGGATTTGGGTGCCAGCTGTTTACAGGAATCATCAAGCTCTCAGCACCTGAGGACTTTGGAACCCAAATAACGTTACCCCGGCAGAGGACACGGCTTGCTCTATGCTAAGAGGAGTTTGGGCACAGCTTCTGCAGCCAGGAGAGGGAGCAGGGACCCCAACCCCCTGGCTCTTTTACCGGATCACCTAGGGTGAGCGCCTAGGGGCATTTTCAGACGCTCCTGCTCCTTCTGTCACCGGAGCGATGAGGACACCATGCTAACCCCGGTGCTAGACCCTCACTAGGTCATGTCAGGGGTTTTGGGTGGTTTCTTGAGAACTGATAGCGAAATCAGGGGCCACCCAGGGTAACCGCCGATTCATTAATGAGCGATTTAAAGGCGATTCTCTACAAATTTGAAAGATTCACGTGGCCATTTCTGTCTAAAATACAGTTACAGTTGGTTCCTTTAACCAGCCTTGTTCTTCCTCTTTTGTAATTGATGTTGGGACCTTACCCGCCCCCCCCCCCCAAATGCTGCCCTGGCTCATCCTTTCCTCTTAGGCCCGAAACCCCATCTGTATATGTGCCACGGCAAGTCCATAGTCCAGCTGTGTGGACAGAAGCAGACAAAGAGTAATATCGCAATTCCGTTTTGCACCAAAACTCAGGAAAGTTTAATTGTGGAGCAATTAATTTTATCAGAGAGAGAGTCAAGGACACTTCATAAAAGAGGTAATATCTGAACTGTATCATAAAGGGCAAGCAAGTTATTTTAGGACAAAGAAAGAAGAGAAGGGCATACAAAGTAGAGACAACAGAGATCAGAAGTGTGGTCCTTTAGATGAGCTGATGCCTGTGAAGTGTCTAGAAAAATATGTGGTACATAGTAGGTAGTCAGTAGTTAATGGTAATAAGAGCAGTAGCAGTATTTATATGTTCAGGGGATTTCACCTACCCAGTATGGCTGGAATATAAAAAGGGAAGTTCTGAGAGTTCACATCGTGGCTCAGTGGTTAACAAATCTGACTAAGAACCATGAGGTTGCGGGTTCGATCCCTGACCTTGCTCACTGGGTTAAGGATCCAGCGTTGCCCTGAGCTGTGGTGTAGGTTGCAGACACGGCTCAGATCCCACGTTGCTGTGGCTGTGGTGTAGGCCGGTGGCTACAGCTCCTGTTATACCCCTAGCCTGGGAACCTCCACATGCCGCGGGTGCGGCCCTAGATAAAGCAAAAAGACAAAAAAAAAAAGGAAGTTCTGGAAATGAAACTGGAGAGGTAATTTGAAGAGTGTGTGTGTATGTATGTGTGTGTGTATAGTGCCTTGAACAATAGGCTACGGGAGATAGATTTTTATTTGCAGCGCATTTTAGCCAGCTAATCCATCTGCTTTGTTGTTCATTGCTCCTCATGGGTGTGTCTGTGGGGAGGGTCCTGGTTAGGCTGCATTAACAAACAATCTCCAAATGTCAGTGGCTTCAGGCATCAAACTGTTATTTCTTACCCATCTTACATGCCCATCACGGTATTTGCCCGGTACTGTCCTTTGTTTGTAACCTGCTGCTTCAAGCTTCTGCCTAAAAGTGACACCTATCACTGTTTCCATTTCATTGGCCGAAGCAAGTCACGTGGCCACATTTAACTTGAAAGGGACCAGGGCAGTATGCTCCTTCCATCTGGTGATGGATATGTGGCTGTGGACATTTATCAATACTCACAGACTTGGAGGCCTAAGAGGAGGGAATCTGCTGTATATAAATCAAATGCCAACCATTCTGGCTTTGAAAAAACACTTTAGTGCCTTTTTTTTTAAGATAGCTTTTAAAAACTATGAAATTCATGATCTAAACAGCCGTTCAAAATATTATTTGATCCCTAAAAAGTAATTTTATGGATCCTTTTTAAAAATCATAACCTGTAATGTGCTGCTAAATGTCTGGCAACCAGGAATGGTCTCCCTCCCGAGGCGGGAGGAACTCTTGGTATTTGCGTCTTTCCCGTTTCCGTGGTTTATTTTTTTTTTTTTGATTTGTAAACTGCTTTATTAATTTCACATTATGAAAAGAATATTTCTTCTTTGTAACTGGATGAAACTGCCCTGCTGAGAGAAAATTTTGCACCGAGACAAAACAATATTCAATTAGAAACTAGTAAGAGGAAACACTAAAAATTTGCAGAGAAAGTAAATCACAAAACTACAAGCACGTAGAGCAGAGGCTACACACTACTAACCTCAGGGAAAACCTTACGATTCAGGGTATAAGGCAAAAGTCATAATGATTGTCAGGTTCAGGAGTTTGGTAGCGCACATGATGCCTCATTTGCTGCTCCCTAGTCCGTCTCCTTACTTCCATCATCTGCCCTACGTACTTTTCTACGTCATCTCCCACTTCATTGCGATCAACATGCTTGTTGGTTACGGCCCACCGAAAATTAGGGACAAGTCGCTTAACCCGCCCCAGCCTGCCATTTCCTCCAGGCTTCTGGGCTCCGCCCCTTCCCAAATCGCGGGATTCCTCTCCATTCTGCAAAGGGGCCTGGTCCCCTCCTTCGGTTTCCTCGTTGGCATTTTCCATGCTGAGATTTTTTACTGCTTGCTCCTCTTTGGACGCCATTGCTCCTGGGCCTATCCTTGCAGTCTCCTGCTCCTCCCGATTGTCACCTCGAGTGCACCGCCGCGACACCTGAACCCGCAGACCTGCTTTCCCTGCACCTCCAACGCTCGGGGGCCGCCCCTAGCCTGCACTCCCTCAGGCCCAACGGGACCAGGGACGGAGATGAGAGCGAGCGACAGCCTCGTCTGACGCTAAGGAGAGGCCCCGTTTCCGTGGTTTAAATACCCCTGCTGTGGCTGAGAGTTGTCACTGAATTGAGTTAGGAAGAGATGCACACATTTTAAGCCAATCCCAGCACAGCACTGCAAGTATTAAAATATGCTATAATTTGGCATTGTAATAAGCAGCAAGATAATGACTGTGTTCATGATGTTCCAGGATTTCCTTGTAGGAATTCCCGATTTGCTTAGTAAGGTAGCATTAGTAGCAGTAGTAATAATAATTCCAACCAGATATTTCAGTTTCGAAGAATATTCTGGCAGAATCAGACATTTAAAGCTAGATGGGAGGAGTTCCCATTGTGGCTTGGAGGATTACGAACCTGACTAGTATCCATGAGACTGCAGATTCAATCCCTGGCCTCGCTCAGTGGGTTGGGGATCCAGCATTATAGTGAGCTGTGGTGCAGATCACAGACGCAGCTTGGATCCAGCTTTGCTGTGGCTGTAGCATAGGCCAGCACAGCTCCGATTCGACCCCTAGCCTGGGAACTTCCATATGCCGCAGGTGTGACCCTAAAAAGCAAATAATAATAATAAAATAAAAAATAAAGCTAGATGGAGTCTTGGAGATTATCTAGTCCCTTGACAGTTAAGGACTCTCAAAAGGGAAAAGATATGCCGAAAGTCACCCAGCTGGCTGATGACAAAACCAGAACCAAAACCCAGGTTTCCTGACTTCCTCTTTAATGCCTGTGCCTACTTCCCCACCACTGCGGGAACGTGGGATTCCAGTTTTTGAATGGGTACCATTGTTCCTAGCCCATTTTCTGACATCCACCTTACCAGTTTTGTTTTTAAAAGGTCAAAGCATTCAGCTAAACCATGCCTGTGATATACAAGTGGCAGGAACCAGAGGGTGGGGAGGGTGCCAGGTGTCATTTGATAGCTATTGGAGCTGAACAATGCATTTCAGCCAGGGAAGGCAGAAGATAAACTGTCACCTTGTCTGAGAGTGGTGGTTTACCCGCAGCACCCATGGGAACCAGTTGGCATGGGCTTCCTGGCCTTTCGCTGCCCACTCCCCAACTCACCTCACATTAGGAACAGAAATGGCAGCCATGTGTTCAGAACCAGACCGCCATGCACCTTCCCAGGCTCTCACGCAAACTGTGGGGTAGCTGAGAAGAGGCTCTGAGGAGAAGTCCATTCTGTAGGTCTCAGAGTAGAGTCAAAACCAATAATGGAGTTCCGCTTGTGGCTCAGCAGGTTAAGAACCTGACACGGTCTCCATGAGGATGTGGGTTTGATCCCTGGCCTCGCTCAGTGGGTTAAGGATCCTGCATTGCCACAAGCTGTGGCTTAGATGTGGCGTTGCTGTAGCTGTGGTGTAGGCCGGCAGCTACAGCTCTAATTGGACCCCTAGCCTGGGAACTTCCATATGCCGCAGGTGCAGCCCTAAAAAAAAAGCAAAAAGGAGTAATAATAACAATAACTACCATAATAATAACTGATTGGAGACCAAGCCAGGCTTGTCCTCAAATATATTTCAAACTTGTGTGACTCTCGTTGGCTGTAAAACTGAAACACCTTTTTCTTCATTCTCAATCTTCCAAATTCTTGCTCTTCCTTCAAGGCTCATCTCAATGTCGCTTCTTGTTTGAAGACTTCTCTGACCTTGATCTGAAGGTGATGCGAGTACCTCCCCTCCCAGCCTCCAAATTTATTGCTTTTTCTACCCTGTTCCTGGAACACTGTGCTTCTAGCTTTACCGCAGCTCATACCCAGCGTTTTGTGATTATTTGTTCAGCTGTCTCCTCAACCAGACTGAATATTTGCCTTTGGAGGTCAAGACCGTGTCTTACTCATTGTTAGTTTCCTGAACCCACCGTAGTGCCTAGTGTAGCCCATGGCTGATGACAAAGAGAGAGGGTTGGGAGAGAAGAAAGGCCGTTGTGGACCGAGAGCAAACTGAGAGGAGTGGAGCTTCCTTGTGCCCAGTCTGCCCTGAGTTACCAAGTAACTGTGTACGACCCAGGGCAACAGATCTCAACCATACTGTGTGTGAAAGTCACCCGGTATTTGGTTTAGAAAGTAGATTCCTGCCTCCCCGCCCTCACCTTATTCTCAATTATAGGTGTGCAGCAGGCAGGGCGGAAATCCGTGTTTGTGCAAGCATTGCCATAGATGCTCTACTCAGGTGGTCTGCAGGACACCTCTGTCAAGCACTGGAGGTTCCAGATGGTTCTGGGAATGCAGACGAAGCCAAGGGGGAGGGTGCAGACTCAAGTCCAGTGTACCCGCCGGCCTGCAGAGGGCGCTCCGCCACCTGCAGTGTTTCTCCCAAATCCCAGGGAGCTGGAAGGTCCTGGGGGAGGCACCCTGAACGCTTCCTGCCTCACTCAGAGCGATGCTGAGAGACCTCTTGTACCTCTTGTTCCAGAACACTTGGCGGAGTTTGGGCCGGGGAAGGACGCATCTGAATTACCTCCAGCGCTAATTCGTTGACTGATTATTCTGGGTTGCGGAATAGCCGCATCCTGGTACTAGCGGTGGTCTGACTCAACAGGAGCCGCGACCCTGGACCCAAATCCCGCCAGCAAAGCCGCAGCTGTAGCCAGGGCCACTGTTAGAGCACTTCCCAGGCTGGCCTTGGGCCTCCTTCAGGCCATCCAGCCCCAACCTCAGCAACAGCAGCGTCTCCTGGTCAAGTCCTGCACCCAACCCCCGAGCTGCCACCACGCCAGCAGCTTTAAGCCCGTCTTCAAGGCTGAGTCACAGCAGGGCTGTCACATCGCTGCAGAGGGGGATGGTTCCCAGCATGGTCAGCCCCTGAGCCCTTCTCTAAGCACCCCACACCCCTCCAGACCCCACTGTGGGGATCTCAGAACTGAGCCCTAGAAGCCATGTGACAAGTGCCGAGCAGTGCGTGTCACACTCATTCACCGAACGGAGTCCAGTTGTTCCTCAGAAGACGATCATTTTCGATTCCCTTTCATTAAGTGACTATAATTATACTCACATGGGGGGGTGGATTGATTTGCATTTTCATTCCGAGGTAGCGCAAGGTCACAGCCAACAGGCTTTGGCCTTGAAGAACTTTCTCCCTTTATTTAGCATTTAAATGAGCCTCAGGAGGGAAAGAGAAGAAGTAATGACGAGGAGAAACCAAGTGTTGAAAGGGGCAGATTTGACATGCTTGGACATCCTGACACAGCGAGCGCTTGGTTCCAATTCAGTACGTGGGAAGTCAGCCCGGTGGTCCTGGGTGGTCCTGGGAGCGATATGCCCTGACATAGATGAATTGTGCAGCTGTGCTGGGGACCCAGCCTTCCCCTCAGGGCTGGAGTCATTCTAATGCGGTGCCGGTCCATGATTCACAGCCGCTGTTTATGAATTAGCACATATGTTTAAAATCTTACACGTTTGCTCTACTTAAAGTTTACAAATAGTAGCAGTGCCACAATTTCCACTGCCCACTCTGAAAAACAAAAAATTGAGTCTCTTATATTCACAGAACCCTTGTTAAGGAGTCCCTGTTATTGTACGTCACAAAGAGCAGTGATATATTGTTTTCACTGATGCTTAATTTCAAACTTGCCCAAGGGGAAGCAGGTACTGTGAGTGGTTGTTTCCACAGTCTGTAATTTAGGGACGTTTGTTGTATAATTGAAGCATAAGTCTCCATTTATTTTTAGATGGCAAAGATTCTAGAAGTACTGGGATGCAGTGTTTCTATCTGAGTTTCTAAACTATGGGGCGAGTTACACAACGAAGTCATTGGTTCACTAAGGGAATGTCGCCTGAGCTGTCTGTATAACACACATACAAACATCACACATCACAAATAGACGTGGAATTCTAATGTTAGCTGTCCCCTCTCTGTTCTCCCAGGTCTGTAATATTATATAATTATTCCAATGACTCATCTCACCACCACCCCCAACTTCTAACTTCTCAAGGGCATCTGTATTCCCAGGACCTGGAGGTTTGTTTTTTTTTTTTTTTTTTTTAAGGGCACACCCACGTGAGTGGAAGTTTCTATGGAATTTCCCTGGATATGGAGGTTCCCAGGCTAGGGGTTGAATTGGAGCTACAGCTGCCGGCCTACGCCACAGCCACAGCAACACGGGATCCAAGCCCCATCTGCGACCTACACCGTGGGTCATGGCAACACCGGATCCTTAGCCCACTGGGCAAGGCCAGGGATCAAACCAGCAACCTCATGGTTCCTAGTGAGATTCGTTTCCGCTGCGCCACGATGGGAGCTCTGTGGAGTTAATGTTTATCGAACATTTGAAGATGGAAAGTGGTCCTGGCTGAACCTTCATTTTGGAAGAGAGAAAACGGAGGTCTGCGCGCATTAGATCATTTGGTCAGGATCACAGCGGTGAGGATACGCACACACACACACACACACAAAACCCACCAAAAAAAAAAAAAAGTTGGAACGTTTTTAATCAAATCAAAATATTTATCATATGTTCCACATCAGAATTCTTGGTTTCCCTCAGTCACTTGAATATGTGAAAGGATTTGCTTTTAGGCAAATACACCCAAGAAGATAAGACATTTGCTTTGGCCTTCCCCTCTGCCTATCTCATCTGCAGAGTTCTTTGTGCAACGATCCAAGGGCGTGACAAAATATCAGAATTCAGGAACAGACAGATGTCATGCCCAGAAGATACATTTGTGAAACTCAACCAGTTAAAAACTCTGTTACCTTGAATTTGACAGTGGTTCTTTCACAAAAAAAAAAGTCTCCCCTGCTTTTGAGTTAAGTTACACTGAACGAGGAGAGGCCTGTTCCTTGGTCCCTTTCATGTGGTCTCGTTTCCTCAGGAATCTTCCAGTCTCCCCCACAGCAGTGTTCCGTGCCGGGAACGTGGTAGGTCAGGGGTCACAGGCTGCCCCTCCGAAGGCTGTGAAGGGCTCGTGTCCACACGTGTTAATTTTTCTTTCTTTTTTTTTTTGAAATTTATTCTCAAATGTCTTTTCAAAGACTTACAGGGTTTTTGGGAAAATTGTCCTATTTTCTTCCTCGTGTGCTTTTATCCTCACTTCGTTTTCACGTGGCACCAATTCTCTTTCACTATACGTCCTCTCCCCTGGTTTCCTGTGTAATCTGGAATGGTCTTTTTCCTTTTCCATTGAAAGGGGAAGCCAGCCCTAGAAGACATTAGGGTGAGGCCGTCATGGCTAATCCTTCTCCCCACACAGATCAGACCTGTCCAGCTCCTCTCCCCGAAAGTTCTTCATTAGGAGAGACTTCCACGGACCAGCCAGGGAGGCCCCACCTGCCTCAGGGCACAATAAAACATCTGGGTAATTGTGCAGTGGGAGTGGGAACCAAGAATTCCTTGCTGAGGCCGATAAGCCAAACACAGGAGCTGGCCCAGCCTCACAAAGCAGCCCACAGCAGCTGGTGGGGGCCCTGCTGGGACAGCCATGCACAGCCACTGGCCGGGTGTGACATCAGCCTGCAGCCCAGGAGCGCACCATCTCACCCCCGCTACCCCACTCCGCATGCCAAACTCCGAGCTGCCCAGAAAAGCGAAAACAAATCTCCAGCAAATTCATGAGTGGCATAGGAGAAGCCTCTAGAGCTTGTATGTCCTGCCATCAGAAGTCTTTAGATTTTACTTCTCTTGGTAGAAACCAGACAGCCAATGAGGCAGCAGTAAGAGGCCAGGAGGAGGGAGAGGAGCCATCTACACATAAGATACAACCAACCAATCAAATTTGCATCCACACACCAACACCTGTCCTTCATTTTCTCCCTCTCTGTCACCAAGGCAAAGCACAGCTGCCCCTCTCCCAAAGCAGCAGCCGCAGTCTCACCACAACCCTCAAAGGAACACTTATGTGCCCTGAATCACCCGTGTATCTTTAAAAAATATCGATGCCTAGCTTCTACCCTCAGACATTCTGATTTAATTGATCTGGAGTGCAAATTGAAAGCTCCTCTTGATTTTTAAAGTTCCTCTGGCAATTGTGTGACAAAGTTTGGGAACCACTGCATTATTATCCAGGTGGTTCCTGGGGTCCATGCCCTACATGCTTCAGAACAGATCTTGGTGACGGCTCTGCTTCTTCTGGAAAACACATCACCCCTTTGTAACAATGAAATTGGGGGCCAAATTCAGATCCAGTGAATGTTTGTCGCACACCTGTTACATGCCACGTCTTGCACCAGTGCCTTCATATGTATTATCTAACATAACCCGGCTTGGGCTCTGGGATGCTATTCTTGGCAAGTACCAGTTCTAAAGGCACAAAGCTGTCTTGTAATTGAGGTGTAAACTGTCTAATCTTTATGTTCTGTGGCTTCCTGCCTCCAAGACGTTCCTTAGACAGGATGATTGACAGGTACCACTGTGTTCACACTGAAGAAACGATGGTTTCGCAAGGTCACAGGTCATGGGGGAAGAGTAGAAAGAAGCAAAGACCTTGAGGCTTGTCCCATCTGTGGCGAACAAGGATACAAACTTTGAAGAAGCTAGTTTTTTATGAAAAGTGCAAAGATCGAGCATGTAAAAGTAACAGATGGGTTTAGGAACCAGACAAATCTTGGTCTCAAAAATCAGCTCTGTCCCTCATAAACTGTGGGACTGAGCAAACTGTTATCTACCTGAGCCTCAGTTTTCCCATCTCAGTATCTACTGCATGGGGTTGTTTTGAGGAGAGGATGAAGTAATGCATGTAAAGTCCAAAACACAGTGTCTTGCTATTTGTTTAGTCATTTAGGGTATTCATTGAATGCTACACCAACAGGCAGTTTCTAAAGTCATGGATACAGTGATGAGCGAGATAGACACATAGAGCTTAGGGACAAAGAGAGTGAGAAAAATTACAGAAAGTATCATTTGAGCTAAAACAGACACAAAGGAAAGCTTGCTGTAGCAAGTGATGGGAGGCCAGGGGAGGTTGGAAGGAAGGGGTCAGCAGAGTGAACAAAGAAGGATGATGTTGGGTGGGATGGAGCGGGACCTGGGGAGGTCCAAGCTGACAATCGTGCCCCCAGCTTCCTGGGATTCCTATGCATCTGTAGATCTATAAACTCAAAGCATAAGTTATACTGAGCAGAAGAACTTATTTTCGGGCAATATAGGTTTGTCTTCTGAGAACGATGCTAAATATGGAGACTAGTCAAGACCAAGAAATTCGATCTCGAGAAAGAGAGACTTCAGGTAGGGAGCATAGCAGTGATAGCTTAGAACAGCAAGGCCCTGCTCAGGTCTAACTTTCCAGGCTATAAACACATCTCCTAGTCTATGCACTGACTTAAGTGAGAACAGATACTGGTCTTATTTGACTTCAGATGCCCAGAGCCTAACAGAGCACCGTGCACTTAGGAGGCATTCACTTGATGTTGGTTGATTGTTTAGTTTGTCGAAGCATTGACGGGTTGATTGGCTGGGTGGGTTGTTGGATGGGGGGGTGGGAGAGAGAGGATGTAAAGTGTCCAGAGCTGTGTCTGACCCATGTACGTAACAAATGGTAGTTCTGTATATCTATTATCCTACAGCATAAACACCTTAATTTTCATAAACACCAGAACAGTTATGACGTCTATAAATTCCTAGTCATTTAACCTGTTTTAATACTGTCCTTGGAACAGTGTTTTTCTCATAATGGGGAAAAAAATACAGCCATTGTTTCACATACATTTTGCCTGTGCAGAAAAGTTAAGATACAAATGCATTCTGGATAAAACCTTCTGCCATATGTAACCCTGCTGAGCATTAATCCTTTAAAGAAGACTTGCTGATTTGGCATGACCTGAATAAACAGATGTGCTTGGTCCCCAGAGCCATTAGCTTTTTCACTTTGGGAGTGGAAGGGACTTTCACAGGCCATGTTACCAAAACCTTGTTTTGGATACTATTGCTGAGAAACAAACCATTTCAAAACAGTCATGCAAAATATCCATTTATATTATGGTGACAAGTTCAGTGGGTCAGGGTTAGGACAGGGTACTGTGGCGATAACTGGCCTCTGCTCCATGGTGTCTGGGGCCACATCTGGGAAGACTCAAGGGCTGGAGGAATGTGATGGCTGGGGACTGGAATTGTCAGGAAACTCCTCTGTGGCCCCTGAAGTGGGATGACGTGAACACTGAGCTTAGCAGGAGTGTCGGTCCGTGTCTACAGTCGTCACCGTGATGGTGCTTTCCCCAAACATGGCAGCCTCAGTTGAACTTCTGTTGGTTCACTAGTTGAACTTCTTATAAGACAGCTCCCAGCTCCAGCGTCCAGGTTTCCGTGGACAAGGCAGAAGCCGCATGGTCTTTTATGACCCAGCCTCAGGAGTCCTATCATGTTACTATCATATATTCTACTCTTTGAAGTAGACACAAGTCCATCCAGCTTTTCTAGGAGGGAGCGTATGCTCTTGATAGGAGTGTAAGTGAGTTCTGCAGCCATTGTTAAAACACCGTACCCCCATTTCTTAGGAACTGCACCCTAGAACCCAGCAGAAGGAAATCCTACCTTAATGCATTTCATTAACCTTTGAGCCTCATTTTGATTGACATGTATTATTCCCCTTAAGTGAGGAAAGAACCTTATCTCCACCCTCCCCTCATACCTGGAATGTGCCAGCAACATGGTGGTAAGAAAACTCTCACGCGTTCCTGAATTCAGTGCTGCCCTTGGATTATGCCAGTTTTGAGAGAAGAACCGTTGACACCAGCTTCCTGTTAGATCAATGACAGGAGGTCTTCCTAAAGCAGTCACAGATACCACGTTAGGAAGCCAGGGCCAACCAGTAGGTCAGTAGCAGTGAGTAATGGCCGGCCACCCAGCAAGCATGCCCAAGGCAGTGACACACTCAAGTTTCCACCTGTCCCACACATACACACCTTCTCCTTAGGATCTTGACAGCCAATTTTTGTGCTTTTGCTAGAGTGAAACAACTTTCTGGAAGGACTCAGGGCAACAGGCAAGTGGGCAGTTTGCTGGGGATTCAGATCATTTAAAACATGTCATTTGGGGCTAAGAGACTGTTTCTTATCCACCAGGGAGTTTTGGAAAACAAGGTAGGTAGATGCCAGGACCTCGTGTCAGGGCTCAGAGATCTTGGGACTTGAGACTAACTGGCACCAGAGAGCTGAGAGGTCAAGAAGTGGAATCCTGGGATTCAGATGACACCCTGGGCTCTGTCCAGCCAGACATCAGAGCAGCTCTAAGGGACCCGCAGGAACCAGTGCTGTTGTGTCCCATTTCTACTGGTGTACAAACCTTAGAATGAGTGCCCAGAGGTGGTGCTTCCTGCCCTACCCGCCTGGAACCGACATCCTGCGCTTTAGGCCATCAGCTGTGGCCAGTCATTCTGTGCTGACTTTGCCTCATGTTGCCTTGAATGACTCATCACGTGGAAGAGAAAGAACGTCTCCTGACAATGTCTACCAGGCAGAACCAATACCAGTCTTCTTATATGGCCTTGTTTAGGATATAGCAGGAACACTAGCTGAACTTATTTAAAGAGTAGTTGTTGCTAACAAGAGTCATAGCTAACCTCTTTGAGCCCTTGTTGTGTTTTGGTTACTGCAAACTATGTGCTATGTGGCTTATCTGTTTTAATCCTCAGAGTCAACCTGAGTTTTAAGTCTCAAGTGGTAATTTCCCAGACCTTAGTACTGCTAGATTCTCATTGGCCATACCTGATTACAATGAAGTTTAGAAAAGGCTGATACTACTAAACAGTCATATAAATGGTAATTTCCCAAGAAAGGAGATATATGTGGAAAGGATATATGTAGAATTTTACAGACTTATTTAATCATAAAACAACTGGGGGTGACTGATATTTTAGAAACACCAGTTTGAAAGCTGGGTAGGTCACCGTAAAATATGTTTAGTGTTCTGAGTTCAGTCTAAAAACCATTTGGGAAGAAGTATAAGTCTAAACCATCTTAGCGGGATTTGGTGTAACTGTTTTTGAGCGATGTTGCTTATGATAAACCAAGGAGACCCTGGGGACTCCTGAAAGTAGCTGATGGCTTGTTTTTGGAAAGGAGTCACCTGCACCACAACTCTACAGAAGACTGCTGTATCACAGGAGCAAGGAGCAACCATTCCTCCCCACAACCAGTCAATATGTGCCAGGCGAGGAAGCTGAGAGTGAAGGTTTTGAGCCCATTCAGATGTTCATAGGCTTCCTGCTGCTGTTCACCCCATTCGCCAAAAATCTGGAAGGCACTTTCCTGAGGGCCATGCTGGAGCCCAAGACCAAAGCTACCAATAGCAGCTTTAATGTCTTCTTTCATTCTGTTTGTTTTTTATAAATTCACATCCTAAAATACCTGCTTCTTACCTTGTCCCTTGTGATGTCACCAAAGTATTTCAAGAGATAAGCCTGCTTTTACATCACTTACACATCTTCAGTGCAGCTCCTTACGTGTCTTGCCATGTGCCTCAAAGAACTGCCATTTGTGGTTAATATACTTCCAGCTTACTCCCAGCTCTCTGTTGATTCTGCTTAAATTTATTTTTTTGAGTGTGGATGCATTCTTATATATTTTATTTTTATTTTTATAACTTTTAAAGTGTAGTTGATTTACAATATTGTGTCAATTTCTGCCGTAGAGCAAAGTGACCCAGTCATTCATATATATATATTTATATATATAAAATGTATATATATAAAATCTTCCATCGTGTTCTATCACAAGAGATTGGCTAAAGTTTCCTGTGCTATACAGTAGGATGCTTGCATTTAAATGGCCATGTGTTTCTTAACTGTGGCAGGTCAGAAAAGAGTTTTTTCCTCCATATCTCATAAAGCGAGGGTAATCTTAAACTCAGTTGTCAACACCTTCCCAAGATTAGGCCCTATTTTGAAAGCATCACCTGCGTAATCATTAAAGTTAATGTATTCATTAAATTATATATGCATACCTACATATAAAATGAGAGCAGACATGAATCTGAGCAATTTAGAGCTCACAACTTAAACTGCACATTTAATCCTCTGTGAGGCACTGCTATTAATCACATTTCACATTTGAGGGAAAGAGACAGAAATTAAGTTCTTTGGTGTACGTTCTCTTAGCTGGGGAGGTTGGAGCAGGAATTTGAACCCAGACTCTTTGCCCTTAATGAGGATTTCTGAGCCAACAAAACCCTTCTCCGTTTTTAGAACTTATTTGCCATTTCTATGACCAAGGGGTTTGATAAGCACAAGGCATTTTCAACTGAAATAATGTATGGCCAGTTACCATGTAATCTTCTTACACAAGTCTTCGGGAGATGACTGGAAATTTTTGTTATTGATTAAAGTTTAAAATGGAGCCATAAGAGTTCCCGTCGTGGCTCAGCGGTTAGCAAACCCAACGAGCATCCGTGAGGATGCAGGTTCGATCCCTGGCCTCGCTCAGTGGGTTAAGGATCCGGCGTTGCTGTGAGCTGTGGTGTAGGTCGCAGACGCAACTCGGATCCGGCATTGCTGGGGCTGTGGTGTAGGCCGGCGGCTTCAGCTCCGATTGGACCTCTAGTCTGGGAGCCTCCATATGCTGCCAGTGAGGCCCTAAAAAGACAAAAAATAAAGATAAAGTAAAACGGAGCCATATTTCATTTTTATTATAAGACTGAAGTGAAAAAATTAAATTGGAAAACGTTTAAATTATTTAAAATGGAAGCTCCTCTAACCAAGTCACAACGGATCTGTTACAAAAGCTAAAGGCTCACAGGTATATTATTACACATGTGAAGATGTAATTTTCTGGGTTTGAATAAATCTATTTAGAGAAAAATCTATATGATAGAAACTTAATTTTATTCCTTCTTCTATCTCCTGATTCTTACAAACAATAATGTACACGTTAGAAATAGTATTTTTGTTTGAACTTTTATTTCTCTTGGCTCAAGGTCAAAAATCTCTTCAACAGTTTAATCTTAATTGTGTTTTTTCATGAAGTAGTGCTCTCTTTGCATTTTGACCAGATTTTCATTTATATCAAGAGAGGCCATAAAATAGCGAGTTAATTTAGACCCCACAGAGGGTGGATCTTTTCTTTGTACCTGCTGGGTTAAGAGTTTTTATTTCCAAAAATTTTACTTCACCGCTTGTGTTGTACATCTGAGCATTTCTTTAGCTATATTCCAGCTGTGAGATCCAGACCACACAATAGTCTAATACTTTACATTTATCCAGTCAGTAGTGATGTTTAAAAATGACATAAGTTTTTCTTTAAGGTTGAGATCTCCTAGTTAAAAAACAAAACTGGGGAAAAATGATTTTGTTTCTCTGTGGCAAAATTTTGCTTTTTGTTCTCATTTCAGTTATAAAGGAATCTTGATAGATGGAGAATATATAGAAATTGGACTATTTCCTCATGGTGATTTCCTATGCATTGAGATTTTCAAATATATTTATAAGCATAGTATAATTATAATTTTGTATCCTGCTTTATTACCGTAGTATATTACTCTACACTCTTCACAAACATCATTTTTAATTGTATGAACATCATACTTATTTACTATCTCCTAAAGTTAGGTCATGCATAGTACATTGTTTTTAATATTAGAATAATGCTGCCATGAGAGCCTTTATGGATTTAGGATCATTTCCTTTGGATAGATTCTTAGAAATTGAATTACAGAATCTTAAAGGATATTAATATTTTGAAACTCTTGACACACGTGACCAAATTACTTTCTAAGATGATTTTAACAATGTGCATTGTCTGGCCATTTCCTGCCTATGTTTGATATGCTTTTTTTGCGTGTGTGTGTGTGAATGTGTGTGTGTGTGTGTGTGTGTGTGTCCTGTACAGCGGGAGGGCATGGATATTGACCAGATGCGTTGTTGCACAGTGGAAAAAAGCTTGACCTCCCCTCTAAGGACCTAGATTTTTGTCCTCGTTCTGTGAGAACCCGGACACCTAACTTACCTTTCTGCTCCTCGTGTAAGGGGGAGATTGGGCCAGGCTGACATAGTCACTTATTTTTTATAAACCTTGGTGGAATACCCTTTATGGTTTTTAATGCCAAAGAGATTAGAAAATGTGAGTGCATCCTCCCAGGGGACAAATATGAATCACGTGAACTTTGCGAGTATGCATTACAGAAAGAAACAGCTGTCCCTGCGTTTAAACCCTACGTGTCAGTTGAGCAAGCTTGAGCAACGAGAGCCCTCTTAGCTTCGGTTTCCTCATCTATGAAATGGAGATAATAATACCTATGTCACAGGGCTATTGTCCAGATTAAATGGTTAATGTGCCTAGTACAATATGTGCCCAATAATTGTTAGCGTTATTTTTTTCTGTTTTGTTGCTGATGTGACTCTAATACATCTGGTAAGCTTTAAGCAGCAGGAAGCATGTGTGCAGTCATGGCTTCGCAAAAGAATATCATGTGTTTAGGAGTTTCCTTGTGGCAGAGAGGGTTAGGGATCTGGCACTGTCACTGCAGGAGGTTGGGTTGTCTCTGTGGCACAGGTTCGATCCCTGGCCCAGGAACTTCCACATGCCATGGGCATGCCGCCCTCCCCCCCCCCAAAATATATGCATTCGAAGAATGGGTCCTGGGTTCTGGGAACGAAACAATGTGGAAGATCAGGAAGAGGCAGGTGGAAGGTCAGGGTCACAGGCCACATGGAAGGTGTTTTCCACTTCTAATAGGCTGCTGTGGCCACTTCACAGATAGATGGACCTTCCCCCACCCAAAATTCAGGTTGATGTTGAGACCGATGACGCCACAAGCCCATCAAGGGGATATGAAATTTTATTACTAACATAATGAGTCTTTCTGCAGGAAAAGGACAGACTCCGCAGCAGGTCTGAAAATGGCCTGGGAGGCTGGGAGGGACCACGGGCTTAGGGTTTTATGGTACTTGGAAGTGGGGGCTCAGTGAGGGAACTGCAGGCAGGAGCATGCAGAGGTGCGTGTGGTCTGGACTTCCCACGGCACCAGCACCAAGGGAGGGGGCCTGCGGGCTTTCTGATTGATGAGAAATCTTCAGCAGTCACATTCCAGAAACGGGGCCAGACACTTCACTACACGGGCCACAGTTTTGTGATGGACAAAGGGAATCCCAGCGGCTTTCTTCCCTTCTTAAAAGGAAAAAAA
>PVHT020000105.1:14491522-14631205 GCA_004024745.2 Catagonus wagneri | reverse complement strand
CCCTGGGCACAATTGACTGTCTTTTCCCAGGGTTTCCAGGACATGGACCCTGCCTTCCCTTTCTCTTTGGCTAGTTCCTTCTCAACTTCCTGCCCTCGCAGTGGAGGCCGTGGTCCAGGGCTCAGTCCCCAGGTCTCTGCTGCTCTCTCTCCCCACTCACCCTCTTGCTCGGAATCCGTCTGCTCCTGACAACTCTCAGGAGTGTGTCACCAGCACCCACTTCTCCCTGGGACTCTAGGTTTGTATGTCCAGCTGTCTACTCAGAGTTAATGTACCCCAGGGAGTTCCTGCTGGGGCGCAGTGGGTTAATGACCCGGCTTGTCTCTGTGGAGGTGCTGGTTGGCTCTCTGGCCCAGCACAGTGGGTTAAGGATCCAGCGCTGCAGCAGGTGTGGCACAGGTCACGGCTCCGGCTCAGATTCGATCCATAGCCCCGGAACTTCCTTATGACATAGGGGCAGCCGAAGGAAGAAAATAAAATAAAATGCGATACCACTGTTCATACTTGCCTTAAAAAAGCGGGGGGTTAATATAGCCCCTCACTCTTCCTCCTCCCACGATCTGCTTCATCTCACATGGAAACTTCATCTCTCTAGCTGCCCAGGCCCTGAACTGCCATTTTCCAGGAGTCCATCCTCTTCTTCTCTTGCACTCACTTCACATCCAACCCATCAGCTGATCCTGTGGGCTCCACCCTGAAACGAAATCTGGAATTGGACTCCTCCACTGTTCCCACCCTGGTCCAAGCCACTGTCTTCTCTTGACCTGGATTTCCAGCAGTAGCCTCTAACTGGCCTCCCTGCCTCCAGCCTTGCCCTCCTACAGATCTCAACACAGCAGCCAGCGGGAGGCTTTTTGAAAATAATTCAGATCACACCACACACCTGTTCCAAGCCCTGTGGCGTCTACTCACATTACTCGCGGTTAAAAGTGGGACCTTCCGCTCTCCCACAAGCCCTGGCTACCTCGCCCTCCGCCTGGCCCACACCACTGTAGCCAGTCCTGAGCTTTGCTATTTCCCGAAGGTGCATACCTTGCTCCTGTCTCAGGGCCTTTGCATTTCCTGTCCCCTCCGCCTGTAATGCTCTTTCTCCAGATCTCAACGCGGCTTATCCACCACCTCCTTGCAGGCTTTGCCCGGGTGTCACTTCTCAGTGTGGCCTTTCCTGGCCATCTTGTTTTTGGTTTTTAGTTTTTTGGGGGAGCTTCAGCAGTTTGGTTTGTTTGTTTTTGCCATGCCTGAGGTATGCAGAAATTCCCAGGCTGGAACTCGAACCCGTGCCACAGCAGTGACAATGCTGGATCTTTAACCTGTTAGATCCACTAGGGAACTCCTGGCCACCCTGTTTTAAATTTTGTTTTCCCTTCCCATCACTATCCTATATTCGTATTTATTTTTCTTCATAGCATTAATTTTCTAGGGTAACATATAATCTATTTTTTAGTTTTGTTTATTGTCTGATCTCCAAGCATGCAGAGATTTTTGTCAGATGTTTACCTCTCTATCCCGTTGATCTAAAACAGTGCCTGATATATGGTTGATACTTGGTAAATATTTGCTGAAAGAGGGAAGGAGGGAGAGAAGGAAGGAAGGGAAGGAGGGAGAGAAGGAAGGAAGGGAGGGAGGAAGGAAGGGAGGAAGGAAGGAAGAAAGGCAAGGAAAAGCTATGTTTGAAACCCGTTTTAGAATAATTTTATTGCATCAAAACATAGCTAAAGTCAAATTGGATCCCGTCATTACACGCTGAACTTTCTCTCTGCAATATTCATGCACACGCATTAGCGTGACAGTCTCTGTTCCCAAAGCTGGGCAGTGGCTGGTTGAGGTAGCTGCATCGTCACACATACTCTGATAGTCCATCTGGGAAGGGGCTACAGGCCCTATACTTGGCATACGGCTGGTCTTCCCAACGCACAAATATGAGGTTCAGTTGTAGAAGTGGAAAGTCTCATCACCACCCACACAGGAGGCCATAAATCATCTTCAGTTCACGTTTGAAATGTGCAAGGCTCCCAAGTTCAGAGCTCCTGAGCTGGTAAATACGCTCAGGAGCTATACTGGGCACTCTCAGCTGCGCAGCTGTCAGTGGCCTCATGGACTGCTTTGTTTGGGTGACTGTGCAAAAAGCACATTAGGGGCTTTGAGGTTTGTGTGTGTGTGTGTGTGTGTGTGTGTATGAAATTCTGGAAAAACGTTTAATAGGTGTCTCTATCATTTGCAACGTAGGACAGTTTGCCTGCAGAAAACAGTTGGTCAATTGGATTTTTTTTTTTCTTTCAGTAAAGGTGCACCCGCATCCAACTGGTGACCAAAGAACCTGGTAGAAAGCAGCCTGAGGCCCCTGTTTGGCACATTCTGTGCTGCAGATTGCCAGACTGCAGTGTGATCCCCCCAAAATGTAATCCAGCAAACATATAACCTCTGGCAGAGATTTCTTAGGCTCAGTTGAATGAGCAACGGTGGCAGGGAGGGTAAGAGAGAAATACGCTTGGATTCCGCTCTACCGCTGGGTGCCATAAGCCAGAACTGAGAATCTTTGACTTTTGTACCAAAACCTGTAAGCTGATCGTTTTGAGTACCTACTTCTCTGGCCAGAGAAGGGAAGGTGCGTGACAGCAAGGAAAGCACAAAGAAAAGAAGATGAATAGTGAATAAGAAAAGAGAGTTGCAC
This sequence comes from Catagonus wagneri, assembly GCA_004024745.2. Taxonomy (NCBI): domain Eukaryota; kingdom Metazoa; phylum Chordata; class Mammalia; order Artiodactyla; family Tayassuidae; genus Catagonus; species Catagonus wagneri. Next base: position 14,628,534 of record PVHT020000105.1, on the reverse strand, counting down.
AGGGCAAGAAGGAACATGGCAGCTGGGAATTTTGTAATAGTTGCTTGTCCCTTAAAACTCGCATTGTCTGTTTGGGTCTTAGCTTTATAAAAGGTTGGCTAAAGTGGTGTAAGGCCGTTTTAGCAATTTGATTCCACAAGTGCTCCATTCTCGCTCCTTCCCCTCCGCAGACATACCCAGCTGTGCTTTCTCCAGAAATTCAGTATTTGAAAATTTTGACTGCGATTTTTAAAGTTCTGGCATGAGCAAATGGGTTGCTGTGCTCCGAGGCAAACCTCTTTTTTTCCCTGTTTCAAAAACTGCACAAAATCAAAATAACAACCACACGTTGACATGTGTGAGATACTTAACACAACTGAAAAAGTTTTTCTCTGTAATAGAGCGTATCTTTTATGTCTACATCTAAGCAGACTGGGAGAAACAGCAGCCAGTAGGCAAACTTGTTGACATCAGCCTCAATCAAACAGGTGGAGAAACAAAGTGGGAAGGACAGCAACTTGAACACTGCAGGTCAGTCAGTCAAGAAGCATCAGATTAATTTCTGCGCTTCCGTGCAAGGTAGTTTGGTCCATTTGACAGACCATACAAGGCTTCGGTGTGGACCGAACGCTGATTGTGGTGGATGATGGGAAACAAACTGTAGGAGAGGTAGCGGGACCAGTCCTCTGGCCCTTTTGTGTCTCTTGTATTGAGGTGGCCACCTGTCCCCAGAGAATAATTACAGCAGCAGTTGAACAGCTTGTGCCATCAGAGACAAAGCGTTTTCCTCCTCGGATGAGGACCCAGCAGGTTTGGAGGTCACCGAGAGTTTTAGGAGTCCAGCCAGGTCAGCCTGGATACCTGATGCTTAGACAGACTCCAGGAAAGCCAGGATTATTCAGCTTTCACTAGCACGTTGCAGGGAGAGGTGGCGGGGGCCCACCCTGGTCTCTCGTTTCTTTGGCAGTCATGGGAATGACTTTGCAGTTTAGTCATGTCCCTTTGTTGCCGTCCTCCTCTTCTAGAGCTGAGAGCCACAAGCAAAGAACATAGCAAACACGCACGGGGCAGGTCTTAGGCAAAGCAACGGAAATTTATTTGGCAGTATGGGGACGTGTTCAGAGCACATAGGATCAGATGGGCTGGGCTTACGGTTAATAAAAGAAAACCACCCCTTTGTTTGTCTTGTGGCAACCTGGGCTTGTTTCACTCAGTATTTCTAGTTTTTTCACTTGCCAGCAGGAACAGACAACCACATCTAGGATGCCACAGCAAAGAACTCAATGAAAACCTCCTTACCCCTTTATCCAGTCTCCTCTCATAAACCTCTCTCTCTCTCATTCTCTCTCTCTCCCTCACATGTATTTTAGACACTAAAATAATAAATAGTAAGTATACACTCAGTATACCAGTATCCAGCCACACATTTAAGTGTGACCCACAGAGAGTGAGAACAAAAGGAGAAATCAGATTTCTCACCATCATTCTGGGCTGAATGAATGACTGCAGCATTTTGCTGGGTGTCTCTGAATCTGGGCTTTATTTATTTATTTATTTATTTATTTATTTATTTATTTTGCTTTTTAGGGCCAAACCTGCGGCATATGGAGGTTTCCAGGCTAGGGGTCGAATTCAAGCTACAGCTGCCGGCCTATACCATAGCCACAGCAACGCAGGATCCAAGCCGTATCTGCGACCTACACCACAGCTCACGGCAACTCTGGATCCTTTTAACCCACTGAGCGAAGCCAGGGATCGAACCCGCAGCCTCATGGTTCCTGGTCAGATTTGTTTCCATTACGCCACGATGGGAACTCCTGGGCTATATTTAATATTTTGTAGCTTTGGGGAAATATTGTGCAACCCAGGCTCACACTCAACCCTAGAGCCTCAGACGTGTGTGTGGGAAGTGCAGTGATGGTCTAAGCAAAAAAGTTAAGAGCAACTTCTTAAAATTAGAAGTCGTTTTGATGGAAGGTAAGGAAATAGATTGCAAAAAGAAGTTTCTTTATTTTTCATGCAACAAAACTTTCGTGGGAGCTAATGTTGGCCTCATGCTAGTCCTTGGAGGTGTAGTTAGTAGAAGAACTCGGGAGGGCCCATTTTCAAAGTTTGTGCTGAATCCTCTAGGAACAGAGGAGGAATGAGCCCCACGTCAGCTGCGAGTGGTGTCCACCACTGATCAGCTGCAATGGGAAGGTCAAGGGTTTCCAAGGGAAAAAAATCAGGAAACCTGATTCTGTTCTCCAGGGTACACCAGTAGGACCTCAGTTTCCTCATCTGTAAAATGGGAATAATGACCCCAGCCTGCCTTCTTCAAAGAATAGAGATGTTACCAGACCAAACTCAGGTCTCTTCACCTGCACAATACAAAGCCAATCTACTGACACCGGGTTGTGCAGAAGGAAAATGCAGTGTTTATTATAAGGCATCAGCCAAGGAGTCTAGGGAAGCTAATGCTCAAAAGGTCCAAACTCCCCAACGAGTTTCAGGGAAGCATTTGTAAAGGCAAGGTGAGGGAGAGGAGGCACCGAACAATGACTGGTTGAAGGTCAGTTAACAGAGCAGTGTCACAGGGGTGACATGGTCAGCCCTCACCCTCCAGCGGGTCTGGTGGCTCTGCGCTCATGGTCATCATGTAGTTGACTTCTTCCATTGGGTGGGAGCTTTAGTATCTGTAAAGAGACTCAGGAATATGCATCAGATACTGTTATCTATGTACTTCAGGGAGGAACTAAAGATTCTGTGACTGACATAAGGCTGATGTACTGTTTAAATTGTTACCAGTTCTTCTGGCCCAACTGCTATTTTGGTCACTACATGTTCATATCCTTTCAATCATTAATTTTTCAGCTGGGCTTTTGTGACTCAGGGGGAACCTGGGAGACTACAGCTTTTCCACAAACAAGAGGCAGATAGAGGTCAGGGGCAATCTGTCCTGGGAAGGTCCTCGGGTCCTACTCACTTACAGAGATACCGTATAATATCATGTAATCCACCAATATACAGTGTTACCGTTAGTATTCTTCTAGTCCTGACCTTGGATGTGACCCTTAGGACCTGACCCTGGGGCAGAGTCCCCCTGTTTCCAGTACCGCATCTTATGATACCAGAAATTGATAGCTTGGTCAAAAGAAAATCCCGAAGGACGTGTCCCCTGTTTTATAGCAGAGACTCACAAGACTAATTTGACTAGACGAGTAGGTAGTGATGCTGATTAGCTTCTATGGTGGTCTTTTGGCCTCAAGATATTTTATAGTCATGGACATTTCATTCAGCAAAATTTAGCAAAAGCAGGTTTGAGGTATGACTCTAGGGTCTTAACTGTGACCCAAGCACACACAGCATCTGATCTCATAAAGCCGGTGGTGGTGGGGGAAGAGGAGGCTGTAGGTAATAATTAAAAAAATACCTCTCGGATGTGATTATATATGCCTAAGGTGGCAGGAAGAGGGTGGGAGGTAAGGCTGGAAAGGTGACAGGCCCGTGTAGGCCATGGTATGGATTTTTTTTTTCCTTCACCTTAAGAGTCTATGGAGGTTCTAAGTGAAATGATGGGAGGTGGGGTGGGGTGGCCAGGAATAGAAACATGATCACATTCTGTATTGGAAAACTGTTGATTCCTGGGCTGGGGGTGGTTTTCAGTAGCATTTGCCCCATTCATACATCTGTCTTCTCCAGCAATGCCCCTGAATTGAAGTGCTTGAGATGAGCGCAGTGGTTTTCAATGCTAAGAGCACATTAGAATCCCCCCCGGGGGATTTTTAAAGTTCCAGGCCCATCCCCGGAAATGTGGATTTCATTGGTCTGAGGTGGAACTCGAATGCAGCTTTTGTCTGTGTGTTTGTGTTCCCAGGTCATTCTAAGGAATTGGGTGACGTTGACACACACAGGTACTGAGGAAAACTCAAAACGGGGCCTCAGTGTGGGGACTTGTCCGGGATGCAGATTCTTAGGTCCAGTTGCACACTCATTGTGTGGGAAACCCTGGGGCTGGGGCCCAACAGCGTGTGTCTGCACAAGACTTCCAGGGGTTCTGAGGTTCCACCAGGTGCGAGAAGAGCTCGCTGTAGAAGGTGGCAGGCGGGAGAACCTGGGGTCTGGACGCGGCTCCAGACCTGGCTGTAGAATAGCGCTGCGATGCAGGGAAGGAGAAGCAAATCACTGTGCTTCTCTGACTCTCTGTCTCGTCATCTGTAGAAAGAGCAGGTGGGACTGGATGAGCTCAAAGTCTCCCTGGAATGTCAAGAATCTATCCTCTCTCCTCGTGACACCCTCACCGGCATCAGTAACACTGATTTTCACTTCCGATTCTCCCACAAGCCGGCGGATGCCTGCAGCTGCAGGGCTAGAGCTCCGGCTTTCGACACCCAAGGGGGTCTCAGACTCAAGAGATGGAAGCGAGAGGCCCAGGAAGACTAGGACTGGGACTGGAATAGTGGGGAGAGACTGCCTTGGGACCGAGGACGTTTTCAAAAAGCCCTCCTCAAAATATGCCACGGGCGTTTACTTGAAGTCTGCAGAATTGCTGTTTGATGGGAAATGCCTGTTCTAGAAATTGGGACTAAAAAGGCAAAATGTTGTGCGCCCCAGGGGCTAAGAGGTAGGGCTGTCTGAAGCCAGGCGGAGAAGGGGCCTTTGGTTAGACGAAGCTTCTAAGGTCCCCTGTGGGTTTATGATGCTAGATTACCAAAGTCAACCCAGAGGAAAGGGTTTCCTTGTTCTACCACCAACCCCATGGATGCACACAGTCGTCCCAACAGGCTTCATTTCCCACGTCTGCCTGCTCTCTGGCCCATCCCTTCTTTCTTGTCTGCGTCCTGACGATCTTCCGCTGCCTTCTCGTTACCTGACTCCTTCTTAGATCCAGTTTTCCAATTGTAGAGACAAAGAACAGTGGGAGGCCATGGGTGAAAAATAGAATCCTAACCCTTATTTATAAAAAAGGAAAAGGGAAGTGGTGAGCTTATTTCACCTTTTATTTATAGCCCCACCTACTTCCAAAAGTATCTTCAGTCGTGTCTGCTTTGTCAGAGGCCCCACGGAGAACAAAAGTCTCCTCTTTAAAAACTGGACCAGGGAGCATCAGCCCTGTGAGTTGTTAACAGGCTAATAGTGGGGAGGAGAGTAATTCTGGCATTTAACCTCTGGGTATTTCTTGACGAGAGGCAGTGTAGAGGGTGGTTAAAGGCATAAATGTGGTGTATACCCAGAAGAACTGAAGCAGGTGTTCCAACAAAAACTCGTTCAAGAATGTTCTTAGCAGCTATTCACAATAGCCAAAAGGTGAAAACAACCCAAATACGCATCAACTGGTGAATGGATAAGCAAAACGTGGTACATCCATACGGTGGATTATTCTTCAGCAATAAAAAGTGACAAAGCACTGATACGTGCTACAGCATGGACGAGTCTTCGAAATAAGCTGAGAGAAAGAAGCCAGACACAAAAGGCCATAGATTACATGATTTTATTTATATGAAATCCATAAAGAAAGCAGATTCGTGGTTCCCAGAGGCTGGAGGGAGAGGGGAATGGAGAGTGACCGCTCAATTGGGTGAAAGGTTTCATTTGGGTGACGGTAATATTCTGGAACTAGATGGTGGTAATGAGCGCAGAACACAGCGAATGTCCTTAATGCCATCGAACGGCTGAATTGCACATTTTTAAATAGTTAAAATGGTAAATTTTACATTATGCGTATTTTACCACGATAGAAAAGAAATCCGAGAGGAGTTCCTATTGCGGCTCAGTGGAAACAAACCCAACTGGGATCCTGGCCCCGTTCAGTGGGTTGAGGATCCAGCATTGCCATGAACTGTCGTGCAGCTCAGATCCCGTGTTGCTATGGCTGTGGTGTAGGCTGGCAGTTGTAGCTCCAGTTCGACCCCTAGCCTGGGAACCTCCATATGCCATGGATGTGGCTGTAAAAATAAAATAAAAAAAAAAAAAAGCACAGACTTAGTTGTGCCTGGGTTCTAATCTCAGCTCTACCACTGAGCAGTTGTGTGACCCTGGGCAAGCTGCTGAAAGGTTCAGTTCCCATGTCCCCCTCTGTAATGTGGGATAGTGATAACGGTACCTACCTCGGAGGGCTGTATATCGTAAATGAGCCAGCATATGCAAAGCACTTAGCATAACAGCTAGCGCAGAGGAAGGACGCTGTAAATATTTGCGTTATTCCTCTAGCCCTAGTCTTCTCAACCGAGGGCAATTTTGCCTTAGAGGATAAATTTGGCAGCATTTGGAGAGATCTGTGATATTACAGCTGGGGGTGCTACTGGCATCTAGTGGGTAAAGGTCAGGGGTACCCCTTCATGTCCTACCACGCGCAGGACAGCCCCCCGCAATCAAGAATTATCCAGCCCCAAACATCAGTAGGTCCGAGGTGAGCATCCCCGATTTAAACAGAGGGTGTGGGAAATGTGCTTCATCGAATGAATGTGTGAACAAAAATAGGTGAGATAGAAATTTTTGTTGGAAAAAGACAGCCAGCCTGTCCCTGTGTATAGAGAACCTGTTTCCGACTTCGTGGGCGTGTAAAAGAAACCCAGCTGCGGTCCTGGAGGAGCGCTGTGTGGTGGGGCTGTTTAAGAGGGGAGTTATTACCAAGAGACTTTTGTAATCATTTTTTCTTTAGTAAGAGGGTGATCTGAGGTCATCCACACTACCCACAATAATGCCTGCTCAAATGCCAACACTTAACTCTTCCCTGTGTAGACGCAGCTTGCGTGAACAGTGTCGATTCACATGTCTGAATGTATCTTGTGTTTGGGTAAATTCTATTGAATAAATATCTGAAAAAAAAAATCACTGTCACAGATAAAAAAAAATTACTTCTTATACGTAAAGACACAGGCACAAGAAAAATATTCAGGCTTCTTATTCAACTACCGACACACCAAAAAGAAAAGGAGATCCCTTTCACCCACTTTCCTTTCTCCCCCCCTCCTTTTTTTTTTTTTTTTTTTTTGGTCTTTTTAAAGCCACACCCTTGGCACATGGAAGTTCCCAGGCTAGGAGTTGAATTCACAGCCTACACCACAGCCACAGCAACTAGGGATCCAAGCCGCATCTGCGACCTACACCACAGGTCACAGCAACACCGAATCTGTAACCCACTGAGCGAGGCCAGGGATCAAACCCTCCTCCTCATGGATACTGGTCGGGTTCGTTAACCACTGAGCCACTACGGGAACTCCCACTTTCCTTTTAAAGAGTTATTTTTCAGATTGTAAACCCATATATGCATATAATTAGACTAATTCAGATTACAGAATATGTTCTTAAATAGAAAGACTCACCATCAAAAGGTCTGTCTGATTTGCTAGCAGTTCGCTTCTGGGAAGGGACCCTTAGTCCTTCTCTCTTTTTGCCTCTAGGCTAAGGACTACAAGACTAGCCTTCACTCAGTCCCTGTGAGTGGCAGGTGTCCTTTACGACTGGGCGATGGCAAGGAAGCTAAGGAGGTGGGTGGAGACCACGGGAAGGCAGCCTTCTAAAGGTTCACACCCTTGGACGCTAAAGCATGGCGATGGGTGGGGCAAGAGACCCTACCCCATACAGTCACCTTTGCACACCTTCCTCTAGAAGTCTTATTTCCTATATGGACAGATGCTTTCTGGCAACTTATTTAGCGCCTGCTATGGCAAGGAAGCTCATTAGACGCTCTTGCAGGAGAAAACGATGGTGAATCAGATAATGTGTCACAATGAGTTTTCAAAATGGCAGACCATAAGAGCTGTTGCAAATCACTAAGTCAGAAAGGGGTAAGTGCAACAGGAAAAATGTAGGGGAAACACCGTGGGATTCCAGAGGAGAGTGTTTGCCTTCCCTGGGGAGTTTGGAGAAGTTTTTTGGAGAGGGCGGCACTTGAGTTAGAATGTGAGGCTGGCGGGTGTGTAGACGTGACAGTGGTGTGGAATATGCCAAAGGACAGAGCAAGCTGCCAAGGCGGGACGCGGAGGACATCAGAGAAGAGGTTTTGTAGAACTTGTGGCGGGGAGTCTAGGGAAACAGGTCAGGTGGATAGGTCAGGGGAGCTCATGGAAGACCCACAATGCAAGGACGCAGTCAAGCCGTGGAGAATCATGGATGCTCTCTGAGCAGATGGGGAGTGGTGACTGGACCAAGAAGTGCTGTGCAGTTGCGCGAAAGGCGGGCTGGAGAGATACCAAGGGTCTGCGTTACGATGGGGCAAGGATGGTAAGGAGAGGCCAGACTTCACCAGTGTATCAGATAGAGCACTTGGCCAGACAGGGCAGAGGACGTGGCATTGCATCACTTCCGCAGGCCCTGAGATGGGGCAGGCGGAAAACTGGTGCCGGATGCAGATGTTTGGGGCTCTAGTTCTGGCCCTGCTGCTTAAAACAGCTGTGTGTTCTCAAGCGACCCCCTGGTGTCTTAATCTCTTCATCCGCAAAATGGGAATAAAAGTCTTGTTTCACGTGAGCGGATGACTAAATGAGTAAGTACACTTAACATATTCTGAACCTTGTCCAACTTAAGTTATTGTGCTCAAAAGCCCAACATCATCATCATCATCATTATTTTTTTTTAAAAAAGATGAAATGAGAGTATATACTTCTAAACAAGTTGGAATGACAGTATTTGCCAGAAATAAAGAATTACACAAGGAGGTGTTCCCATTGTGGCTCAGCAGTAATAAACCCGACTAGTATCCATGAGGATGTGGGTTCAATCCCTGGCCTCGATTAGTGGGTTAAGGTCTGGCATTGCTGTGAGCTGTGCTGTAGGTCACAGATGCAACTCGGATCCCGTGTTGCTATGGCCGTGGTGTAGGCTGGCAACTGTAGCTCCGATTCAACCCCCTAGCCTGGGAACCTCCGTAGGCCTTGCCTGCGACTCTTAAAAAAAAAAAAAATTACGCAGGGAGAAGAGTCATCTTTTGTTACTCATCTCAGGGCTGTTTGGAGGGGCTGAAACATGGGACCGCATAGAGGATGGGATGAAAGTCATGGACAGTGTTATCTACATAATGGTCCAGCCGTCTACACCTTGCTTTCTAGTTCCAAAAGCGTTAATTTTACTGTCTGGCATTCGCTGCATTAAACTTTGCCAGAAGATTAGGAGTGCTCCTCAGACGTAATGATTTCCTCACTTCTATTAATGCGGAGAACCGGGACCCGAAAATCAGGGTCCGGAGGGAGACCATCAAACAGATGCTATTTTTAAGAGTGAGGAGAGGACAAGCTTGGCTACCAACAGAATTAACATCAAAATATTTAATTTCAATGTTTTATTGAAACATTTTAACATTTATTGAAACATCTATTTTATTTAATATTTTATTTAAAAGGAAAAAACTCTGATGTTTTGGTTTTAGTTAAGGAATATTGCCTTGTGGGGGGGGGGCGTTGGTGGTTTAGCAGGGGACAAAGATGGGGGTATCCTGGACAAGACATCCTGCCTCTTCCTTTGAAATTTTGACCGTAGAAGCCTGAGATGCTGATTTATTCTCTGATGCCTCAATCAGTGCTCAGATTGTTCTAATTTAATGCATGCATAAGAATAAAAATTAAGCTTTCAAGTGCTGGGGCAGATTTAAAAAAAAAGACACAGGCTTTATCCTCTATAAGATTAAACAATCATCAGGGTTTAAAGGTTTAATCTGCTGGAGTTCAGCCCGGGGGGATGGGTTCAGAGCCCCAGAATAATTGGATGCAGCCTCAGGCTTTGAACATCAGCGCTAGCTGGGGTGTGCGAAACATGCTAGCGAGTATTTGAGGTCGCCGCTTTGCAAGGCGCAGTGGCGGGAGGAATAAAGCTGCCTGCCCCTGCCTCCTCCATTGATTCCTCAGTGGCTGACTGGATACAGCTTCTGGGGGTGCTGCGCTCATGAATGTGTGCTATTGTTCCAGGCACACGTCGGCCTTAAGAAATAGCACAAAACAGGCCCGTCCTTATTCAGATGCAGAGCCCCCTCCATCCCTCAAACCGGCCCTTCCAGGTCACGTGCCTGAGGCCTCGCTGCAGACAGGACGCAGCTGCCTCGAATCTGCTGCCTGACATTAGCCGCGGTTCAAAAAACCTGACAAGCGAGGAGCTTCCCAGGCTCCGCAGAGGAAACTAGAAGGACCTGGGGCGTGAGCGCTATGTTCTCCGAGGAAATGGAGAAAAAGTGCGCTGTGGTTCGGAAGCCCAAGCAAGGCAGGAAACGCCAGGAGCTGCTGGCCGTGGCCTTGGGGGTGAAGGTGGGAGTCAAAGGCAGCTTTCTTTGGCCCCCTCTCAAACTCTTTGCCTGTCCACAGATCTCCTCCCTGGTCCGAAGGGCCGCCCTCACCCACAACGACAACCACTTCAACTACGAGAAGACACACAACTTCAAGGTAAGCAAGCCTCTGCGTTCCCTTCTCCTGTCAGAAAAAGGCAGGTGGAGAGCTCCAGGTGATGGGTCCCCTCTGGTCTCCGACGGTAAAGTAATGAGACAGCAAATTCCTCAGCTTTCCACCTTTTAGCTACTTGCTTTGTATCAAATCAAACGGGAGATTTCAGACAGCAGTTTGCTTGATGCTGATGCCTAGAAACACCTATATGTGTGTTTAACTGACTTCTGGAGAATTGGGCCCGTTTCCTCTTCACGTCCCCGTGTCCGGTGACAGAAAAACAGAGCCTGCCCAATCCTGGGCGTTCAGAAATCGTCTGGTGACTATCAAGCAGTATTTTTCCACTCAGAGTAGCAGTAAAGGATATTGTTATCTCTGAGCTAGTGAAAACAGTTGCCCGTTTCACGTTTTGTGTTTTGTCTTTTGTTTTCGGGGCTGCGAACTCCTTTGGTTTCTGTGTAGACAGCTGTGATAGCAAATGACGACGATGGGAGATACCATCCAGTGGCTTTGCTGTGCTCTGGGTGCGGGGCTGGGGCAGGGGTGGGGGGGGTGCATCCTAGCAGCCTCGCCAAGCTCCTTCTGGTCGCGACCCTGGTTCTGCTCGCCAGACCAAACAAAAAGATACAGAGAGCTGGTGGGAGTTGAAGTGGATTTTCCCATGTGTATTTATACATTGGAAAGACTGCTATCTTCATTTCAGACTGGCACTTGTAGAAACGGCCTGCCCTCAGAAAATTACGGCCTATTTTCTTTGCCCTACTGGGTTTTCCAAGAAGCACTGGGAGGAGGTTCTGATGCCAAATTGTCTGGTTTGAGATGCTGTTGAGTGCGGGAGAGATGGGAGAGAGAGGTTTTTACCCCAACCAGTGGGCTGACAATTTGGAAGGTGGAGAGAGGGGAGATGGAGGAAGAAAGGGGGGAGGGGCAATGTAAATTGTATTCTTTTTTTTAAAACTCTGTTTGCTTTAGGGCCAGTAGCCCAAGTAACTGTTGGAACTAGATCACCCTTTGTCAGAGTGACCAGGGAAACCAATGTTGTTCTGTTGCTTTCCTAGGACAGATGAGTGTCTATTAAATATACATTTGTGTTAGTTTGGTCTGTTTGCCCTGCTTCTGTTTTTAGAAAGCCAGCAGCTCAGGCATTTGCGTGCTATAATTGAACGGAGGGATGGAAGTATTCAGCCCTCCAGATTTAGCACGAGGGTTAGGAATTGCATTCAATAGGTCCTTATCCACGCCAAGGCTCCTGTTATTTCTCCCATCACCGAAGAGTGACAGGTCTAATTTGGGGCATCACTGAATAGGCGCCGGTCTAATTGATGTTTTTTCTCTTTCCTCTTTTCTATCTTTACCCTCTTTTGTTTTTCTTTTTTTTTGTTGTTGTTGCCTTAAAGTGTTTTTCTGACTTTTGGCAGAAATACCCCATTCTTTGCCTCTATAGACTCATTCCCACCAAGGGGAAGATGGATCTTGGACTTGACGATTTTTTTTTTCCTTCCTCTTGAAAATTCCAGTTCTCTTGGCTTGAAGATAGGATTGGAATTTTGCCCTCTGGCAATACATACTGGCATGGGCTACCTTTTTTCTATAGATACTATGCCTGAGTTTGTGTGAAAAACACACAAGTGTATTTAGTTGATTGATACTTTCAAAATCAATTTCAGTCTTTTAGAATCGGAGATCTCTGCATGGGACATAAAGACGTTTAAAACGAGAAAAGAAGTGGAATCTCATTTTCTGAAGTAGTTCTGTTGCTAACATGATCTATATTGATTATTGATGGCTGAAAAACACCTACAGCTTTTCAAATGTGTGCTTTCGAAGTCAGTATCCATTAGGCCTGATCTGTCCTCACTTACTACTATTAAGAGGAGAAAAGGCAGAGAACAGCCAAGTTTTGACTGTGACAGGGGACTACCCAAGCCAGGCAGGAGCGTTTCTCTTCCGTGTTTTAAATAGACATCTTTGAGACATAGCAGACCCTTGAGTCTCTGTGTCACTTGATTGTGGCTTTCAATGGTGCTGCTCGTACCACTGTCCCTCAGAATGTGCGAATGGGCCAAGAGAGGATGGCTCCCTCTGTCACCCCTGGCCCCTTCCACCCTCATTCAGCCCTCCCCTCACCCACAACCAACTTTAAGTGGGAACGCTGCATGGTCTTTAGAAGAACATTTTAAAAGCAGGTCGCTGCTATAAATAGAGCAGTGAGTTTTAGTAACATGCCACTGAACTCCACAAAGAAAGCTCTTATCAAAAGCCCCTGACGTCTGCTTGGTATCGCGTATCTTAATTTTGCAGTCAGTTTTTATTTCTATTAACTTCTAGTAGGCTTTGTTCTCCAACTTTCTTGATTCATAATTTGGGTTATTGTGTAAGGATAGTGTGTGTCTGGCACAGATGTGTTCAATAAGAAGAACAAGTAGTCACATTTTCAAGCTTATCGGCAAATAAGCCTTGCTAGGCTCTGTCCACACCGCACCGAGAGGCCTCCTGCCAGAGATTTGAATCTGCCAGCAGAGCCTATGCCCCACATAATAGCAAGATTTTTTTGCCCCAGTCAGGACTCTTTCTTGGGTAAACAGCCCTCTCCTCACCCTCCTCGCTCTTCCCAGGAGCTTCATCATGAGCAATGAATAGATAACCTGTAATGGGAAATAATCTGCATATTCATATGTACGAATCATACGTACATATGAATCACTTTGCTCTACACCAGAAACCAATGCAACATTGTAAGTCAACTCGACTTTAATTTAAAAAATAATGCAACACTCACAACTGAAAAAAAAAAAGAGCGAGGAGTAGAAACTGCCGACGCTGTGCAGGCTGGAACCCCTCGCCCTCTGATCTTTGAGAAGGTTTCTCTGTCACTGCCCCTTGTTTCCAGACAACGTGTGTCTAGGAAAAGCCAAAATTCAGCTCTGGAAACAAAAAGCTTTCGGAAGCAAATTAAAGTCATGCCTCCTTCCGCGCAATAAGTATATACTTTGCAATACTGTGCACACAGGCAGCTGTTGCTGATTTAAATCCTAAATTCTCAGGATGAGAATTCCTATAGGTGCGAGGAATTAAGAGAACCTGTTGAAGGAATGATGGAATTAACAGACTCCTCTTTAAAATGAAAACCGATAAACAGAAAAACCACTCCGTTATTGAACGCACTTAACGTCTGCATCTCTGTTTATCCGCTGGACGTAAAGAGGGCACACTCCTGCTCTTTTAGATGATCTGCCCTGAGAACACCTTGTGGATGAGTTCTGAAATCATCAGGCCGGTGAAAACCCCACAGCCCCAACAATCTGGATAAATGTCTTCTTTCCCCACTTCGCACCCCGATGAGGTAGCCGTGGCCAGCTTGGTACTCCTGGCCATGACATGCTCTTTGGCAAAAAGCTTCATTCTCTGAGCTTTGATTTCCTCATCTGCAAAATGAGAGCGTTACAAAGTTTAAAGAATATGTGTAAATCGCTTAGGGTCACTCACTGGCACCCAGTAAGGTCAGCTTCTATTATTACCTTATTGGTCACCTTTTGGTCTCTCATTTTTCCTGTGTTTTGTTGTTGAACTTGGTCTCTGTATTTCTTGCTTTCTTACCTTCACTTCTTCATGTCCTTCTTTCCTTTTTTTCTATCATCTCTTTCTTCCTCTCTGGTCAATGAGATGTAACGTAAAAAAATGAGAGCACTCGCAGTAGTGCCAAGGACAAGAGTCAAAACCTGGAGTGAGAAATGAGCCAGGAGTGAACGGGGTGCAAGGAAGAGACCGTCCCGGAGAGAGGGAGGGGCGCCTGCTTCACACTTGAGAGTCAGCTGGGGCGCGGTGGGCGGCAGACGGCGGCAGACGGCTGACCCCTCGGCACCCGCTCTGCTTGGCACACCCCCGTCCGCAGCCTTCCCAGGCTGCGTGTGCTTGTGTGTGCGTGCACGCATCACACACTGCTGCACATCACTCACCCTCTCTCTCCTCCCAGGCACTTCAGGGACACTCTTCTCTCTCTGTGTGGGATGTGGATGGAAGGCAGAGGTCCAGAAAGTTCTAAAAGTTGAAGAGCAGACCACCGTGCCCCCCACCTGGCCTGTGTTCGCCATCCCTCCCCAACCTTCCTTCTTCTGTCTTCCCTTCGATTCCTTTCACTCTCCCATCCATCCCTTTCCCGGCCCTCTGCCAATTTTACTCCTGTCCGTGGCACCGATCACCAGGTGACATTGTTACACATGTATTTACATGTTCACCTTCCCCTTATCAGAGAGAAACACCCGCCTTGGGTGGGGGAAAAGAGGCAGAGACAGAGGGGGTTGTCTGTCTTACTTTCTGCAGAAACCCCAGTGTCTCAAACAGGACCCGGCCCAGAGCAGACTGTCAGCAGATAGGCTGACAGCACGTGGCACAGCTGTGTCCCGGCCCAGCTACCTAAGCGTGTACCCACCCCTCCGCCGCCACCCCCCCGCTCCTCACTTTGACCTCATTTAAGGCTCATTGTGTTTGTGTTCGCTGTGCTCCGCCCGCTCCAGGTAGTGGGTAGTGGGTCTTTGCCAGGGTCGCTGTCTGTGCCTGGGGAATGGAGACTGGATCCAGGTGTGTCAGGCCAGCTCTCGTTGCCCTTCCAGCCAGAAAGTCCAGCCATGCAGCCACTTGGTATCCTACACACAGACAAGCCGCGGAGACACACGCCCCGGGTTTACTCTCATTGTCCCGGCTTCCCGTCCGGACTTAAGTGGTTGCCCACGTTGCCCTTTTCTGTCCCTCACTCTCCACAGACTGAAGCCAGTGCGTCCTGTCCCCGCTATGCACCGTGTATACACGCGTGCTCACGCAGCTTGCCCCTGCCGAACACACCTCCCATTGCTACGCTCCTGGGGACCAGCATGAGAAGTCTAGGAGGCCGAGAGCGCGTCCTCGCGCCACCGCTGGGACACCCATCCTGGGTGTGGCAGCACCACCACCTCCCGTTTGGGTTTTGTGGCTCCTGGATGGTTTCTAGGCCTGTCATTGTGTTTTGCGTTCTTATCGGTCTAGTGGTCATTTGCTGGGGAACAAGACATTTTTGCTTCCCACATACAAACCCCTCTCTTTCCCTCATCCTTGTTGACCTCATAAAATGTGCCAGCCCTTCACCCCCAGTATTTTGCCCACCCTGTGTTCTTGTGGGTATCTAGGGGACCACCGCCCTTCTTCGCCTGTCCAGGTCTTGCTCCCGTGCGCCTGAGGAGCAGGACAGCTGGATTCTGTGCCTGCACTTTGGCACAGGCAGAAATCAGCTTCAGAGATGGTTGTGAGTTTTGTTTTTGATTTTTTTTTTTTTTTAATAATCAGAAAAAGCTGTTTTGGCCGAAATAAGTCTGGAAGGAACAATTCGAAGGAAAGGCAAACTTCACTGCCTTGAATATAAAACGAAGGACTCAAAGTGAGACTGGCAACACTAGACTTAGAAATATTGGGCTTTATGAAGAAAATACAGCTTCTGCTCCCAACATGTTTTGAAGATGAGTCATTTCTATCTACTTCCCACTATTGCCTGACTCCACCACTGTAATTATTAGAAACCCCTTATTTTCAAGTAATAGAACCCTAGGAAACTATCTTAAGCAAAATAAGAGGCTGCTATACAGTAGGGTCTCACAGAGCCCCCAAAGACTGCTCAGAACTCAGGCAGAGAGGAAGCAGGAACTGGGGTACACCTGGACCCACTGTCTCTTTCTCTACCCCTCCCTCTCCTCCTCCCTCCCCATTATTTCAGTGCTGGTCTACTCTCCGGATATCAGCCTCATTGTTCTCCCCCCTGACAAAAATATCTCAGTCCATATGGTCTGCAGGATATGGCTGATGATAGCTCCCTGGTTTACGTGTTACAAAGGCCAGTCACAAAATCCCAATTCAAAATTTCCTGAAAGAGAATGAGTATCACCTGACTTGAACCAGGTGTCCGCTGTGCTCAGGTAACTCTGACCATGGAGGTCACCTCTGTACCTACATGGATGGGGCCACAGGATGTCTGGAGGATGGATGGTACCCAGGTCATGTGGGAAAGAAGGGAATCCTCCCAGGCAAGTAGCCTGGAGACATCAGCTCTAGTCTTTTCCTGCTTGTTTGGAAGATTTCCGCTTAATGTTTGACATCAACTCTTTCCACCGAGTTCTGCTTAAAGGAAATCATTAAGAAACTCTGACCGGGGAACTATATCTAATTACATGTGACAAATCCATATATGTACATGTAATCGGGTCACCACATGGTACAGTTGGAAAATCTGACAGAAATCTGTAAACCAGCTATAATGCAAAAAGAAAAAGAAAAAAAAAAAAAGAAACTCTGAGCCTCGATGTTGATAGCATCTGCAAGCCTAGGCATCTGCAGCACAGCTTAGTCTTGCCACCCGTCTGGGAATAAGGAAGAGTCTCCGTTCTTTAGGTCTTCTCATTTACGAAGTGTACCCGTTGCCCTTGTGCCACTTTGGAGCCAGGGCTCTAGCCTCAGCTAACCTGGGAAGTAAATGAGGCTCGTGTCGGGCAAACTCTCCACCCTCCTCCCGCGATGGGTGCTCTCGCGTCCCTCCTGCTGCTCTCTCTGCCGAGTTACTCCGCGGAGCCCCTCTGCTAAGATCTGCCGGCCCTAGTTTCCAGATCTTAGCTTCTCCTTCTCCAGCCCAGCTCGAGTCTTTGCATTCTACAGATAAGCTACACATTACGGTTAACTTGAACTGTCACTTGCGTCCTGACAAAACACCCTGGCAGGTGCACAAAAACCCATCCTTCTGTGAGTCCCCAGAATTTACTATTGCTTTGCAGATAGCACATGCTCAGTTTAAAAGGGGCTTCTTCATGAAAATGACAGCTTAATTAATCCAGCAGTCATGGTGTAAATGGGTCCTTTTGAGACCCAGTAGCACAAGGCCTTTCTCCAATGGAATTTCATTCATGGCAGGGATATTGGCCAAGGGAGGACACAGTTTTGGGAAAGGCTTTCCAGTAGGTGAGTACTTTCTTCTCTTCCTACCAGGTTATGATGTAAAGCTTATCTTATACCTCCTTGGCATTTATTTATTTATTTTTTTTGTAAATACTGGGACACTGTCATTGTAAATCCTTTGCACACCAGTAGAGCCTGGTGGAGAGAAAAATAGGCTTTGACGGCAAACCCAACAGAGACTCCTAACTTTGGCCAAGCTGTTCCATAAACATAAATCATCTACTAACAAGTCTAGTCTATATCAAGTGCTTAGTTGTTATTAATTTTATATTCATTTTGTTTTAGGCCCAAGAACATGTAAGTCAAAGGAACTATTCTAAGTGACTAAATGGCTGATTCTGGCTTTTTAAGTCCGGAGAAATACTCCTTTTGTGTTTTGTGAGCCTAAAAAAAACCACACCAGTGATCACTGTACACATTAGCTGGATTTTTCTGAAAGTTCTAAGAAGAGGAAACCACTTAGACATTTTTATCCAGACTGAGGGCCAGTTATGTGCCAGGCACTGCTAGGTACAAGGAAGACAGTGGTGACATAAGAATGTGAGCTCTTCCTCTGCTAAGTGGTTCTCCACCAGAGCAGGTTTTCTCCCCAGGGGATATATGGCACTATGGGGGGACATATCTCATTGTCATGACTGGCATATGCTAATGGCATCTAGCAGAGGCTAGGGGTGCTGCTGAACATCCTTCAATGCCCAGGACAGTCTCCACTCTAGAGTTATCAGCCCAATGTCAACAGTGCCAAGGTTGAGAAAACTTGCGTTAGACAGTGGGGGCCGCTGGTGGTTTTTGAGCAGGGCAGTGTCAAACAGTGTTGGTGCCGATACCCTCATCAACCCGAGAGAAAGTTGCACAAAGGATGGCTCACTTTGTGCAATGAGGAATCTTAAAAAAGCTTCGTGGCCGTCGGGGTTTTAGAAATGAAACCCTGTTTTTACTGTACTGGAACAGCTGCTGAACAGACACATGTGGGGGTCAGTGGTGCTGTGGTCGAGAAACCCGGCCCTCCCATAGCATCTGCTCAGCAGGCCTCGCAGGAAAACCCAGAGTCTTCTGTCACAGACACAGTGATTCCCCTCAGCTATTTTCCTCCATCTGAAAAGGTTCAATTGAAGGTCAGTATTTTGTCTGATCTTGCAAGACGGAGAAGCCCAAAGTTTAACCTAATTTCTCATCCAAGTTCAATGTCACATGATGATGGGAAATTGCCTTGTCTGAGATCGGGAGGCCAAGTGCTACTGAATGTCTGGATGACCATGAACAAGCCACCCACCCTCTAGCCCTTCTGGTATCTCTGAGAAAAAGCCAGACTAGGTGAACCCCAAGCCCAGAGACTTCTAGCTAGAAATGACTTTAGCCACCTTCAGCCTCCTCTTCGATGAATATAAAGCAGCTAAGAAAAAACTACCTTTGACCCAAAGAGTTCTTTTCAGATCAAAGAATAAAATCCTCATTTTTAACGTAAGTCATAAAAAGTGTCAACCTGAGGTGACGTGGTTTTAGTCTATACCTATGACTCTCTATCAGGGTTACTTTGTCCCCTTGGGCATATTTGGCAATACCGGGAGACATCTGTGGTTGTTCCAGTTGAGGGGGTGCTACTGGCATCTAGTGGGTAAAAGCCAGGCCTCCTACCGTGCATGAAGATTCACCCAGCCCCATGTCAATAGCGCCAAGGTTGAGAAGCCCTGATGTATAGTGATGAGGAAAAGCAAAATTTCTCAACTGTAGCACATCAGACACAGCACTTTCTGTTTCGTACGGTCTAGAAACCTGGGCTAAGCTGATTATACACTTGGGCGGTGTCTACACTGACCCATCAAAACACACTTGTTATGAAACCACTGGGGAATACTGCTTTCCAGCTTCAGCAGATGTTAAGACACATAACATCCTGCTCCTTTAGAAAGAGTCAAGTTGGGAGAATACTCACTGAATACCTAAGGTTTTTCTTGACAACTCTTCTTGCTCTTGTTTTTACTGAGTGGCTATTCCTGGGCTATTTGTCAAACAAACCTTATCTCTTGTAATATCATCTTTTATTTTCTGTTTGGTGTGGTTTTTGAATTCCAGGCAGACCAGGCCCAGTATAATAGTCTTGGACAGACATTCTTCCTGTCTGGGGTATTTTCTTCCTGTCTAGGGTATTTTAGTTACAGCCCTAAAGTTTGCAAAATGTTCTTTTTTTCTGAAAAGATATTCTTGAAAATCAATAAACTTCAGAGGATGGAAAAAGCTGATCAGTGCCTTTTCAAGATACGGGGTATTTCCTTGGGAGAATAGGCATAATAACTCGATCCCCAAATAAAATGGGTTCAGAGAGCAGGCCCTTAGCCTTTACATGTAGCCTGCTGTCTAGGGATTGTCCTCAGGAACCCAAAAGAAAATTGAACACTATATCAGCCATGAAAATAAACAGTGGGCCATCACAAAGAGGAAATTAGGCAGTGGGCCTAAAATAATGTTGAACTAACTTTACATTCCCTTCTGCCCCCATTTTGCTGTGTTTCTGAGGAATGTGTATTTGTGGGGGATATTAAGTAGAGCTATTTGCTATCCACAAATGTCTGCCTGCATTTGTTTGCCTGAAGAAGTGAGATGTGAAGCAGTGGGGATACACCTTGAGATGAAAGGATGTTGGTAAATATGAGCAAGGCTAATAAGCATTAAAGGAAAAATTTTTTTCCTTTTTATGGCTGCACCTGCTGCCTATGGAAGTTCCCAGAATAAGAGGGCAAATTGGAGCTGCAGCTGCAGCCTACACCACAACCACAGCAACACCAGATTGGAGCTGCATCTGCGACCTACACCACAGCTCACAGCAACACCGAATCTTTAATCCACTGAGCAAGGCCAGGGATCCAACCCGCTTGCTCATGGATAGAAGTCTGGTTCATAACCCACTGAGCCATGAAGGGAACTCCCATATTACTCTTATATTAAGCAAACTTGATGACCTGGTTCTTTCTTCCAGTCATATATGGTGGATTCCTTTATCTCATTTTATTATGTTGGCTAAAACTCTGCAGGGTAATGCCCAATGGAAAGCATTTATAGCAGGCAGCCTTATCTTTCTGCTGACTCTAAAGGAAATTAAAGTTTATCATTAAATGTGATGTTTATTATATGTGTACCATAGATAACTTTAATTAACCACATTTAGAAGAGTTCCCTCGATTCCTAGCATGCTAGGTGCTATTACTTTGAATGGAAGTGGAATTTTATTAATTGCTGATATTCTAACTTTTAAAATGATGATGTGATTTGTCTCTCTTGTTTGGGTTATTGTTGTGAATTCTAGTAATATGTCAAAAACTCTAAATCCCTGAACTAAGCCTCCTTGGTCATGACATTTAAACCTAATGCTACTTTCGGTAGGATTTTAAAAGAATTTTTACATTTATGTTCAGAATTGAAAGTGATCTCTAATTTTACATTTATATACCATTCTTATATGATTTTCGAGTCAAGATTACCTTAGCTTCATAGAGTGAATTGTGGAGCTTTTCTTCTTTTTTCTCCCCTCTGCTCTGTAATAGTCTATATTGGCTAGAGATTATTTGTCTTTTAAAAATCTGATAAAACTTAATAAAATCATTTGGGATCAGTGAGTATTGAGGGGAGATGTTTTACTGCAGATTTAATTATTTAATGGGTATAATTGAATTTAGGTTTTCTGTGTCATTTTGAATCATTTTTGATAATTTATATTCTTTAAGAAAATCACCCATTTCACATTACTTTTAATTCTATGGATATAAAGTTGGTATCTCAAGGTTTTTGTTTTACACCATTAACCACACCTGCATTTATATCCTCTCTTACTGTTTGCGCCTTTTTTTCTTGATCAGTTGCTCAAGGTTTGCATGTTACATAAATCTTTCTTAAAAACCACCTGTTTTTTTATCCTTATTTTTCTATTTCATTATATTCTACACTAATCTTTTTTGTTTCCTTGTTTTACTCTCTGAATCTTCCATGTCATCGTTTTCATCCTGTTTTTAAGTCCTCTGAAATTAGTCATCCTGTTATTGTTTATAGACAGCTTGATTAGGCTAGCTCATGTTTCCCAGTTTTCTGACTTGCCATGGCTTCTTGAATCTGTTCATTCCCACTAGGTTCAGTATGCCTCTTAACAGAAGTTATATTATCCCTTGGAGTTCCCATCATAGCTCAGCAGTAATGAACCAAACTAGTATCCATGAGGATGTGGGTTCGATCCCTAGTCTGCTCAGTGGGTTGGGATCTGGTGTTGCCATGAGCTGTGGTGTAGGTTGCAGATGCAGCTCAGATACTGTGTTGCAGTGCAGCTCCAATTGGGCCCCTAGCCTGGGAACTTCCATGGCAAGGGCAGCCCTAAAAAAAAAAAAAGTTATCCCTCAGTTTATCTTTGAGTGAGGATCTATGAGCGGAAACTCTTGGCATTTGTCCGAAAATATCTTATTTCACCCTTGCTTTTGAATGACAGTTAGCTGTATGTGGAAGTTAAGTTGACAGTAATTTTCTCTGAGCCCTTTAATGAAATCGTTTCATAATCTGCTTGTCTCTTTTTTGCTGAGGAGAAGTCGGTTTTCATCCTAATGCTGTCTTTTTGCAGGTAGCCTGTTTTTTTTTAGGATGTTGCTTACCCTTTGGTATCCTGGAATTTCCCTATAATTTATAAAGTTCTAGATTATTTTTAATCTATCAAATTTGAGACATTTAGCTTTTCTTCATCTGAGGATTTTGTGTCTTTTATTAATTCTGCAAAGATCTCGACTGTTTCTCTTTTTGAATATTGCTTCCATACATGCCCTTAACCCCATCATCGCTCAGCGTCTCAGGACCATCCCTCCTTCGCGTCTCTCTTCTGCATCTCCGTCCCCTCCTACCTATGATATCAGTCCCATTGACAAGTCCACACGCCCTAATGCCTCCCATCTTTTATTTTTAAAAAATCCTCCCAGGGCCCACTTCGTATCTCCCTGGAGCTATCTTGTTGCTCTGCAGGACATCACAGCCAAACTTCTTAACAAATTTGCCTACACGTTTCTCCACTTCCATGCTTCCCATTTATCCTTCAGTTCTCTCAAGTACAGCTTCCGCCCTTGCCTGGACATCCAAAGACACTGCTCTTGCCCAGGTTGCCAGTCACTTGCATACGTCTGAATCAAAGTTCAGCCCTCATTTAATTGGACTTTTTTCCAACATTCAACCTGGTTGGCCACTCCTTCCCTAAGACACGCTTCACCTCTTGGCTTCTTAAATGCTTTACTCTCTTGCTTCTCTCCAATGTTGGAACACCGAGGACTTGGAATTAGGCTCTATTTTCTTTATTGTCTACTCTCTGTCTCTAATACTTTTTTTTTTAAATCTATTCATAGTGTTTAAATACCATTTATTAGGATGGTCAAATGTATACCTCTAGCCCCCACTTCTTCTCCGAGCTATTGAATTGTGTGTGACTTCCTGCCTGACCCTAACACTTGGAACTTGAGCAACGTTTAACCTTAAACTGCCCAAAGCTGAATTCTTCTATTTCTCCCAAAAGAATGTCTTCCATATCTCAGCAGACGGCATCACTATCCACCTGGTTTCTAAAACTAGACTCCAGGAGTCATTCTTGATTCCTTTCTTTGTCAAAGACCCACATTTACTCTGCTATCAAGTCCTTTCAGTTCTCTCTTCAAAATGTATCCACTTCCCATCTCCACCTCCAGCATCCTGGTCTTGGCTTCTTTTGTTTCTCAACTAGAAACTACTATCTACTTCTTGACTCTTTCTTACTATTACCTTTGCTAGTCTCCCTTCCATTTTCAGCACAGTGGTCAGAACATCTTTTTTAAAAAATCATGTACTTATTTAAAATCCTGCAGGAACTTCCTGTTGGACCTCAGTTACAACCAAATCCACACTCGTTAACGAAGGCTTCAGGGCCCTGCCCGTCCCAGTTCTTCTCCCCCTCCCCCTGGTGCTCTGGCCACCCCGGCCTCTAGTCCCCCCATCGCACCGAGCTCCTCTGCTCCTGCAGAGCCTCCATAGAGTCCTTCCACCTGCAGCGCTCCTCCTACCGTCCACGCCAGGCTGGCCCCTTCTCTTCCTTCAAGCAGCTTGAACCACCTTTCAAAAGAGGACTTTCTGACCATCGTGGATAAACATCGGGGCCTTTCTTAAATCTCTCTAGTAGCAGCCTCATTTCTTCTTTTATAGCCCTTTTCTTGCCTTTTTTTTCCCATTGCCTTTTTTTTTTTTAAATACTTTAATGACCTTGCAATGTCCACAGTATATTAAGAATCAACTTTGTTGCCATAATTAACCGGCAGTTCCTTTCAAGCATTTCCAGTAAAACATTAAGAAACCTTTGTTGAATTTGTAAAATGTTCAGCTTTCAATAGGACACTTTACTGAGAAATTCTTTTAGTACTAAACTTAATCTGAGTGGGCCTCCCGGTGAATCATGGCATTTTGGCGCTGAGAATGCAAGTGCTCCCTCGGACGGATTCTCTGCCTTCCAACAAAGGGGTGCTTTGTCATATCTTAGTGTCATTTCCTTGGCAGCACGATTCTCCATTTTAGTAAAAACAATTCTGACTGGTTTTTGGTGGTGTTGTGTGGGTATGTTGTTTTTTTTTTTCCCATCATGTTTCAAAGCAGAAATAGTAAAACGGGGCACTTTGCATCTGATAAACTGAAATACCAAAAGACTGTGATAGCTTAGTTTTATTGCATAGAAACCTTGGTCAGAAGTTGTTCTTTTTGACTGGTTAATTGCTTACTTTCTCTGCCTTGATAAATCTGCGAGTGCCATTAGGAGGGACTCAATTCCGTTTCATGTGTCAGTTTATGTACACTCAATGGCTAGCGCATATAAATAAATGAGGATCTCAAAGTGGCGCTGTTTTTTCCTTAAGCTGGGCTTTGTTAAGCGTCTTCCCAAATTGTGAGCGCTGCTGTCATCCGGACTAAACAGGGTTATACAGGCCTCCCGGTCTCTTAAAAAAAAATATTGTCTGCATGTCTTTCATTTGTTAATGGAGGTTTAAAACTTGGAAAGTCTTTATATGAGCCACCCAGTCACATAATATTTGAATTTTGTGAAAATTCAAAACCTCTTCACATAGATTTCTATGCCCCAAATAGACCGCCTGTGATGGTTTCTGGCTTACCACAACCACATTTGGCTCTCCAGGAATCCCCCAGCTTTGCTTCTTGAAGCCAGTTGGTGCCAGAGAACATGTTATTTTCTTTGGTTTTTGTTTTCAGTTATGACTTAATACATGGTCCTGTCACAGGAGGACCTGCACCCGAATGGAGATAAGACCATCCTTACTCCATGATGTCCAAAATATTTAACGGGTAACTCGGACACCAGCCAATGAGGCTGGCTCCCTGGCCATTCAGAAGGCCAAGGCTACGCTTCGACTCACACAGCCATAGGCCACACAGGGGTGTGGTGAGTACAGACACCTCTCTGGGGAAGGCCAATTGCAGACCCTATTAATAGCTTTCATTTTCAACCAATTCCCTCACTTTTAAAAATGCCTTCTCTGGGGAGCTCCCATCGTGGCTCAGCAGCAACGGACACAGCTAGGATCTATGAGGACACAGGATCAGTCCCTGGTCTTGCTCAGTGGGTTAAGGATCCGGAGTTGCCGTGAGCTGTGGTGTAGGTCGAAAATGTGGCTTGGATCTGGCATTTCTGTGGCTGTGGTGTAAGTCAGCAGCTGCAGCTTTAATTTGACCCCGAGCCTGGGAACTTCTGTATGCCACAGGTCCAGCTGTAAAAAGACAAAAAATAATAATAAAATGCCTTTTCTGGAAGTGGCTTAAGGTCTTGGAATCTTTGATTTATCCCATTTATCCCTACCTGAATATTCTAGAGAGAGGGCAACTTCGGTCAAAAGACCGTAGTAACTGAACTCGTTTAGCTAAATGCAGGTTATAGCCACCAGCTCAGGCCTTGCTTGGGGCGCTGGTGGTGCGGGCCTGTGAGCTTCCTGTTTCTCCATGTTCCTTTCTAGCTCTGGTTCAGGGCATGGAGGATGAGTGGAGAATTTTCAAAAAGCAAAGCACTTCTCCGTTTTCTCCAGATCCGTTAGCAACTCAGCTTCACTGGATAGAGAGAGCCCAGCGAGAGAAGCTCACTCCCTCTCAGGCTTTTGTTTCTCAAGGTCATCTATTTGTTTCATGTCCAAGGCCACCAGCCTCCGAGTGACTGAATTTTCTGACAGTTTTCTTCTTTTTGGCTCCTAGGTCCACACGTTCCGAGGCCCGCACTGGTGCGAATACTGTGCCAACTTCATGTGGGGCCTCATTGCCCAAGGGGTCCGGTGCTCAGGTAGACACGGAACTTTCTTTATCTTTTTCCATTTACACAACATGTCACAAGGTTGAGCTGGAGGGCTTCTCTCCAGAGCTGGGAAACAGGCCCAGCATCTCTCCATGCTGGGAAACTAATCTAGTTCAAAAGTCTAGCTTTCTGGAAGATTCACGGCGTCTCTGTACTGAATGGAGAGACTGTTCTGGATGTTTGCTAGAATGCAAAGGGATAGCTCACGTTTGTACAAGGAAAGAAAAAAAAGGCAAGCGAATGTATTTTCTTGGGCACCTCCCTGACACCCCAAACAGGCAACTGTCCTAAAAAGAAAAAGCAATCAATTCCAGTGGAATCGCATAGATGGAAAAGCCACATTGCAAAATCATAATAAAAATCGTAGTATTAGTGAACACTTACCACATCCCAGGCACTGAGCTAAACACTTTCTATCTATCATGCCATTTAGCCTCACCAGCAATCCTTGGGGGAGACACGCTTATTCTCCCCATTGAATAGATGAAGAAACTGAGGCTTGTTGATCATTGTTGATTGCTCTTGGCCACACAGTAAGTGATGGACTATTGATTTGACTCCAGAGCCCATGCCCAGTATTTTTCTGCCATCAGATTAGCAGTGAAAATACACGCCTTGGTTTTGATATCACCTCTTTTCAAAGCACCTTGAAACTCTTGGTGTTTTTCCACCTAGAACTGGACGCACACACCCATTGCTAATAGCACACAACACATCTTATTAAGATACATTGAACAAAACAGAAGAGAATTGCCAAATTAATGTGTAACCAGGCTTCCTAATTCATCATGCCGCGCTTTTTCTGGCAGGCAGTTCTGGCCTGGAGCAAGAACAGCCTCCTGTGATATATTGATTGGGTTTCCACACCCACAGCATGACTGATTTCTTCCTTGCTAGGGTATGATTTTAAAAAATAATTCTTATGAAGTGTTTAAAATAAAATAAGCTAATAACACTACATTAAGATGATCTATTTCCCCATCCTGCCCATTTTGGTTCAGAGGGCCATGGGACCTTAAATCCGTTCTCTGCCTGGAAAGGGCTATTTCGGCTTCTACTGTGTAGATGCAGCAGTCATGGGTGCTGATACCTGGAGGGTTGCGGGAATGCTCACGTTACGTGGGTTAACTCTGCCCACCCCCATCTCAGGTCATGAGACAAGCAGTAAACACGGGGCTGGAGGCGGCCTCCCCAGAAATGTCCCAGATACCCTGGATTACCGCAAAGGCTTAGGTACCAAGAGTTACAAAGCATTCCACAGTTCGACCACTGAGCAAAGAGGTAGAATATCCGAATTACTCCATGGTCATTAATTCAACTTGGCCAGATTATACCTAGCAAAAATATCCCTAATTGCTGGTTTTATCCAATTTCAGCAGGAAATTGGTCCAAAGTCAATATTATGAGAACAAAACTCTGGGATTCAGTTTGGCTGCGAACAGCAACTTTCTCTGGGATAAAGGGGCTTGGGTTTTTTCCTGTGTTTTTTGTTGTTTTTTTTTTTTTAATAAAACAGATTCTAAGGCTATAAAGTTCTCCAGTGGCTACTGTTTAGTCTCATACTTCCTCTGAGCAGCAGGAGCGCTGATCATTAAATATTAAGATGAGCCATCATTGCCTCTCAACTCTATATTTTACATATTTTAAGTGTTTTTAAAATTAACTAGATTCTATAGCATATAGAATTGTGTTAGTTTGCAAGAACTGAATATTTTTATACTTGTTATAAAACATCTTCATTTTACTAAAATCTTAGTATTTAACTCTATGTAAACACACTGTTGCTTCAGACCTGAAAATGTGGTTTATAAGGAAATTGAAAATAGAATTATCATATAATCCAGCAATTTCACTTCCGTACCAACTGAAGGGAGGTACTTGAACAGATGTTTGTACTCCATGTTCACAGCAGCGTTGTTCATCAGAGCCAAAGGCAGAAGCAACCCAAGAATCCATCAATGGATGAATGGTTAAACAAAACTAGCTATACATTTACAATGAAATATTATTGTAAATGGAATGTTCTTTGGGAAATTATCATGGCTACAATACCCTTGAACCTTAAGGACGTTACACTAAGTGAAATAAGCCCGTCACAAAAGGACAAATACTGTGTGAGGTGTCTAAAGTGGTCTAAAGTGGTCAAATTCACAGATGCTGAAGGCAGAACGTGGTTACCAAGGGCCAAGGGGAAGAGGGTCTGGGGAGTTATTGTTTAATGGGTACGGAGTTTCCGTTTTGGAAGATGTAAAATGGTTTGGAGATGGATGGTGATAATTGTTGTATTCAGTGTTTTAAGGCCCTTAATGGAACTGAACTGACACTTGAAAATGGTTAAAATGGTGAATTTCATGTATATTTTACCACAATTTAAAAAATTATTTTAAATGAAGTTTTTAAGAATTCACAACTGGTAAAAAAAAAAATTACTAATGAAATAACTTAAGAATATCTGGGCATCGGTATCCTTCTATTTCTATTGCCATATTTGCTGTCCCTTCTATTTAACTCTCACGCAGTACTTGCCACACTTCTGTCTTTACATGTATTAATTTATTTGATCCTCGTGATAACCCTAGGTGCTATTATTATCCAAACAAGAAAACCAGCCAATTCTCTTTAGTTCAGTTCACCGACATCTACATTCACCAAATAGATCTATCAAATGTTACTGAAGTTTACTTGAGCTTTGTTGAATTTCTCATGATGGTAAAGCAAGGTAATTAGAACTGGTTTGGGGAATTCTCTGGTGGCCTCGCTGTCAGGGACTAGTTTTGTTGGGATAGACAGACCTCAGCCAGTAAACATTATGTGAAAATCATGTAGTGATTCTCAAAAATCATTTTTTATGATTTTACAAAAGTTTAGATTGTCTCAAATCCTTGGTATGGTTGTGCCTTTTTTTTTTCTTAAACAACCAATTATTATGTGTGTGTATAATATGTCTATAAAGCATAAAAATGATGTTGGTATTATTCTTTACACCTAGAAAAACAATCGACATTAGAAGGTACTTTGAATAGACACCAAATCAACTTTGAACATCTTCAGCATTAAATTTTTATTCTCCAGAATGTAGACTGTGCCTTGTTATTGTTAGAGAAATTCCATCAGTGGATACCAACTGCTAATAAGGCTTTTAATGTGTTCATTGAACTTAAAAGCACCTTTTCAGCTTCGGATCTTGATATGAGCTTTATAAATAATTAAACTCCTCATCATATTACATGGCATTGTTCCAAACTGTAAACTCTCGGATACTCCCACCTGTGTCCATTTGGACAGTATTTCCACTACAGGTGTCAAAATAAGGCAAGTAGAAAGGAAAACGGCCTACCCAGACTGCCCAACAAGGCTGACAGGAGTGGAAAGTACAGGCAACTCACCAGGAAGACACAAGAATATGCCAGTGGTCGTGGGTCTCTCAGACCAAAGATTAGAGGTTCCTACAGACAGAGTGACCATGTCAGAAAAGGAGTGTCACAGACTTAAGGGAAACAACCTGGCAAAAGTCCCTGGTGCCCTTTATAAGCATGATTTGCCCTGGGAAGCCAAACCCAGAAGCCCTCTTATGGACCCAAGGTTCCAGTCCCAAAAGGGGTGTGAGGGACACAAACAACATAGCTAATTACTGAAATTATCTCAGCAAGATGTTCTATTCTTGTGCCAACGACAGAGAAGGCTTATTGAGAAAAATGGAACCATGTAAGTTTTGTGAGTAAAGACAGATGTCCTACTCAGCCGTGTGGACAATAGCACCTCCAAAGGGGATGGATGTTCAGAGAGAGAGACAGCAAACCCCGCAGTGTTTTCATTTTTATTTTCGGTAACATGTCATTTGTGTTGACCTTTGACAAAAGAGCCAGGCAAGTCTAATGTGGTTTCTTTGTTTACAGACTGTGGGCTGAATGTACACAAACAGTGTTCCAAGCACGTTCCCAACGACTGCCAACCTGATCTCAAGAGGATCAAGAAGGTGTACTGTTGTGACCTCACCACACTCGTGAAGGCTCACAACACGCAGAGACCCATGGTGGTAGACATATGCATTCGGGAAATTGAAGCAAGAGGTTCGGGAAAGACTCCTTATGAGAGTGGTTTTATTTTTACTGTTTATTTTTACTGTTGTCAAGGAGACTTTCTTCTAATTGTTAAACTGACTCTCCACTATTGATCTTGAGGAAATGGTCTGCCCAGGCGTGCGCGCGCGCGCACACACACACACACACACACACACACACACACACACACAAACCAACCGACTACATCAATTTATTTTTCATACATAAACCATGCATGTGTGCATTTAGCACATGCTTGTTAAACATTTATTATATGTTACACACTGAGGATTGAAAGTCATAGTTTTTACCTTCAAGAAATTCATTCCACAATAGGCAGAATTGGGGCTGGACAAATAAGTGCATGCTATGAGTACATGTATCCAAAATACCATGGAGAAATTTCTGTCGTGGCTCAGCGGTAATGAGGATCCATGAGGATGCAGGTTCGATCCCTGGTCTTGCTCAGTGGGTTAAGGATCCTGTGTTGCCCTGAGCTATGGTGTAGGTCACAGACGTGGCTCAGATCTTGCATTGCTGTGACTGTGGTGTAGGAACTTCCATATGCCAAGGGTGTGGCCCTAAAAAAAAACC
This sequence comes from Catagonus wagneri, assembly GCA_004024745.2. Taxonomy (NCBI): domain Eukaryota; kingdom Metazoa; phylum Chordata; class Mammalia; order Artiodactyla; family Tayassuidae; genus Catagonus; species Catagonus wagneri. Next base: position 14,598,256 of record PVHT020000105.1, on the reverse strand, counting down.
ATGGAGTCACGGAGGAAGACATTTTAATTTTAGCAGCGTTCAGAAAGGGTTTATGGTACTGGTAAGGTTTGAGTTAGGTCTTAAAAAAGTGTCCCTAGTAAATAAATAAAGAATTTATTGGTCAACATATATTTTCTGCCATATATAAATTCACTCCTAGTATTGAATCTGTTTATTCCAAAGAGAGTTAAAAGATTGAAAAGATCTAGTCATTGAAAATTGAGAAGGCAAGGAAGATAGAAACATTTCAAAGAAAAGATTATATTAGGCTTGAGTCATCTTTCCTTTGTGCTTTGTTTTGGACACTTTTTCAGCATCAAAATGTTCCATGATGTTGTGAATAGAGTCTGGTTGGGGAGAATGTGGATTGTTGGATGTAGTTTGGATAATGGAAAGGGCTTTTCACCATGGCTGCCATGTACGTACCCTTGCTGCTATAGCTGATATCTGGAATTGTGTCCACCTTGGCTTAATATGTTCTACAGGTGTTTATGTGCTCGCCAACTATCCCATTCTTTCCAAAACAAAACAAAGGAGGACATGATAACTTGTTGTCCCAAACCCTTTATAGACAGGAAATTATTTCCTCTTCCACGCAGGATGAAAACTCTAGCTATTCTGTTCCCTTAAGACTCATTCATTTCATCTCAGATGGTAAGAAATGCCTCCTGCCTTTTCACTGCAGTGGCTGTCAGAGCTGGGTGAGGCCACTGATGCAAGGGCTGACTGGGTAAGAATTGAGGGGGAAGCCCTGACCCTGGGAGAGTAGCCCTGGGAACTACTGTTTGGAGGACTTTGATCTGGGGTCAGATCATCAGCCTCCCCAGAGCCTGCAGTCAGGACTCTGGAGAAGTGGGGTCATCCCGTAGCGCTCCTCCTTAGAGACCGTTAATAATCCAGGCTGAGTTTTACTACCATGCCGAATATGTCCACGGGGAACACAGCACTAAACATGTCTAGAACAACAGCAGGAATGGCCCAAGTCGGGAATCTATGCCAGGGGAGCCGCAGGAAAGGGATTGGAGCTACTGGCATTTGAGAGGTCCGCGTGTGTGAGCAGAACTGGAGAATGGGCTGGAGGAAATTCACGTGACCCTCCCATTCCCAGCTTCATTGCCACCACTGCCGACGTCATTCCCCACCTTCCATCCATAGCAAACTCCTCATTGTTCCCCAAATGTTCTTTTACAGACATTTGTTTCTGTATAACATGGCAGAGTGAAAAGATCACAAACTTGAAGTTAGATTCCAAACCATTTCTCATACTAGCTTTATTATGATCTCAGGCAAGTTACTTACTCCATTTAAATATCTAGCTTCTCATCTCTAAAGTGAACAGAATCACTTGTGCCTTGTAAGGTGGTTGTGAGGGTTAAAATGAGTTGATCCATATAAATGACCTAGTACAGGGCCCAACTGTCTAGGACTCCACCCTAACTCCACCTCCAAATTTGCGTGTCTGACCAGTGGACTACACCCATATGTTTCAGTGCTGTCACAGAGACCCCAAATAACAGTGTCTTCAACAGGATAGAAATCGCTCTCTCTCGAGCAGCAGCCCAGGGCTGGTGGAGCAGTTGCCCAGGGGCAGGAACCTGGGCCCTGCAACTTGTCACCCTTGTTATTTGAGAGCTGCCCTCATCTGCATGATCTCAGAAGGCTAGCATCATCTCATCTGCGTTCCAACCAAGAGCAAAGGGGCACGCTCTTTCTCTTCAAGTCCATGACCCAGGCACTTCTGCTCTCTTCACAATGGCCAGAATTTAAGGGCCTCTGCAGTGGGTGTTGTTCTGAAAAACCAAAGGTTTCATCACAACAAAGGAAGGAGAGAACTGCCATCGGAAGGGGAGCTGGCACCTTCTGCTGACTCTGGCAAACTCCAGCTCATTCTTTGTGACTTTCTTCAAGGAAAGCTTCTCAGTAAGACCTTCCCATAGCCTCTATCAGAAGACAGGGTCAGTATTCATGGTACTGTGCTCCCGTGTGTACTGTGTCCTCACTTCTATTGTGCAGGTTACACTGAACTGAGGCATGCTTACGTGTACCACCAACCAGAACAGGAGGACACCAGGTCTCATCTTGTGGGTCAATTCACTTGATCAATAGTGGCACCCTAGACAGCTGTACTGAGATGAATTCTGAAGCTGAGCAGGGTACAATGGGAGGGAAAGCTGGGGTCAGCTGTCTCCTGTGGTCACAGGAGGGGGGGGAAGTATTTATGCCATGCATTTGTCATCTCTGAGGCAGACTTAATGCTGACCCTTTTATATGGTGGATAGTATACATGAAAACAGAAGTTTGCCAGCATATACTGCAGCAGCAGTAAAAGCTATTTATTTATTATCGTTGTAGTTCTAGTTTCCTAGTAGCTAGTTTTGGACAAGATCTGAAATCTTGTCCTCTATCCCTTCTGATATATTTTGGGAACGTAGCTAGCCCTTAGGACATATCTTAAATCAATAAGATCTGGTAGCAGAAGCTACCTTTTTTTCTTAATCTAAATATACAGTGATTAAGTTTCCAGAACTGGAGTTTTCACTGTGGCTCAGCAGGTTAAGAACCTGGCTTTTCTGTGAGGATTAAGGTTTGATCCCTGTCCTTGCTCCGCAGTCGCAGATACAGCTTAGATCCCATGTTGTTGTGGCTGTGGTGTAGGCCTGCAGCTGCAGCTCGGATTCAACCCCTAGCCTGGAACTTCCACGTGTGGCCATTAAAAAAAAACTTCCCTGAGTCTTCATTAGAATTTTCCTGCATCTGTTTATATGATCATTTATTTGAATGTAGAACAATTAAACCATATTTAATGAAACATTTAACATTGTCATATTTATGATTAAACACATAAGGCTATAAATTTGGAACAGTTCTAGTAAAATCAGAATCATATGTACTCCACACATGCATACTTGCATTGTGTGGCTAGCACAGTGCTGCACACAGTATGATACATAGGTTAATATGATGCTGGGGAAAAAGCAGGTTGCTATAGTGAAATCGCATTCAACAGTCAGAAGAACAAAGGGAACAGGAGACCATGGTTGATTAAGAAAAATTTTTTTTTGGCTTTTTTTAGGGCCACACTCGTGGCATGTGGAAGTTCCCAGGCTAGGGGTGAATAGGAGTGAAGTGACCAGCCTACACCACAGTCACAGTAACTCAGGATCTGAGCTGAATCTGTGACCTACACCACAGCTCGTGGAAATGCCAGATCCTTAACCCACTAACTGAGGCCAGGGATCGAACCCGCATCCTCATGGATACTTGTCAGGTTCATTACTGCTGAGCCTTGACAGGAATTCTGAGAATCTTAAACATGGGTTCACTTTGCAAAGCCAGGCAGGAGGAAGATCAGATTGTTAAGGTCTCCATTGCCACACAAGCAAATGAAGACAGACTTGCACGGAAACCGGGATGGACAAGTTCAAGTCCTAACACAGCAGTGTGTAACATATAAGAGTGCTGACTATATTTGCTCATTTCCTGATAGCACAGTGTAGATAGGAGATTAGATTCTTTTTTAAATGTTTTGGGAGGCTGAAGTCCATCTTTCTCTCTTTCATTTTTTTTTTTTTTTTGAACAGGATTAAAATCAGAAGGCCTTTATAGAGTCTCTGGATTCACTGAACACATTGAAGACGTCAAAATGGCATTTGACAGAGGTAGGCTTGCACTTTCTTGAGTGTCAGACGACTTATCCCAAGCATCTTCTGTTTTGGAACCAGATTTTATTCATTATGGGAATGGGGTTTTAGAGCTACTGAGAGCTGTGCTTTAGGAAGCCAAGGAGAAACAGTACGCAAATGCAGTTCTCTCCTTCTCTAGGGAAAGTGTTTTCTTTAAAGTCATGGACAGTTGACCCCGTGGGGAAGTGAGTTTAAAATACTACTTGAATGATCATATAGCATTTGGTGCTATTAAGAGTCTTGACTTGGTTGCCCAACATTTATGGTCAGTCCACATGGCATCAGGGTACCTCCTGCATCCTCCATCTCAGGATCCCATTGACTCCTCTCCTTTTCCCAATTCTCCAAAGACGAGAGCATGGGGTTGGGAGTACGCCCAGCACTGAAGTAGGGGAAGCGAGTAGAAGTTCAGGAGGTAACTGTGCTCTCTCTGCCTGTGCCATACGTCCTCTAGGCCATATTCTTAGGTCAGATATCATGAGCCTAACTGGGAACTTATTCAAAATACAGATCACCAGCGCCCCTCCTGGGGACTCGTGCAAGAAGCTGAGTGAGCCAAGAAATCTGTTTTTCTGTTGAACATTTGAAATAATTTGTACCACACCAGTCAAAAGATGGAACCTCCAGCCTACCAGATAGGACCTCCCCAACTCTGTAAAGTAATAGACAAGGTGTCTGATGATCTAGCTCCCTGTCTATTCAGGCTCGTAGTCAGTTCCTCCTCTCTGTGTACCTGGTACCCCAGCAATACTGAAACACACCCTCTCTCTTTTCATGAACAGGTACCTGGGCTCGCATCGCTCTGCCCATCTAGAGCCTTACCCATTAATCAGGCGTCACCTCAAGTCTTTCCACTTTTATGACTCTTCCCCAGTCACCCCAAGCTGACATAAGAATTCCATTTCCTTTTCCGCTGTTCCCCCGCCCCCCCGTTTCCACATGTCTCCAGAACAGCAATCTTCCCATGTCCTCCTTATCATTGAGTTGCATGCCTGACTCCCAGTCTAACTAGAGTTATTAGAAAGGAGTGCGGTTGGCCTTCTGAATTTGCAGGTTCCGTAGCCATAGAGTCAACCAATGATGTATCAAAAATATATTTTTTTTAATTCCAGAAAGTTCCAAAAAGCAAAACTTGAATTTGCCACATGCTGGCAACTATTTCTGTAGCATTACATTATGTTACATTGTGTTAACATTATTTACATAGCACTTACTTTGTGTTAGGTATTGTCAGCAATCTGGAGATGACTTAACGTATACTGGATGATATGCATAGGTTATATGCAAAAGATAAGCCGTTTTACCCAAGAGATTTGAGCATCCATGGATTTTAGTATCCATGTGGTGGGGAATTCCTGAAACCAATCCCCTGTAGATACTCAGAGACAACTGTGTCGTCTTCTTTGATTCACTAGGGCCCAGCAGTGCCTGGCACATGGTAGAGTCTCAATAACTGTTTGTTAAATATGTAAATAATGGGACCCTATGGTGTATCTGCTCCCACTTACTGTTTTCTGTATATTAGCAGCATTTTTCATCCTCTGAACCAAGTTTGCTGTAGCATTTTTTCTTTCTTCCAATTCTCTAAAAGAAAAATGCTAATAGTCCCTGTATGACTGAGACATTTTTTTATCTAAAAAAATTATAGGCTGTGACGATTAAATTGGACCGATATGTACTAATAGTAAAACGAAAGGTCAAAAAAAAGTCTTCAAATTGATTGTAAATATAAATGGTAATACAGATAGTAATGTAAAACTATAACATGACCTATACATGAGGAAAGTTAGTTTCCCAGATTAACCCTAAAATGGGACTGGGGGAAAAATAATCCAGTGAAAAGAAACTTCAGTAAGCCTGAAACAGACATTAGAGCCTAAAGATATTCAGCTATTATTATATGTATGTGGTCTTCAAATCCAGGTCCAAAGAATACTGTATAAGAGCTTCTTGATTTTTAAAATTTCAAATTAGCTTGTTATTCTATTATGACCTTTTGTGTCTAGAATGTAAATGACTGTGCTAGATTTCTGTTTAGCAACTTACCGGGGGCTGGGACCCAAAGAACTATTTTAAGTCTGTTTCACTACCCTTTTGGCTGCACTTATCCTCAGACCCAAAATCCCTCTCACCAAACTTCTTTTTGTTCCTTCCTGCATCTCAGTCTTACTAGAAGCCAAAGCAGTCAGCTGAGACTTATAAGGGAGCATTCATTGTCGGGGCTTTATTTTTTTTCTTTCTGGGCATTGCTTTAACTTGGTGAAATGAGGTCCTAATTAGGAATTGGATCATTGATTGTTTTTCAGATGGTGAAAAGGCAGATATATCTGCCAGCATCTATCCAGACATAAACATCATCACTGGAGCCCTTAAACTGTACTTCAGAGACTTACCCATTCCTATCATCACTTATGATACCTACTCCAAATTTATAGAAGCAGCAAGTAAGTATTGAGAACTAATTTTTTGCTGGCGCCAAATTTTTAAGTGCAGTGCTTTTGACCTCAAGAAAATTAAAGCTTGGACCTTGAAATTATTGTCTGAGGACCTCTGTGCCAAGAGAGGGCATAATGGTACAGTTAACAGAAAACCAGGCAGAGTCCATCTGAATCAAACTGAATCAAGCCAGCACTAAGCCAACTCTACTGGGCAGAGGCTGGGTACCAGGCAGGTCTGTCTCTCCCCGTTATTTCTTCTATGCTGGGAACCAGTAGAGTCAGGCGTACTTTGTTATATGTTGAAAGCAGAATGTTTCTGTAGTAAACAATCAGATGTTCTTCAATGAGGACTCTATAGATTAATTGCTTTCATACATTAGGCAGAATCCCATTGCTAATCAATTCAGGGCGGATCCCGAGTTTTGCACATTGATGCTGTTCAAAATTAGTAATGTGCCAAGAGTAGACAGCGTCAAGTACTACACTAAGAACTCTCACCAGTTATCTCCTAGTTTAATCTTCTTAACTACCTGATGAGTAGTTACGGAGGAGGAAAGCTAGACTTAGAGACCTGAGCGCACAAGTCCAGGGATGGTCCATAAGCATTGGTCTTCCATCAGCCCAGAGCTGGCGCTTAGGGTTTGGCACTTGAGTCACAGCTGTCAAGAGAGAGGGCCATTGTGTGTGTGTGTGTGGGGGGGGTTGCTCTACACTTTGTCCATGAACACAGTGAGCAAGGGGAGATTCAGGTGCAAGAATGTATGACATAGAAGTCAAGCACACTTATGAGGAAATTTTTATTTAAAAAAATATAATCTTTTAAAGAACGTGTTGGTAAATGTAGTAATGAGATGCCTGGTGGGAGAGATGTGGGCAGGCTGGGGTTAGTGCAAGGTGTACTTTCCAGATGAGCTATGGCCCTATCTCATGGTAAGAACATTATTTCCTGGATCCTAATGATCTTGGAGGAGAAGGTGCTGGCAGCAGGGTACCCTCTGCCCCAGGAGGGGTGACTAGAAGAGCTTTCTTGAGCGGCTGCCAATGCCTATCAGAGTCCTAAAAAGCAGAAGCAGGCATGCTTCCTCCCATTGTTAATGTGCCTAGTATCTACTTCCTAACCCGGACACTACGCACTTTTCATCCAAATGTTAACCACGCCAACATTTGGGTGCAAAGTGCCATCAGTGCAGACTGAGTTGGCTGGCTCACCTGCCAGTGCCTTTGCATCATAAAGTGTTACAATTACAGAAGCCTGCCGGGCAAAACTTAGTCGACAACTTCAAGAAAATAGTGCCAAGTGTGGTCCAGTAAAAATGAAAGCTGGTGATAGTTTTCTAGCAAATCCAGCATTCAGAAGATGGGCAAAGCCCAGTCTGTGCACGTGTCACCAGGAAGCATCCACTGGACTTCATATTCCTGGAGGGCAAGGACCAGGTGCAGTCTCCGGCTGCACAGCCAGTGGATGCTCAGTACACACGTGGTTCCCAGCCTCAAACCCTTTCTTGAACAAGGCAAGACATAAATCAATTGATTGCTTTAAGCAAAATGTTATTAGACTTCTGCTTCATCTCTGGCCAGAACAGACCAAACTTCTTGTCACCTCTCTGAAAACTTTGAGCACTGCACTAGTATTCACTATGTATGAACTTCACAGAAATCTCCAATGCAGACGAGAGGCTGGAAGCGGTCCACGAGGTGCTGATGCTGCTGCCACCCGCCCACTATGAGACCCTCCGCTACCTAATGATCCACCTCAAGAAGTAAGCTGACCGCTCCGGGACCCCACCTCTGCAAACCCTATCTGCCCTGGGCACATCATGCATTAGGGAAAGTTCACACCCTCCCCAACTTGTTAGTGGACAGACAGTCCCCTCCCTTTAAAATGAATGAGGCTGCCTTCTCCAGGCCAGCCCCATTCACAGCTGCTGGCACACTCACTCTGAGGCAGGGGCTGCTCCACGGACTTTAGATGTGAGATCTCTACGGGGTGGACACTCTTCAGGGTTACAAATGGTATCGGTGAAGCTTAGGGAGGTTAAGTAACTGATGCAAAGAGGTGAGGTAAAGCCAAGATTGAAACCCAGTCTGATCCTAGCCCACACTCTGTCTTAACCATTTGCCTGCATCTGCTTCCCACACACATCCTGGACTCTCTGTTCTGTTCTTCCTTTCTCTGCTCACTCCAGTCCCAGGCTCCTGAGCCTGCCTTCCTTTGAGCAAGAACACTCCCACCTTGATCTCTTGTTTTACTTGATGTATTAATTACCTACCACTTAGTGACAAATTGCCCCCAAACTTCATGGCTTAAGATGATAAACATTTACTTTTGCACGGCCTCTGTGATCAGGAATCCAGATGTGGCTTCTCTGGGTACCCCTGGCTCAAGGTTCATAACAAGGTTGCAGTCAAAGTGACAGCCAGGCTGTACCCTCATCTGAAGGCTCAAGTGGGGCATCATCCACTTCCAAGTTCGCTCACACAGTCTTGGGGCAGGATTCAGTTCCTCAGAGGCTATTAGACCCGAGGCCTCATCCCCTTGCTGGACGCCCTCGGGAGGCCACCCTCAGTTCCCTGCCATGTGGGTCTCCCTGTAGGCAGCTGCCCAAATGTCGGCCGGCTTCCCTTACAGCAAACAAGCAGGAGCACCCGAGATGAAAGTTAGTCTCTCTATAACCTAATCTCGGAAGTGATACCCTATGGCTTTTGCTCGCCTCTCTTTTCTAGAAGCAAGTCCCTAGGTCCAGCCCATGCTCCAGGGGAAGGGGTTACAGAAGGGAGGCAGGGGTCACTGGGGGCCATCTCCGACCCCGAGAGCTACACACTGGGTCACCTGTGCTAGAGCATGTGGGACGGATGGAGATGGGTGTTTACAGGACACCAGAACCTCTGGTCCCAGACGCTTTTACCCAAACCATGGCTCTCTCTCCTTCACCACACTCACACACTGAGGTCAGTAAATTGGCCTTTGAGGTGTTGGAGGAATAGGGCATTTCTGCATGCCTCCCTCTGTGGTTTTGGAAGACTCGTTGCAACAACCCATTCTTAGATAAAAATAAACCAAAAAGTGTCAGTGCTAACCAATTTACAGATCCATGCAATAAGGAAAATGAAGTAAGTTGAAAATACTATAGAAACACTAAGGTTTTTATTTTTCTACATTATAAGACATGTAAATACTATTGCTCATATTCAAGGTGATCAGAGACATAACAGTGAGCTCAGAAGAGTCCCATTTTGATTAATTTATTAAATTTAAGAGTACAGGTAATTTTTGGATAAAAAATAGACTTGAGTTCCCGCTATGGCACAGTAGGTTAACAATCCAGCTTGTCTCTGTGGCATTTCCAGTTCAGTCCCCTGCCTGGCGCAGTGGGTTAAGGTGTTGCTGTGGCATCGTAGGTTGCAACTGCAGCTCCAATCCCAGGAACTCTATATGGTGTGGGGCAGCCAAAAAAGAAGAAAAAATAGACTTGAATGTCAGCCTGGCTTTTAATTAGCTCTTAGTTATTTCTTTCAGTGTCTAATTGTTCTACTTTGAAAGGCAAAGTATTATTATCAGCAAAAATGCTGAGATGTCCCAGTTGAATCTTTAAATGCCAATTATTTAGTATTTTGACCATGAAGGGTTTGCTAGTCATGGTGTTTGGTCAGGTATGGTTCTTGACTTAATGGGGAGATGTAAGCAATTTGAAAATGAAGAATGCCCTCTTTCTTGCCTTTTAGCTTTGCAATGTGAAAATAAGGCACACTGAATTGACCTTCCTATAATAATGCTAGATGGCCATTCTTAATTAGCTTCAAGGGAATAGACACTAAGGAATTGCTTCCTGTGTAAAACCTAAACATAGGTGAATCCTACTTTGCTCTTTTTTTGGAGAATGTACTCCCTTTTTGATCTATTGTGAACATCCTAAAACCTACATTCCTTAAGGCAAGAATGTGTGAGATCATAATTTTTATCTCACTAGGAAGGTATTAAGCCAACTTCAGAGTTTAACCTCATCCTTAAAGCCTTTGCAGTTCTTATCTGGATGTTGAAATGATGGTTTTCAATTCCAACCATAATGACTGCTCCAGACCTCATCCTGTGGGAACTAGAAATAATATCCAACTGCTTTCCCGTCTGGCCACATTCCAGCCGTTCCCCCATCCTGTGACGATGGCTTGGCTGTTCCTAAACTCGTGGCAGCCCCATCCTCCATGTGACCTTTCTCCTCAAGCACTAGCCCTGCCAGCAGACAGGGAATCTGCCCTCAGCTTCCCGGCTTACCAGCATACTGATGAGTAGACCACAACGCCAGGGGAAGAAAGACGTCCATACGAGCCTAGCCTAAACTCTGTGCACTGTGGACCACCTAGTAATCGGCTGCCCCTTCAAACCAAAAATCCCCCAATGAGAGTTCCGTATTTATTTAATAAGAAGGACTCATTTTAAAATTTTAAAAATTGCGGGAGTTCCTACTGTGGTGCAGTGGGATCGGCAGCTTCTCTGTTAGCCCCAGGTTGCAAGTTTGATCCCCGCCCCGGTAAAGTGGGTTAAAAGATCTGGCTTTGCCACAGTTTAAGGCATAACTGTGGCTCATATCTGGTCACTGGCCTGGGAACTCCATGTGCCTCGGGGCAGCCAAAAAAGAAGGAAAACGAAAAACAAAACTCTGTGTCTTGGAGTTGCCCTGTGGCCCAGCAGGTTAACGATCCAGCATTGTCACTGCTGTGGCATAAGTTCGATCCCTGGTCTGGGAACCATCCTGGCCTGGGAACGTCCACCTGCCAAGGATGAGGCCAAAAAAATTAAAAAATGAAAATGAAAAGTGTGTCTGTACCCAATTCACCTAGCGGGTCAACTTCTACTGGCTGAAAGCAATGTCAATGATCTCAATTAAAAAAAAATAGAAAATTACCTTTTAAAAAATACTTTCCTATAATTCCAGTTCTCAACTTTCTTTTACAAATCCCCTGAGATGTTCTCGGGGACTTTTGAATTTAATGGGTATATGCACACCCGTTCTGGAGCCTGTATAATGTCTCAGTGTATATGTTTGTCTTGCAGGGTGACTCTGAATGAAAAGGACAATTTCATGAATGCTGAAAATCTGGGGATCGTGTTCGGGCCCACTCTGATGAGGCCCCCCGAGGACAGCACCCTCACCACCCTCCACGACATGCGGTACCAAAAGCTGATTGTGCAGATTTTAATAGAAAACGAAGATGTTTTGTTCTAATCCACCAGGGAAATGAGCCGAATGGCCGCAACCCCATCTAAGTTGATAAGGCTCAAGAAGTAAGAACATTTCTTACACTTGCTTTGTTTTCCAAACAAGTGACAGAATTTCCTGGACTGCAGTGGATTGCCAAGTGGGCTACTGTGTCTTGTAGACACTGCCTCCCCCGCCCCTCCCCGCCCCCACGGGAGAACAGCAAGGATGAGGGTGAGAAGCAAGCCCTCGCCTCGGGTCTTTGCCGTGCCTCGTATGTCTGTCTGTTTTGCTGGAAGAGTGATTAATAAATCTTTCTTTAACTTATTAAAAAACAATGTAGACCTTTAAACAGCAGTCTTATCAGTAATAAAAGGGAACTTAATTCACAGAGGTACTTGAGACAGTTATACATTTTCCACTTACTTACAAAGAGAAGACAATTCTATATGTTAAATGTTAAATGAAACTTATATTGTAAGATGTATTTTTATTTTAGCTGCAAGAATGTTACTTTATTTTAGCAAATAGAACTCAATGCAGTGCATTGATTATTACCCTGTGTCCCTTGTCCTGCCTTCTTGCTGTGGTCCCTGAAAAAAGTTTACCATGAATGCAGTATTATCTTGACATACCTCTGTCCTTATCAGTGCTCTGCAAAGAAATTTCACCTCCCACCTGTGTCCCTGCTTTTGCTAGTTTTTGCTGTTAAGCACTGGCATTTTGCTATCGTACGGTATATATTTCTAGCAACTGTAGGATGATCTGAAACATCCACAAGTTTTCTTTCCATAAAAATTTTGTGAAATCCCAAAGTATGTTTCAGAATTGGTCATAGTCTTTCCACATGATGTGTGTACACCACAGACCATGCCGAATGTGGTCTTTTTACATAAAATTATGACTTAGGAACACTGGTTCTATCTGGGCCGCGTAAAAAAATTAGCACTTTTCCTCTTTCCTTTTCAGGCAGCACTCTGAATTCATCTGTTAATGCAAGTTGCATTTTTTGCCACATTTCTGTGTTTGTGAAAAGTGAATCTGCAGAATAATTATTGATTTTTTTTTCATTTTTGTTTTATAAACAAGGCTGTTTTTAAAAGTAAGAATGAATAAGTTTGGTTTTTTACAAATATTTGTTCTTCCTTGATAAAAGTAGTTCGGATGGATAATAATTTAATATAATTCGATTACTATAGTTCTATCTTATTGGTTATATTTCTCTTAGCATGAGCTTTTCACACCAAGATTTCTATATTTTGTAACACAGGTAAAATATTTAAAACATCAAAAACTGTAAATCTAAATTTTCTTAAATCCAACCACGATGGCTTTTCCTCTGATTGTCTGAAGTGATTCATGTCATTACTCACTAGTCTTGCTTTGGAGTGACCAGAAGAGAATTGCTGTGTGCTAAGTGAGCTGAACGGTGGGGGAGGGCAGTGCAATTGTCATCCTGGAAAGTCCCGAGGGCTATGTGGATGGAATCTGTTGGCACTCAGGGGTCAAAGTGATTCTGCTTGGTCCCTATCACCGTCCTCCCAACTGTACAGATTTGTTTGTTGTAGCTGACGTATTTCTTGATACTGTCAAAAAAATTATCTGGAAATGGTTTTATTTTGTGAAGTGAACAATACTTTGTAATTTATGATAGTGTAAATGGAAGGAAAAGCATTAAATGTATTAAATTCTTCTGTCTATCATTTTGGAAGACATGAAGGAAATTGATGTTGGGGGTAGGTGGGGCAGAATATTCAAAACATTGCCCCCAGATGGAATTTGGGCAAAAGTTTCCATCCTCATGGAAACATGATGAGAAAACAAACATTTCGTGGAGTTCCCACCTCCTGGCCCTACTCCCACCTCCAGCTTCCCCCTGGGGAGCCTGCTTATGATTAAAAATCCAACACCCCACCTTTCCTTTCTTTAAGACCCTTTTCATTTATGACCTTCATTAAGAGATGTTTAGAGCAGACAGTGTGGTACTGGTACCAAAACAGACATACAGACCAATGGAACAGAATAGAGACCCCAGAAATAAACCCAGACACCTATGGCCAATTGATCTTTGACAAAGGAGGCAAGAACTTAAAATGGGAAAAAGACAGTCTTTTCAGTAAGCATTGCTGGGAAACTTGGAGAGCTGCATGCAAATCAATGAAACTAGAACACACTCTCACACCATGCACAAAAATAAACTCTAAATGGCTTAAAGCCAAATATAAGACAAGACACCATTAAACTCCTGGAAGAAAACATTGGCAAGACATTCTCCTACATCAGCCTTAACAAATGTTTTCTCAGGTCAGTCTCCCAAAGCAACAGAAATCAAAGCAAAGATAAACCAATGGGACCTAATCAAGCTGACAAGCTTTTGCACAGCAAAGGAAACCAAAAAGAAAACTAAAAGACAACTTACAGAATGGGAGAAAATTGTTTCAAATGACACAACTGACAAGGGCTTAATCTCTAAAATATATAAACAACCGATGCAGCTCAGCTGCAAAAAAGCCAACAACCCCATTGAAAAATGGGCAATGGACCTGAATAGACATTTCTCCAAAGAAGATACACAGATGGCCAACAAGCACATGAAAAAATGCTCAACATCATTGATGATTAGAGAAATGCAAATCAAAACTACCATGAAATACCACCTCACACCAGTCAGAATGGCCATCATTAACAAGTCCACAAATAACAATTGCTGGAGGGGGTGTGGAGAAAAGAGAACCCTCCTGCACTGTTGGTGGGAATGTAAGCTGGTACAACCACTATGGAAAACAGTATGGAGGTACCTTAGAAAATCATACATAGAACTACCATATGACCCAGCAATCCCACTCTTGGGCATATATCCAGACAAAAATTTCCTTGAAAAAGACACTTGCACACGCATGCTCACTGCAGCACTATTCACAATAGCCAAGACATGGAAACAACCCAAATGTCTATCGACAGATGATTGGATTAGGAAGATGTGGTATATATACACGATGGAATACTATTCAGCCATAAAAAGGATAAAATAATGTCATTTGCAACAACATGGATGGAATTAGAGATCCTCATACTGAGTGAAGCAAGTCAGAAGGAGAAAGACAAAGTCCATATGATATTTCTTATAACTAGAGCCTAATATACTGCACAAATGAACCTCTCAACAGAAAAGAAAATCACAAACTTGGGGAACAGACTTGTAGTTGCCAAGGGGGTGGGGGAGGGGGTGGGAGGGAATGGGGTTAACTAGTGCTTAGGTGATGGAAAAGCAAGGAGATCCAGCTGTATAGTACAGGGAAGTATGTCTAATCACGTGTGACAAATCCATATATGTACGTGTAACCAGGTCAACATATGGTGCAGTTGGAAAATCTGACAGAAATCTGTAAACCAGCTATAATGCAAAAAAAAAAAAGAGTTTTGGAGCCAGACAGAAAGACTCAAGTCTGAATACCAGATCTGCCTGCTATTGGCCACATATAACCTTGGGAATGAGTTTGCTCATCTGAAAAATTGGGGGAAATATTTTGATTGGGACACCTTAGATGAAATGATGATCTAAACTAGTAATAGTTCTTCTTATTGTCATTATTATTTTAAGAATGATGACTTAGGAGGGGAAAGGATATAATAGGACGTGAAAAGGAAGACACATGAGGAAAAAAAAAGGGATTTATCCCAGGTTAAACACAAGTCTAAACAATAATAAGGGGTATTATTATAACAGGGCTCCATAGTGTGTGATGAGGTTCACTTGACTCCTTTTCTCGAATGTGATTACAACACCTGATCCCCTCTACCTTGCTTTAGTCTGAAGCCCGCTCACTTGCACCTATCTTCCGCGCCATCTGGCAGCCTGACATGGCTCCTCTTACCTGGCTTGAAATTCCTGCCATTGGAATAAAGCCAGTAGTTAGACCTGAACGGAGGCAGTGTTGTTCCCAGAATTCACTGTTAAATTGTCCACAGGTGGGTAGTGAGAGGTGGGACAAGAACAGTGTAGGTAAGGAAAGACTCTTTGTTTCGTCCCTGTCCCAAGTCAGGTGGCGGATAGGCCAGAAAACAGGATTAGAGACACAGAGGCTAACGAGGAAGATGTGATAGGCAATGACAACGTGAACATGGCTCCCAACAGGAGGGATGGGAAAGAGTCCTGATGAGAGAGAGATTTCAGAGGTTGTCAAGACATACTGTCTTGGGAGTTCCCTTTGTGGCTCAGCAGGTTACAAACCTAACTAGTATCCATGAGGATGCAGGTTCGATCCCTGGTCTTGTTCAGTGGGTTAAGGATCCGGCGTTGCCATGAGCTGTGGTATAGATTGCAAACTTGGCTCAGATCCCACGTTGCTGTGGCTGTGGCGTAAGGCTGGCAGCTGTAGCTCCAATTCAGTCCCTGGCCTGGGAACCTCCATGTGTTGGGGGGTTGCCCTAAAAAGACAAAAAAAAAAAAAAAAGACATACTGATTTGATGCCAAGATTGGAGAGAAGGGGACATGAGTGATTCCCCCACTTCTGGTTTCACAATTGAGTGAATATTTAGGAAGATAAGAGAGTACGGAAGGAAAGTGCGTTCGGCAGGGAGAAATCGCGGGTTCAGTTTGTAGGATTCTTTGTGGTCTAGTAAAATGTGTGGTCTAGGATATGACTGAACACGTGGTTTTGAAGCATAAGAGAGAGAGAGGTGAGCTGGTAGAAATGACCTGACCAGACTATATAAATAGCTGAAATAAAGAGGAACAGTAAGCCAATGGAACCTAATTAAACTTCAGGCTTTTGCCCAGCAAAGGAAATCATCAAAAAAGTAAAAAGACACAGAATGGGAGAAAAATCTTTGCAAACAAAGCGACCGACAAGGGACCAATCTCCAAAATATACAAACGTCTCATGGAGTTTTATATCCAAAAAACAAAAAACCCAATCAAAATATGCACAGAAGATCTAAACAGACATTTCTCTAAAGACAAACAGCAAAAAATACACATGAAAAGATAGTCAACACCACTAATTACTGGACTTCCCATGTGGCTCACAACATAACATCACTAATTATTACAGAACTGCAAGTCAAAACTACGATGAGGTGTCAACACACACCAGTCAGAATGGCCATCATCAAAAAGTCTACAAACAGTAAATGCTGGGGAGGGTGCGGAGAAAAGGGAGCCTTCTACACTGCTGATGGGAAAGTAAATTCTATAACAACTACGGAGAACAGTATGGAAGCTCTTTAAAAGAATAAACACAGAACTACTGTATGATCCAGCAATCCCACCCCTGTATGTATATCCAGAGAAAACTAAGTTGAAAAGATGCACCCCAGTGTTCACTACAGCACTACTTACAATAACCAAGACATGGAAGCAACCTAAATGTCTATCGACATAGGAGTGGATACAGAATATGGAATATACATATACATATATAATGGAATATCGCTCAGCCATAAAAAAGAATAAAGTAATGCCATTTGCATCAACATGGTTGAACATAGAAATTATCATACTTTTGAAGTCAGAGAAAGAAAAACATCATATTATATCACTTATATGTGGAATCTAATTAAAAGTAATAAAGAGAACCTACAATAGGTCCCACGTAAGAATGAAATCCAAGGATCAGGCAAAATTTGAGAACTTTGCAAGGAAGGTCAGGAGTGGCCAGAGGAAGAGGCAGTGGGTCAGGAGTGTAAGATGAAAGCAGGAAAAGACAGAACTTCAGAGATGGATGGATCACCAGGGTCAAATGCCACTACAAGGTGATGAGGTGATGAGTCCCCTTTGAATTCAGCAACTAAAGAGTCCCCATATCCTAACATTAGCTTTTCAGTGGGGATGATGTGGTGCAAGGCACATTGCTAAGCCTTTAGAGCGAATGGGGGTAAAGAAGATAAAACCTATAGTCAGAAACACCCACGAAGTTCTCCTTTCATGGGCTGATAAACCTCCCATGTAGGATAAATCACCTATGGGATCAAATTTTTCATGGTGCCAAAAATGTATAAACTTAACATTCTTGAAAAATTGTGAAAAATTGTGTACTTCAGAATCTTCACAAAGAATTAAGCAAGTATTACCGGAACAGATTTTTTTTTTTTTTTTGGTGTATGGCCGCACCTGTGGTATATGGAAGTTCCCTGCTAGGGGTACAATCAGAGCTGCCACTGAGGTCTATGCACAGCCATGGCAACATCAGATCCAAGCTGCGTCTGCGACCTATGCTGCAGCTTGCAGCAACGCCAGATCCTTAACCCACTGAACGAGGCCAGGGATTGAACTCTCAACTCTCATCTTCACAGAGACTATGTCAGGTTCTTAACCTGCTGAGCTATACGGGAACTCATGAAATAGATTTTTAATCACTCTAACTACCAAGCATAATACCTGTTTTTTTTCCTATGCCCTAATTTGTATTGTAGGTATAATCTTGTTTTGGCTTAGTTCTCTAATCTGAAAATGGGCACAGTAACGGAGTATCTGCTTTCCCTTCATGGTCAGAGTGCTTCTGGGGATCCACTGAGATTCCGAATGTGAAAAACTAAAAGTTCAATATAAACTGGATAGTAATGTACAATTGTTAATTATTGCACAGAGGCCCATCCTTCCAAAACTTTGCCAAGTAGGGCAAGCCCAGGTTAGTCCCTCATTGACTGGTTTGGAGGATGTGGAGACGTGGAACTGGAGCAGGGCATTTTGTCAGGGGCAACCCAGGGCTGTGAGGACCAGCAGCTCAGGCCAAACAGCCCACCAAGCAAAGATGTTCAGACTCCAAAGTCTAAGCAGAGAAGGCCGTGGAGAGACAAAAATAGATCTCGTAAGGTCAAGAATTCAGTGCCATGGATCAAGTCAGGTATGTGTGTGTGTGTGTGTGTGTGTGTGTGTGTGTGTGAGGGAGAGAGAGAGAAGGATATGGGTTCTTTTCTGGGGGGTGGGGGTCACATGTTAAAACCAGTGAAGTTTGTGTGGACTAACAGGTTCATGACTCTTGGAATGGTCAAGGTGATCATCTTGGAAAGAATCAGGAACAGTCCCAAGTGCCAAGTCTATGGCAAGATCAGTATAATAACTATAGCCCGGTAGTTCCCTGGTGGCTCAGGGGGTTGAGGACCTGGCATTGTCACTGCTGTGGCTCTGGTTACTGCTGTGGCACAGTTTTGATCCCTGGCCGGGGAATTTCTGCATGCTGAGGGCAAAATAAACAAGTAACATAAATAACAACAGAGCATATGGACTGCTGCTTAAGCATGGACTGCTGACTTCTAATAATAAGGAGATGATCGTTAACTTACAAGAAGCACTGGAGTCATCAGTCAAGAAAGCGTCTATTGCACATAACATGAAACCATGATGCATAGAGCTTAAACAACAAGGACATAAGTATCTCTACGAGAAACCCAAATGTAACGCTGTCCAAATTAGGGCTGTCTTTCTTTCTACTCTATCATGCTCGATTTATTGGCATTTCCCTCAGTCTTTGACAAACGTCGTATTAGAAGGTGGCTTCAAAGAGAAGCAGAACAATGCCTTTCTCTTCCTGTGTGTCCCATTTAATAGCCAGGATATCTTTCTCCCAACATACATCCCCTGACAACGTCCCTGCCAGAATCGCATAGCATGCTTATGGCTAAACCAGTCACTAGCAAGGGGAATACAATTTCCATGATTAGAACAGATCCGTGTGGCGCGAAGGGCGGTCCCTTGGCCAGCAGCATCATGACCAGGGACTCACTACAAATGCAGCTTCTCGGGCCTGACTCACTGATTCCGGGGTTGGGGCCTCACAATCTGTTTCAAGCTCCCCAGGTGGTTCCAAGGCAGGAGAAACTGGAGAAGAACTGGTATGGGAAAATCAGGGTTTCACCTAAACTGGGGATTAATCCACTCTCTCCAAGGTGTTTGGATAGTGGAAGAAATTCAGAAATTACTGACAAAGAAGAGGAAACAGCTTTGGAGCATTGGGAATGTTGTTCATAGTCTCAGAGGCTGAGTAAGATCTTCCACACGCATAGACTGAGGTCCCGATTGCCTCTCACATCCATAACCATAGAACCAACAGAGGCTATAAGCTCATCTAACAGTGTCTAAACTATAAGCTTCACAAGGGCAAAATTCTGGTCTACTTTGCCCACCACCCTATTCCTGTTCATAACTGGCACTGTGCCTAGCATGCAGAAGGCGCTCAGACCTTTTCTAAATTAATAGCATAATCCTCTAACAGAAGAATCTGAAAATGCACATTGACTCTCATCCACCATTTAGAGTTTTTTTTTTTTTTTTTCCCCCTTAGGGCCTCACCCATGCCATTTGGAGGTTCCCAGGCTAGGGGTTGAAATGGAGCTACAGCTGCCGGCCTATGCCCCAGCCACAGCAATGTGTGATCTGAGCCTCGTCTGCAACCTACATCTCAGCTCACGGCAACGCTGGATCCTTAACCTACTGAGTGAGTCCAGGGATCAAACCTGCATCCTCATGGATACTAGTCAGATTCGTTTCCTCCAAGCCACGACTGGAACTCCAACCATCTAGCATTCTGCACAATATCTGAACCCTTTAGTTACTGAAGCTTTCTTGGAACTAGTTATCCTTAACTCAGCTAATCTTCACCATAGTCCTTCTCTTTCTATCCAGTAGGAATGAATCGGCCTCAAAATAATTCAGTTTGGAGAAACTGAAGATCTAAGTCTCTAGTGCAGTTGGCTATTATACAAGTTCAAACTCCTTTTTACAATCCTGGCTCTTAACACTTTCTGAGAGTATAACTTAGGGAAAAGTTGCTTTACTTCTTCAGCCTCACTCTCCTTGTCACTATAATGAGCTGGTATCAGTACTTATGCCAAGAAGTAACTGTGAGTCCTAAGATAATCTGTGCACATCATTTAGTATAGTATCTGGGGCACAGAGTAAAACAAATGTTTGGCTGAAAACTGAACAGCTCTGGGACACCTTGATGAGAATGCTTAGACTACTAGTATCTTTGGTATACCATTATGTCATCACTTACTGCTGCCTAGCAAATTAGAGAGTGATGGGAATTTTAGCATTTTACTGCCCTTGAGTTTCTGAAGCCAAGCCACTCCTGCCCCATGCTGTGATGTGGTGGAAAGGCAGCATGGGAGAGCCCTACTCTTGGATTTAGAGTCCTGAATTTAGAGTCCCAGGACCTAGCTCAGTCACAGATCCAGGCTTCCAACATTTCTGAGCCTCAGGTTTCTCTCCTTTGAAACTTGAATATGACCACCAGTCTCATGAGTTATCGCCGAGCATAATGTGGGAGCAGGTGTGCAGGTGCTGCCACACACTTTACACGGCTAGATCCAGCCTCGGTGCTCGTGCCCCCCACGGAGTGCTCTCCTTGGAGCCCCACTGACCTCCCTGTGGCTTCAGGTCTCTGCTTACTTGGCTTCTCATTTGCTGGAACAGTTGACCACTCTCTTCTCAAACCCCTTTCTCTTGGCTGTGGTGACACAACTCTCATCCCTGACCTCTGCTCAGGCTCCCCTGCTCATTCTCCCTCTAGAACACTCCAGTGCCCTTGGAATGCTCTCCAAGGATGCTTCTCACCCTACCTTCCCCATAGGCAATCGTATCTGCTCTGTCTTCCAGGGCTATCTGTCAACAAATCAAAAGGATCCCCAAGGTCAGTTAGTTCTCCTTTTCTACTGCTGAGAAGTACCCCATAGGATGGACTGACCACGGTTCGTTCTGCCATGCACCCAATGAAGGACATCTGGATAGTTTCCCATTTAGAAAGGGTGCAATTGCTGGGTCATATCTGCATGTGCAGTTCTTGAAGAAACTACTAAACTATTTTCCAGAGCGGCTAGACCAGTTCTCATTCCCAGTGATTCCCCGTATCTCCACATCCTCACCAGCATTTGTGTTATCGTTATTTTCAATTTTACTCATTCTGATAAGTTCATATTGATATCTCATTGTGGTTCTAATTTGCATTTCACTAACGGTTAATGAGGTTGAAAATGTTTTCACGTGGTTATTGTCATCTGTGTCTCCAATTTAGTGAAACACCTGTTCATGTCTTTTTGCCCATTTCAAAATTGGAACATTTTTTTCCTGTTGAATCTTGAACATATATTTTATGTATACCTGATATTTTCTCCTGGTCTGTAGCTTGTCTTTATATCCTCTTCACACAATCTTTTTTGAGCCAAAGTTTTTTTCCTTAGTTTTGATGAAGTCCAACTTACTAATTTTTTCTTTTATGGATCATGCTTTTAGCCATGTCTAAGACCTCTTCACCCAGACCTAGGTCCCAAAGATGTTCTCTATTTTATCCCAGAAGTTTTGTAGTTTTACATTTAAAATCCATGATCCATTTTGCATTACAGTCTATTATGTGATGTTTACGTCAAGGTTCACTTTGTACGTTTGGCACAAAGGAGCTGTCCAGAATGAGGATAGAAAGAACTCCCAGGAGTATAGCTGTGTGCTAGGCATGGAGGATAAACAGTCCAGATGGGACTGAGTGACTAAAGAGACAGGCACATAGAGGATGGCCACCATCGTGCCTCTGCTGTTGCCCCATCAGACAATGAGCTCCACCCAAACAAGCAAGGCCACCAAGAAAGAAACTCAAAGTCCAGGGAATGGGGAAACTCCAGGCCTCCCCAGGAGGAGGGTGGGCGGCAGGTCAGAGAGAGGTCAGTCCCTAGAGAAGGAGAGGAGGTGTCCAGGAGGGATATTTTGAGGAAAAACAAAATGGAACACATGTATATTGACTGATTGAACTTGTCGAGAAGTGGACACAGAAGCCCTTGGAAAATGTAGACAGAATTAGAAGTAGAACCAAGGAGTTCCCATGGTGGCTCATCAGAAACGAACCCAACTAGAGTCCCTGAGATGAGGGTTCGATCCCTGGCCTCGTGCCCAGTGGGTTAAGGATCCGGCATTGCCATGAGGTATGGTGTGGGTCACACACATGGCTCGGATCTGGTGTTGCTGTGGCTGTGGTGTAGGCCGGCAGCTGCGGCTCCGATTTGACCCCTAGCCTGGGAACCTCCATATGCCGTGGGTATAGCCCTAGGGAAAAATAAAAGAAGAAACAGGACCAAAAATAAGCAGGTTGAGAGCGCTGGGAGAGTGGGAAAGTGGGGAGAGCCCATTACTAACTTTAGAAAAAGACAAAAGAACAGAAAAGCAAATATAACGATCGGCACACTAGATTGCTTAGCCTGAACACTATTTACAAAGGCACCATAATATAAACATGGAATAGACAACTACACAAAGGCTGAAATATGACCAGACTGGGATATAGGAGAAGGGAAGCAAAAGGCATGGTGGCATAAAAGAACCAAATCGTCAAATAACACACTAGGAAATTAATAGAGGTCAAATATCGATGAATCAAAAGAAAGCCTATCAACAAGGTAATAACACACATATAATTTAGAAATATAGAGACGTGCACATGCCAGGAATGAAAAGCCAAAATTGTTGAACCTGGTCGTGGAGGAGGACTAAGCGAAGACTGATTTACTATAATCATGTTAATAACATTTGACTTGTGAACTCCGTGTGCATCTATTACTCTAATTGGATAAAAACTAATTTCTGAAAGCAGGGAATAGTGCCACGTTGTCTCCACGGCAGAGACATGATACTCCTGCCCTCTGCCTCCTTGGGGCTGATTCCGTGATGTGGGTTTTCTATCAAGATTCCAGGAGCTAATGGGGCAGCGCATATGAAACATATTCCTTGGCTTGTGCCTTCGGCACAGTCTGGTAGTGACCTTACTTCTAAGGAGTCTGTCTTATGATTTGTTAATCCTTTTCTGGTAACATTGTTTTCGAGCTGAACTGAGCACGCTTCCTCCTTGAACGACAGGTAATGAAATTTCAGTGCAGAAAGGATAAAAAGCATTCTTGAATCACATACAGAAAACTTCTGCTTGATTTAATTTAATCACTAAGGATGTTCCCGGAAAAAAAAAAGGAAAGTTAGATTCAGAGTAAATTGCTGTATATTAAATACTCGCCAGTAAATTTTAACATTATGTTCTTGGTGGGGAGAATAATGGGCCCCAACCAACAAAAATGACAGTGAATTTTAAGACTCTCTGCCCATTATTTTCCAAAAGCACTTGGAAGGGATGGATTTGCAGAATTTGTTCACCTGATTTTCTCATGCAGCCAATGAAAGAAATCAGTCAAGAAGAAACTAGCATTTACTGAATGCCTATTACGTGCCAGGCACCATGCTGGGGACTCAGTAAATGTATTGTCTGTTTTAACCTTGGCAACCATCCAGAGAAGTAGGTAGTACTATTTCCACTTTCCTTTGAAGGAAACCAGAGCCTGAAGATATTAAGTCATTTGCCCAAAGCCACACTGCTGGTAATTCAAACTGACCATCAAGTCTTTTCACAAGAAATGTATATAATTCTAATTCCCAGTGTTAATCTGAGCTTTGAGCGCTCTGTGACTCCATAGGGCTTTAATATTTAAGAAACCACATGGGATTTAGTATTGTTCTAAGTGGGAAAATTTAGAAGACAATAGCCTAATTCGAATTTTTTAAGTGTGACTACCTCCTGTGATGTAATAGGCTCAATACTAGCAAACATTTATCGATCTAATGATTAACTAAAAGGCAATATGAGATTCAAAGAGCAATATCAGAAGAACATTAGGGAAAGAGTAACTCAAACCCAATCAAAATAACTCCATCTCTTACGGTCCTTTGACCTTGAACAAATTGCTTCAACTTTCTAAGATAAAACTGTAGGAATTGTAATATCTCTCAGGGATACTCTGCCATTGAAAAAAAAAAAGTGGAAAGAACTACCCACTTTTGGCTAAGCTCATAGTAAAACAAAAAGCCCATAGTATGAATTTTAAATTTGCCATCATTATGAAAGTTTTATAGCTGCATCTGAAGCAGTTTCTCCCACTATGTAAATGAAATTACATCAAAGAGATGAGCCTGGAGTGGTTAACAAATCCGACTAGGAACCATGAGGTTGCGGGTTCGATCCCTGGCCTCGCTCAGTGGGTTAAGGATCGGCGTTGCCGTGAGCTGTGGTGTAGGTCGCAGACATGGCTCAGGTCCTGCGTTGCTGTGGCTGTGGCGCAGGTCGGCAGCTACAGCTCCTGTTAGACCCCTAGCCTGGGAACCTCCATATGCTGCGGGTGCGGCCCTAGAAAAGGTAAAAAGACAAAAAAAAAAAAAAAAAAAGAGAGAGAGAGAGAGATGAGCCTGAATGTTCATTAAGTGAGAGTGTATAATGTGAGCTTTACCTGTGTCAGCACTGAGCAGAAAGCTGAGTCCCAAAACTTTTGAGTGTATCTCCCCTGCCAGCCTGTGGCTTAGGGAAGCAGCTATTTCTTAAGGATTTCTAACTCTGTGAGTTTGACATTGGCTTTGATGCCGGTGAGGAAACTGAAAGATTCCCTTCCTGCATCATGTGACCCTTCCATCAGATATTCACCTTCTACCTATACACAGGTGACGTAACAAGCTGACACACTGACAAGCCACAAAAACAAAACAAAACAAAACATAACCTGGCAAATGGAGCATAACTGTATCAACCCTTTGAAAGGGAAATGAACAACTGCAGAGAGCAACTCACCTTTTACAGGATCTAGTTTACCCCAGCCCTGACCTGGAACCAGGTGACCAGTCCAAGAGCATTCCCTTGCGTGGTGACACATGATTTTTATTTACATTAATGATCTTCTAACAAAAAGTCAGGTGGAATTATCTTTGTTTCCTGAGAGAGTCAGGATGTGCTGTGGAGCCTTGTTCTAAAATGCCATGTCCTCTAGATCATTCATTTATTCTCCAAGTACAATATTTAATAAAATCTCAGCAGCCTCTGTCTTACATCACTCTGTCCCATCCTCATCTTACGGCCTAACTCCTTCTCCTTCAAAGGATACTACTGCAACATGATAGTTCTCTTCTAGTTTTAAGAACAAAAGCTGAAATTTATCAATGATTTGGTCCATTTACAATACTCCTCAGAATTAAAGAAATCAGGCTGTTCTTACATGTAACGACAGATTGAAATCTTATTTATTTCATTGCTACTTTTACTACATTGGTTATAAGCGAGTCATATTATAACTAAGATAGCATTCATATTTGTGTATTGGATGGTCATGCATTCAACAACATTAAGAACTATAATCGCCAGCAGATGCCAGCTCCTAAAGACTCATTAATGACATGGCCTAGGGGTCATGGAGAGACACAGAACAGAGTCCCTGAATTGAAGCCAGTTTTCCTAGGGTCAAATGCTGGCTCTGAAACTTACCAACTGTGTGAACTTGGGCAAGTAACTTAAGGTCTTAGTGTCTCAGTTACCTCATCTAGTAATAGCACCTATTTCACAGGGCTTTTAGGTGGATTAAATGCCTTAATATTTATAAAGCAATTAGAACTGTGTACCTAGTACATAGAAAGTGTTTTGTAAATGAATGTTAAATAAAATGAAACTCATTTTCTAGTGAGGGAGTCAGACAATAAATAAATAAGAAAACTGTAGTCTCGTCCCAGGGACAAACACCAAGCAAATAATTTACAATAACAGTAAAACTCACCCACTCCTGTCAGCGGCAGGCTTGCTTGTTTGGCTGAATTCTCCTGCTGAAAACATTTGAGCACCAAAACAACTTCAGTTTGTGACAGCCTCCTGGAACAACAGGGAGAGAATTATAAGTGAGTGTAGGGCTCATCCGAAAAAGAGCAATTAATAGAAGATCCTTCCCTTGATAAGCATAGACTCCCAAAAGGCTGTATCCTCCAGGGTGTGGTCAGTTCAGAAGTCAACTAAACCCACCACCCCCACAAGTCTGCATAGACAATTAATGCACGCATTAATTAATTAAGTCTGCATGGACTAGAGGGTATGACTATAGGTTAGTGGCCCCGTGGGTCTCTTGTTCTGGTTGTCCCCAAATCCTTAAGCCATGAACTTATTTTGAAGTGGTCCTGTCAGGCAGTGCCCCAAGTTCTTGAAAATCCCTTCTAGAATGAGGCTTTTGTCTTCGATCTTAAATTTTCCAAGTAATTTTTAAGGAAAATAAAGAGCATGCAATAATATCCAAGAATACTAAGGAACCAGATTCACAAAGAGAGGAGGCACTGAGGTTCTGGAAGAGTCAGCTGGTGTTGCCTGAATTTCAGAGAGAGACCGAATTGTACAAATCAGCCTTGCTTAGGTCAAATGTGAAGCTGACATGATTAGTAATATTCTGTGACTATGGTGTTTATACTTTTAGATATGTGTTCACGTTAAACTGACAGAGCACAGGCTGAGATGCTATGAACAGTGGCTTCCAGGTTCAGGCATGGGTGCAATGCCCTCTCTTTAAATGTTTTCAAACTAAACCCAGCAACACTGATGTGAATACACAGAAAGGAGAAAAGAAATATTAGACTACCAGTACGTGCGTGACTACAAGGGAAAGGGCCACGGGAGAGACAAACTAATTTTCAAAGAATTGGAAGAGTCCATAAAAGAAAGGGATGAAGGGGAGTTCCCTAGTGGCCTAGAGGTTAAGGACCCCATGTTGTCTCTGCTGTGTCCGGGTTAGATCCCTGGCCCAGGAAGTTAGATGAGGCCAAAAAAAAAAGGGGGAAGACGGGATAAAGGAAGAGAGGGGAAAAGAAGATAGAAGATGAGTGGAATAAACATGAAAATAAGGGGCAGAAGAAGTACAAGAGCTAACACCACACACTAGCCATGTTATGTCAGTTGGAAGGAATACAAACGATCTTTATTTTCTTCATTCTGATTAGCTGTCTTTCTTACATTTTCTCCTTGTGTGTTTTCCTTTGCCCAGTTCCCACAGTAAATGCTTTAAAGGAAGAGAATGAGTTTCTCAGCCTCTGATGCAATGCCAGGTTTTCTAGGATTGCAAATCCTAGGTTTAACTTCTAAAGTTCCTATTTTAATGTCTAGTATGCAAATCTTGCTCTTTAGAAATTCCTTTTCTATTGTCTTTTAGTGTACTTATTTATTGTTTTTAAAGGGCTATTTTAAAAAAAGAAAAATTTTAAAAAAGAAAAGAAAAAAGAAATTCTGTCCTTTCTCAAACCATCAACGCATTTTTGAAAAAAAAATGACATAAAAAATATGATAAAGAAATGTAGGGGTTCCCGTCGTGGCTTAGTGGAAATGAATCTGACTAGGATCCATGAAGACGCAGGTTCGATCCCTGGCCTCACTCAGCGGGTTAAGGATCTGGCCATGAGCCACTGTGTAGGTCACAAATGCGGCTCAGATCTTGTGTGGCTGTGGCATAGGCCAGCACTGCAGCTCTGATTCAACCCCTAGCCTGGGAATCTCCATATGCTGCATGTGCGGCCCTAAAATGACAAAAAGAAAGAAAAGAAAAGAAATGTAACATTGCCCAGTCTAAGCATATTCAAATTCTGTATAACATCAAGAGTCACCTACTATTCACTGGGTAGAAAAGTCACCTTTTAAATGCATCTACACTTACTAGCTTACCAACACAGACGTTTAGGACCAGCCCATGTTCTCTTTATAGAAAAAAGCTGCAGGAATCAATAGTTCCAGAACACAACTATATTTATTTAACATCAACACTCTTTGTTGTTTGGGGGGGGGTTGTTTTTTTGTTTGTTTGTTTTGTTTTTTGCATAGGGTTGGTTATGAAATTTTTTATAGATTTAAACAGTTCTAAATTCAAAAAATGGAGGAAAATAAGTCTTAATTGTTTTGATTTAAAACTCAAATTACCACCTGTCTCAGATAATCTAATGATCCTCATCTTTTGGATTTACCCCAGCTTTTTTGTCACTGTGAGTACACATAGCTTTATTTACCTAGCACCTTAACTCCAAGCATTTTCAGTGAAAGCGTCTTATTTTACAGAAGCATTCCTCACTCCTAAGAAATTTTCCCATCACTTAAACATTTCACTATATCCTTCTTCCATGAAGAACTTTTCAAATTGTTCAGGAAAAAATGGGACAACACTACCTTTGTGCCTTTTGAACAATATCATTTTTTTTCCTTATATAACTCTACTAGATTGTATCAAAGAAGAAAGTTTTGGGCTGCAAGTAACAGAGAACCATGTTTAAATCTGCGGTTAAATCCTAGGAATCCATATTCTCTCACTGAACTGGTAGCCAGGAGACAAGTCATGCTAGGGCTCTTTCAAGAGCTCACCAAGATTAGCAAGGAGCCAGACACTTCTCACACTCCCATGCCATCATCCTCTGCAGGCTGGGTTTTATTCCAAAGCCTGTTGTCTCATCATGCCTGTTGCATGATGGCTGCTACAGATTTTCACACTGTACTTAAACATAACAGTCAAGGGTATTGCAAAAGACGTTCTTCTCTCAGAAGGCTCTGTCCTTTGTTTGGGAAGGAGCATTTCCACAAGTCTTCCTTAGAGCCATGTAAGTTGGAACTGGATCATACAGATACTCCTTGTTACAAGGAAGGCTGTGAAAGTATCTCTCTTACACCGCTAGTTAAATCCAGGCTCCTTTTTTGTGTGACTTGAATGCAAGAAAGAGCATCCAATTGATTCTACCTCCTAAATCTCTTTTGCATACATCTAATTCTCCCCACCTCCCCGACAGCTCGCACTTTCCCACAAGCCACCAAAATATCCCACCTGAACTACCCCAACAATTCCTAACGGGATTCCCCAGAGCCCCACCGTATCACCTCCACCAACGCTTTATCGCTTCAGTGATATTATAAATGCAAATCCTACCATGTCACTTCCTTTTTAATGGATTATGTTCAAAAATCCCATCTTGAGTGACAACGTCCTGAATGGTCTGGTCACACCCACTTTTCTAGCTTCTTCTCCTGCAGTGCTTCAGCTCAGTCTGCACTCAGATCACAATGGCCTTCTCTTTGCTCCTTTAAAAAGCCTCAGCCCCTTCACATTTCCCAGCTTCTGCACATGCAATTCTCTCTGGAGTGCTCACCCATTCTCCACCTCCCTAGTCCTTCTGCCTCGTTTCTCCTTAGCTTTCATGTCTCCATTTAAATATTCTTACAGCATGCAAAGGTTATTTACAAGGTGTTAACAACTCAGTGAAACATAGAAATATTCAAAGTTGTTAAATATAAATGGGAAGGATGTAAGAGAATGATTTTTTTTTTAATTTCAGCAGTTAGTAGATATTCATCTATTAAGAAAATGCTGGGGGTTCCCTTCATGGCGCAGCAGAAACGAATCCAACTAGGAATCATGAGGTTGCAGGTTCGATCCCTGGCCTCGCTCAGTGGGTTAAGGATCTGACGTTGCTGTGAGCTGTGGTGTAGGTCGCAGACGCAGCTCGGATCCTGCATTGCTATGGCAGCTGTAGCTCTGATTGGATCCTAGCCTGGGAACCTCCATATGCAGCAGGTATGTCCTTAAAAAGCAAAAAAAAAAAAAAGCAAAACAAAATAAAAAGAAAATGCTGCCCCTTTATGAAATCATGCTGGTTGAGGAGCCATTTGGCAAGATTCATTTTCTTTTCCTAAATGTCTTCCCTCTTTCATGCATTTGGTCAACAATGTAGCAGTGAAGCACCACCCCTTCCTGGCAGTGAGGGTTCCTTAGACAGGGCCCTCCTCCTTGGTCCAGTGTCATCTCTGTAATGGGATGACATTATGATGACTTGTCTCATCCTCCTCTCACAGTTGTTGCCCTGTCTTTGTTCAGGTCTGCTGCTATGATTGCAAGTTTCCTCTCTAAAACTAATCCCAATAAATATATGAAAATACATCACTTCCATATGCTGCTGTGGCACATATTTAAAAATCCAAGGATGCTAAATTAAGAAGGATATATTTTTTTTGTATTTCATACGTTGAAGTACTCCATAACATTTATTTCTACTAATTGCATATTGTAAGCTATTCGAGGAAGGCATCATGTCTTTCACCACTTTTACCACTTCAGAAAGTCCTGAAGATGCTGCGATGTCAGTTGCTCCATATCCAGTCCTTCAGAGGACTGGTCCATGAGTTCAGGGAACATCAAAGCAGTTCTTTGAAAAATAAAAGCATCCTGGAAGATGAAGCCAGTTGCACCTCTGCCTTCACTAGTGAAAATGCTCCATGTCAAAGCCTTTCTGTCCAACTAATAAAAGGTACCCGTATGGGTCTGGGAGCAAAAGCCTCCTGAACCTTGATACAATCCACAGGTTCACTTCACTTCCAGCTCGAGGCTGGATTTGGACTCCTCGGGTGCAGCCGCTGTGCACAGACTTCCAGATCTGACAGAAGGAAATTGACATCCCAAGTTATGCTAAGAGCCTGACACTGACAGGCTGTGGTCTAAGGTGTGGGTTAAGACCGCTGGAGCCGGAATCAGCTCTCTTAGGTACAAATCCGGCTCTGCCCAGAACCAGCAGTCCAACCCTGGGCAACCGTTTAACCTTTCAGAGCTAAATTCTCCTAGATAATAATAGTACCGACCTCCTAGGCTTGCTGTGAAGGGGAGTAAACGAGTTAATCCACAGAAAGCTCTTGGAACAGCGCCTGGCTGGCACATAACAAACTTGTTAGCATTACAGCTTTTCAGCTCAGGGCGCCTGCAGCTCTGCAACATTTTGCCTGGGCATTGAAGGGCTCCAGTGAGTTACAAAATTTGCGATTCTGAGAGCTGAGCGGCCACAGTTGGAGACCCGGAAAGTAAAAAAGAAACCAGGGTAGAGGCAAAGGGAGAGCTGCGACATTTACCCACCATAGCCCACCTTCAGCCTCGGTCTCCTGGCCTCCGCTCTACTCTACGTTTTCTTTTTCCAGGACTCCGACTCGCGAGCGGCACACCACAGCCTTTCTCCAATCAGACACCCAAGGCTGGCGCCACGTATGCGACCTGGTCCAATCTCGTCCCCGGAGGGCGGGAACGCGAACTTCCTACCTGCACCTGTGGCAGCAGTGGCCGCCTCCTGCTTTTTTTTTTTTTTTTTTTTCTCCTTCCCGCTGACCCGCGGTTCTGGTTTCTTGAACCACTTGGCGAATAACCAGCAGGTGGACAGATGTCTTTTTCCGCGCGGAGGACCGACGCGTAGGGAAGTTCAATGCCTCAGGGTGAGAAGCTGAGGTTCTACCTCCTGGAGGCTCGAGGGCGACGCTAGCAGGGAAAAGGGACGCGCCGAGAATGAAAAGCTACTAAGCGGGAGAGTCTGCCTAGCTATTCACCTGGAGCAGGAAGCCTGGCACCTACTCGCCGCGGCGTCCTCCGGCTGGATCAAAACGCACTTCGAGCTCCAGGCTACCGCCGCCCCTGCGCCAGGAAGTTGGAGGCGCCAGGGGAGACCAGCAAACAGCAATCGGCTTAGTTGGACTGCGGAGATTTCGGTTGGCACATCTTCCAAAAGGGAGCCAGGCCTCCCCAAGACTGCGCAGAGGGACGCTGAGGCCGGGCTTCCATGTTACCTTAAGCGCACCCCCTCCTGGCTTTGCGCGGGGAAGGAGGCGCGGAGCTGCTGGGTCCTGGAAACCTGAACAGGTGAGCTATCAGGGCGTCTCTGCAGCTACCAAGACAGAGCTCATTTCGGGATGTCACCCTGGGGCGGTCCCCCAGCGCCCTAGGAGTAGTTACTAGCTACCGGTGTTCTGCGTAATTTGCGTAACTCGCAATCTTTCCCTTGTGCAAAGCCCTTCCAGGCACACAAAGTTGATTGTGGAAAAGTGTAGGGTGTAGAAAACATAAAACAACAGAACACCCACCACCACCAGTGATTAACTTGTAGTGGAGGGAGAGAGATGTTTGCAAACCAAACTGCAAACTGTGCCTGATGATGTGGGTGCCTTCTGTAGGGAAAGAACTTTTGGCCATTTTCTCTTCTATTCTAATCTCAGCGAGAGCGTGACTTCTGGGCGTCCTGGGGAAGGCGGGTGCCAAGGTGCCAGTGTCGGTGAACAGCGGTGGCCACTGCGACCGCTCACTTAGGCACTCGGGCTCTCTCCCGGCGGGTGGGGGAGGAGAACCTCTAGCCACAAACACTGCGGAAGTTTCGCTCTCCAGCGCCGAATCCCAGGAGCGCCGGGCGCGTGGGATGGGAAAGAGCCCAGCGGAAACCTGCAACCCAGCGGATGCGCGGGCGAGTCCTGCTCTTTCTTGGAGTTAGTGCAGCAAGGACCCAGCAACAAAAAGTGGGCACTGGAGACTCGCTTCCGATATTCGCACTGTAAGTGCTAATAAGCAGCCTTTTCGCTCCTCAGAGTGCTGTTTTAAAAGCTGGGAAGAGGCACACTGGAGCTCCTGGTTGCGCGCTCTCGCCTTTGGAGGAGGGAATTGCGCAAAGAAAAGAGCAAAAGCCTTTAATTTGTACAAACAGACTCCGTGCATGTTTTAATATAGAACTAAGGAGGAGGACTTGGGCTCACCTCAACCGCCGACCGGGGGTGGCTTCAGAGAGACACAAGATTGGTCCCTGGGGAATAAAAGGAAGAGTAGGATGGCGGTTTTCAAGGGAAGTTAAGTCTAGACCTAATGTTTTCCTGAAAGTCACAAGACAGAAGTTTCGTCAAGAGCGGAATTTAAAAGATACAGCACACCACGAGCTTGTCCCTCGCTCTCACTGGCACGTAAATTCCCGGGACGAAATCACATCTAAAAAAGACTCCGAGACAGAAGTCTAGGGAGCACAAACCTTTGAGCGAAATTTCGGAACCGTTTGACAGGGGTCTACGGTTCATTGCTTATCTCTAGCCGGGCCGGGCCCCTCCTCCCTGGTGCCCTGCCAAGGAAAGGTCGTTCTAGACCGGGTGGGCCACCTTTGGGCGTCCGTCTACAATCGGGCAGAGTGACAGGACCGGCCACTTCCCTTCCCGGGCCTGGTTAATCCAGAAGCCCCGGCACCCACCCCCGGGTGGTCCTCGCGCACGGGCCTTGGCTCTGTCCTGGAGGCCGCGCAGAGGCTGAGGCGGGAGAGTGCCCAGATGGTGGCGCCCTGCCGGCCGTTCGTCCGCCCGCTCTCTTGGGGGCGCGGCGGTGCCCTCGGCGGGCCGCGCGGCTTGGCGCTGCGACCCGGGCCGATCCAGACGCCTGCGGGAACGATGGGGAGGAAGTGGGGTAGGGGGCACGTGACTTGGACAAACCTAGTGACCAAGTTTTGTTCTCTTCCCCAGCGTAAGCCGCTGCTTCGGCTCCCGGCCCGCAGCCCGTTTGCAAGAAGCCGGGGCAGGGCCGCGGGGGACGAGAGAAGGGCCGCTGCAGCCCAGGCCCCTTCTCGCCCGCCGCGCCCCGCGCCCCTCGGCCCCTGGGCCATGGCCGACGGCGGCGGCCCCGGCAGCTCCGGCTCCTGGTGGAATTCGCTAACCAACAGCAGGAAGAAAAGCAAGGAAACCACGGTGGGGGCACAGCCTCCCTCCCAGCCTGACCCCGGGGAACCCGCGCCGCCCGGCCCGGACTGGACTAGCGGTTCCCGGGAGAATCAGCACCCCAATCTTCTAGGGGGCGCCGGCGAGCCCCACAAGCCAGACAAGTCGTGCGGGGAGAAATCGGGCAACAGCCGCCGAAACCTGAAAATCTCGCGCTCGGGCCGCTTTAAGGAGAAGAGGAAAGTGCGAGCCACCCTGCTCCCCGAGGGAGTCAGGTCCTCGGAGGAGGAGGGCTTCCCTGGTGACCCCCAGGACGACTAGCAATAGCCCGAGCGCTCCGGGACTGCTTCTCCTCCCACCAGGCCTCCCTAGCCCCCAGTTCGAAACCCGCCCGTGTACTTGGTGCCTTACCCCCACCAGAATCAGAATATGCGCACAAGGCCTCCAGATTTTCTTTTCCCGGAGACTGAAGTGACAGTTGAGTATTCCAGATTTCACAACTCAAAGATGCATTCAATATTTATTCTTGCTACGAGAAGATACCACAGAGGAAGTTGGCATAATTTTTTTTCCCTAAAACACTTCCGGGGCCTCCCTTGCATCCCTCATGAAAATGAGAAGGGTACTTCTCTAAGAGACCTTAGCTCAACTGGAACTGCGCAGCCCCTGCAACGAGGGACGATGGCACGCGCTGATTCAGGGCTTGCTATTGGAAAGCAAGTCACAGTGCTGTCTTTAATGCCTGAGAAATGCACTTTAGGAGTACTTTGGTAGACTTACACCTTAAATGAAGGTATGGGAGAGAGCAGGAAGCATTTTCAAGTAGAAACATTTTAAGTTGAGGCAGGATTGCTTTTAATGTTGAACTACAAAACTGTACTGCTCATTTTAGTGTGCACTATTAAAACTATTGCACTGTAAGACTTGAGGTGACTTTGTATTTTTTTTTCCATTCAAGACTGAAGCTCATCATACTTAAAAACAGGCATGCAAAATCCAAGGTGACAGAGTTAATCATTCGCCACATAACCTAACAGCTCCTTTTGGAAAGCTACAGGGAGGAGAACATTTCTAGAAACTACCAACACCCAGATTGGAACTGGTTAGCTGGATGCTCCTATTTACAAACCAAATTCAAGCAAGAGAGGGAGAGGTACTAATTCACTATTCCTGGTTCTCTTGTTATACTTCAGTGCATCTTCATAGAGTAGAGAAAGTCACAATGCTGATACTAATTCTTTTCCGTATCCGTTATTGTCTGAAAATACTTATTCAAACAGGTGGGCTGAATCTCTCAGTTTGTGCAAAGCCACCTTTTTCTCCACCCTCTTTGCTTCAAAAGTTTATTTCTTTAGTCTGAAGTATGCATTTATCTAGTTTCAATCCTTAAAGTCCTATCAACCTGAAGATTCTTAACAAAAAGCTACCTGTTTGCTTTTGTTATGAACTTTTAAGTAAAAGAGTAAATGAATACCACTTGCTTTCAGCAAATTACAAGAGTTATTGTAGTTGCTAAAATCCACTGTTACTTCTTCCCTCCCACCACAATTCAATTCATTTATAAACATCTAGAAACCATAGCAGGGAAATTATAATGATCAAAGAGTGTGTGTGTGTGTGTGTGTGTGTGTGTGTGTAGAGATAATTACAGGCAAGAAATTGACAAGAGCTTCTGAATTTGTTTTCCATAGTATTTTGTTTCTTAAATTAGTAATTTATAAAATAACAAAGCATGTTGATCGTCTAAAGAGATTTAACAAAGAAACGATGAAAATGGCTAACATGGATTGTAATTAGCAAATCAGGCTTAGATACCAGCAAAATATAGAGTTTATCATTCGATAGTGCATTTCCACATACCAAAGACTTACTCCACAGGAAATTGTTTATGTGGAGATTAGGAACCCCTTACATTAAAAAAAAAAGGGATGTAAGGTGTTGTGGTTGTTTTTAAACATCAAAAAGGTTTTTGGTTTTTTATTTAGATATGGGAAATACATGCCTGGTCTCTTCAGGGTGAGCTTTCCAGATGAAGAAGATTTTACATCAATTTTAAGTGGTCCTACCGTCTCTAGACCCCGATGAAGAAGAGGGAGTCAGGATCTTGGACTTAGAGAAGGTTCATGGTAAGGGAGGAGACTGTGGGTTGGCACAGCAAAGGGAGTGACTAGAGCAGACACTGTCAAATAAGACTTTGGAACACCTTCACAAATTATTTACATTTCACTTTGTAGAAAGTAATCCAAATTAGAGTGGACAACTACCCAAAATATTTTTCCTGCTCCCAGAGAGACCAGTAGATTAGATCTGTACCATTTATAAAATTAAGCCTGTCATTGCATACTTTTAAAACCCTATACTCTTTCATCCACAGGTTTATTGTTTTAAAGAGCTTTTTTTCTTAAAAAATGCCTTTAGATTCACAAAATGTTGGCATTTCCCCAGGTTCTGTGTGTAGTTTTGGATCTCACCCAAGTCTGTAATTGCTGCAGATAATCAATGGCAGACCTATCACATTGGAACTTATTAACATGACATCTTTCCCCACTGCTCGGAAAGAATTTAAAACCATGCTAATGGCAGTTATGACAATGAGTCCAATGCACAATTGGCAGTTGAGGTTTGTAATTACATAGTTTTAAAGCAGTCCTAATTATGCAGTGGGAGGAATGCCCTGATTTAATACCAACTCAGTGAAATCAGAAATCAAGCAAAATTGGTGGGATAAAAGGATCATGAGTAAGATGAGATGATTTGACAAAAGGTCTTGCTGGGATTTTTGTGCTCTACAGATGATTAGTTACATTCCAGTAACATATATCCAAATTTTTTAAACATTTAAGGTTCAAGATATTTTACAGTAAATAAAGGGAAAATGTTGAATTAAATTTGGAGTTAATTAAGTTAGAGACTTTCATTTTCTTAAAACCGCTTACAAATGAAATTTCCCTCCCAAGTTTGGAAACGATTAAAGAAGTTCTCATGCCATGCTTCCAAATTATGTGAAAAAAGGGATAAAACTCTAGCAGCGTGTTTTGCTAAATATGTTCATAACCACGATAATTATATGCACAGGGCAGTTTTTGCCTCAGTGACTGTGCTTGCAGTTGGTGGCTGAGCAGTAACTCATATTACAGGTCACCTGAATGTCCCTTTGTGTTTGTGCTTTCTTTTGTTCATCCCATTCTGACTTCAAGGGCAGAGACTCTATTTTGTATATACAGTTAGGACATGCTGCTTCGATATAACACTTGGTAGTATTTTTCTCTGCTTTGAAATATAATGTGAATCCAGAACGCTGATCTTGCCGAGTCCTTAGACGTGAGCTCTAAACCTAATGAACAGAAGCCTGGGCTGAAACTCTGTCAGAAGTAGTTCTTCTGGGATCCACAGAAAAAAATGTGGGCAGCTTGAAATAAATGAATAATAAAAATGGGCAGAAAGAATTTCAAATAAAAGGTGAATTTGAAAGAAATAAGAGGGGAAATGGACCACTAATGTCCAGTGATCAGAAGGTCACTAATGTCCAGTGACCTTTTAGGAGAAAAAGAGATGGAGAATATTATTTTTCCTTAGCTGAGAAGTGGCAGCCAGACTAGAAACACACAAAAAGCTAGCTTGATAGATGCCATAAGGGTAACAGATCTTTAAAAACTCTGTTTTGGAGGAGTTCCCACTGTGGTGCAGTGGTTAATGAATCAGACTAGGAACCATGAGGTTGCGGGTTCGATCCCTGGCCTTGCTCAGTGGGTTAAGGATCTGGCGTTGCCCTGAGCTGTGGTGTAGATTGCAGATGCGGCTTGGATTGGATCCTACATTGCTGTGTCTGTGGCTTAGACCCCTAGCCTGGGAACCTCCATATGCCGCGGGTGCGGCCCTAGATAAGACAAAAAAAAGGTCTGTTTTATTTGTGGAGCATTTTATGGTAATTACACAGAAACGTAAGAGATTCTTTCTTGGGATAAGCACGTGTTTATCTCCATGGCAAGTTGAGAGTGAACTAGAGATATTTTATACCCTTGAGTGTCAATGTAACAAATACCTTAGGAGTTCCTGCTGTGGTGCAGTGGGTTAAGAATCCACCTGCAGTGGCTTGGATGGCTGCGGAGGTGCAGGTTTGATCTCCAGCTCAGTGCAGTGGGTTAAAGGATCCAGCATTGTTGCAGCTGCAGCACAGTTTGCCGCTGTGGCTGGGATTCAATCCCTGGCCAGGGAATACTCATATGCCGCGGTGCAGACATGAAATTAAAAAAAAAAAAAAAAAGTACCTTAGATTGGAAACAAGTCTGCAAAGCAGGGCAAACTCATCGGCAAGCCAGCAGTCCCATCACAGCTTTGCTCTTCTCCTCTGTTTTCTGTATCCCCAGCTCCATTCTCCCCTTGCCTCAAGTGGTAACATATACATTTCCATCTGGCTCAGGGACAAAGAAGAGGGGCTGCCAAGGGGCACAAGGCAAGCACAGCCTATTAACAGCCACTTTGTCAAAAGATTGCCCTGCACATTTAGAACATGGGATGAATAGCATTCCCGGAGAAGGTCATCGTAAGGACACAGGTTGTAATGAAACTGCACAGGTCTTGCCTTAGCAGAGGACAGCTGACCACTTGTATATAAGGTATTAGCTATAGACCACGATAAATAAGACTGACGGAATATATGCAATCCTTCCAGGTATTCAAAACAAGGCATTCAACCATTCTTCCAAACCAAACTGTGCTGCAGATGACAAAGTGATGGATTCATTAACTATCATGTCAGAGTTGTTGACATAACCTCATGCAATACAAAGATCCATAAATGGGGTATCTTTATTTCTGACATACATAGTGAAACTGTTTAGGGAGTTCCCTGGTGGCTCAGTGGGTTAAGGTGTTGTCACTGCTGTGGCATGGGTTGCTGCCAAGGTGCGGGTTGGACCCCTGGCCTGGGAACTTTGCATGCCATGGGTGCAGCAAACACACACACACACACACAAAACAACAGCAAACAAAGAAACAAGCAAAGACTCTTTACCCACAAGACAAAGATTTCTGGCCCTTAAACTAGAAAGGTTCATGTTGAATAAGACATGGGTTCCTACCCCTGCCAGTTGAGTAGGGAATATGCGGCCCTTCTAGGACCTCCTTGTGCTTTTTGTGAAGGGATATTATTTGAATTACAAGTACTTGGGATTATTAATTCTTTTCTAGTGCTGGTCAACAAGCGTGTCCTACAAAGATGGCAGCAAAGAGCTCCTGCAGAGTTTTCTGAGACACCCGATCTTACTTCTGTCTCTCACTTGCTCTTAGACAAGTCTCAGGCGATCCGGGAATCAGTGTACTCTTCTGTAAAATAATGGGATGGAGTCTATACTCCAGCTTTAAAACTCTCTGTTGGGAGTCTATTTTGAGCGACTGGCTGTAAATGCCAACTCACAAAGTGCTCACTGTTTACTCTAAAACACAGAGGCACCAGCTGTCTACTACTGACGGTTAGGTGGAGAGCTGGGAGGGAGGTAGAGAAGTAGAAAGTGCAGTAAAGCTACCACATTATCATATGGTGCTGTCTCCATACTGTCATCTGGCCCAACAATCAGGGTAATTCTGTTGTACAGGAGCATGGAGCCTCATTATTCATGTTTAGGCTCAAACTGCAGCAAAGCTGTCTCATTCTAGATATTAGTCAAAAAGCGTGGTTTCACAACTATTATCGCATTTGTTCCTCATAACTAGCCCTCAAGGACCCCAAATCCTGCCAATCTACCTGATTCTATACTCTTGTTTAAACGCTTTTGTTTGTTTTGTTTTGTTTTGTGTTTAGCGCCACACTGGCAGCACATGGAGGTTCTCAGGCTAGGGGTCGAATCGAAGCTACAGCTGCTGGCCTATGCCACAGCCACAGCAATGCAGGATCTGATCTGCGTCTGCAACCTACACCACAGCTCAGGCAATGCCAGATCCTTAACCCACCAAGCGAGGCCAGGAATCGAACCCACAACCACATGGTTCCTAGTTGGATTCATTTCCACTGCACCATGATGGGAACACCTAAGCTTTTCATCACCCCCCAAATTTCCTCCTGTGACTTGGTCCCCACACCAAGTCCCAGCCCTAGGCAACCCTGAGATAAGGGAAATTTAAAGGGCAAAGTTCATTCTTCATGCCCTTTCATGAACTCCTGGCTCATCTTCAGGGACAAGGACCCTCCAGCTAGCACATAGTTCTTGGTAGGGCCATAATCTCTTCTCCTCTAGGAAAGCAGCCTATGTCTGGTTGGCAGAGAAATTTCTGAAAGTTGTGAATCAGAGACTGTGTGTGGAGAGAGAAACCACACAGTAGTTTGAACAGGGAGTGTTTAATATACAGAACTATTACCTATGATAAAGATTGGAGTCAAAAGGGATTGGCTGGTAAGAAGTAGCAGGAACCCAAAGGAATACAGGAATAATATCAGGGGCAGTCACTGCCCTGGAGCTAAGACAAAGTGCTCAAGGAAAACCCCCTCTTCCCTCCAACTCCCTCCCCCACACCTTCTTGGAAAGGCTGTGTCTGTGACTCTCTGTAGACAGAGAAGTCACACCACCGAAACTTGCTGGAAATCCACCTACTAGAACTGGTTTCTGTGTGCTAGTGGGCACTAAAGCACTATTCACTAAATTCTTGCACAGCCTCGAAACTGGTGTTTCTGTAGGCTGGGTTACATCCATTTCAAGTGCCTGTGAAAGTGAAGGAAAAGGTGCTGCTGCTTCCTCTAGGTGGACTTCAGCCCCCATACCCTCTCTGAAATGAAGCCCAGGTTCTAGACCCATTTTTGTAACTGGTAGTTGTGTGGTCTCGGGCAAATCACTTAACTGCTCTGGTCTTTCATTTTCTCACCTGTAAAACGAGAAGTTCAGACACTTCAAAGTCAAAAATTATGTTCTTCTAGTGTCTATGTAAGAGAAGCGGCGTCTACTTCTTAAAAACAGCCCAGATCTCTGATTACATGCAATAAATTCTAGAGTAGGACTGCAGTCAACATCGTGTCCTGCACGAGTGACAGTGTATTTTTCTGGGTTGAGATCAGATCTACCAATACCAGCTCTCAGCTACCTTGAAATTTCCCCCTTTGCATATACATCACAAACACCACAGTAACTCCTACTCTTCCTTTAGGTTTTAACTCCAATATTGGTTGCTTCAAAAAGTGCCCTCTAGATAGAGTTAGATTCCCACACGCGTGTTCCTGCAGCGACACCCAGACTCCCGCCACGGCCCTGGCCACGAGCAGGACCGGCACTGTCTCCACCACAGGCGGTAAGCTCTTACAGGGAAGGGCTCTGATTCCCGCCGGCTCTGCTGTGGCCAGCGCAGCGCCTAGCACGCAGTACACATTAAAAATTTGTTGAGCGAATGAGGACTGAAATCAAATCTCCTGTAGGAGAAATAAAACCACATAGTTGCTAAGACAGTGGCCTCTGAAGTCAGATGAGTTAGATTCAAATCCTGGCTTTTCCATTTACTCTCTGTGAACCTATCTGAGCTACACAACATGCCGTGCCTTGCCATTTTTGTTGTTATTGTTTGTTTTGCTTGGGTTTTTTTTTTTTTTTTCTCCCAGTGTTGAGATATAGTTGACATATAACATCGTATTAGTTTGAGGTGGACAACAAAATGATTGGATAGGTTCATATATTGTGAAATGATTACCATAGCAACTTTAGCTCACATCCATCATCTCGCATAGTTACAATTTTTTTCCTGTGATAAGAACTTTTAAGATCCACTCTCTTAGCAACTTCCAAATATACAAACAGTATTGTGAACTATAGTCACCTTGCTGTACCTTACAGCCCCAGAATTTTCCTTACAGCTAGAAGTTTGTACTTTTTGACCACTTTCACCCACCCACTCTGGCAACCACCCTGTAAGGGCGACTATACAGTATGTGCCTTTCTTTGTCTGATTCATTTTACTTTATTTATTTAAAAAAATAACTAGACCCAATTCATTGGTTTGCATGAAGTTTGCGTGGAAAGTACACAGAACTGACCGCCTGCCTTGCATGGTAAACCCTTAATAAATATTAGCCATTATTATTATCACCAAAGTTCAAGTCTACTCATGTAATTTTTTTGTGGAGGGAAGTGGGAAGGTAAAATGTGTCTTGTCACAGGCTCTACATAACTCTGAAGAAGACTCTGAAGCAGTTTAGATGTTCAAAGCCTTTCCTGTAATTCTAAAATCCAAGAAAGCTCAGACCAACTCACTCTGACAGCTGATCATAATCTGAAGTATCTTTAGAGATGATGACGTATTAGGAGGGGAAGTCATAGATGTAAGGTCCCTGGCTTGTCTGGAAAGAACAGTTGTTCTCACTCTTCGACTATGGTCTTCTTGTTACAGCCTTCAAAGTCATGATTTTTTTCCTTTTCAGGTTATTAATAAAAATTCATCACAAACCCTTTGGAAAATAATTTTTAATTATTAATAAAAAATAATTTTTTCTCATAACATGACCACCCAGCGTGAGCACTTCTGAGTATAATTTCTTCCTGTATGTATTGTAAGTGTGAATTTGTGCATGGTTTTTAAAACCCTGAGACAACACTTTATTTCTAATTTTTCCCCCATTGGCACCCACTTGTCATCATGGATCCATATTCTTAAATCAGAATAGTACAGCTGAATGAAGTATAGTGGGGACCAAGGGGTTAACACTGACCTAAAAGGACTGCGTAGTGACACGGTGACTTTGTCCCTTTTGTCCCTTTTGACCAAACCCTGGGAAGCCTCTCTGCACCGTTTAACCCTGTTGACAAATTTCTCTTACCTACAACTTTCCTGTTAGCATCTGACTCAACCTGCTCCTGAATCTGCTCTTCCTCTTCCTATTCCTCCTTCAGTGCTCCAAATTGCTCAAGCCAGAAAACTAGAAGTCATTTTGGTTCCTCCTTCCTCGCTCACTTGCTCTTCATCGCATCTGATCAGTCTGTTCTGTATTTGTCATCAGGTCTTTCAAATCTGTCCACCTCTCTCCATCTCTCCTGCCTCAAGCAATTTAAGGCACCAGTGTCTCTCCCCTGGATCAGCCCGGCAGTTTGCTCACTGGTCAGCTCTCTGCAACCGCTCCTGCCCCCACTATAATCTGTTCCCCAACCCACCACTGAACTGAACTTTTTAAAAAGTTGGATTGCAACAGTTTTTTAAAATGGAAAGCTAAAACAGTATCTCCTTCCTCCGGTTAACACTCTCTGATGAGAAGAGGCCCGCAAGGTAAAATCTGAAACTACTGAAAGTGCTTTAAGCACCCTGCAGGGTCCAGCCTCTGTCCACTTCTCCAGCTCTCTCTCCCTGCCGTCTCTTCAAACACTCTCCATTCCAGCCAAAGCAAGCTCATTTCAGTTTATCTACCACCATTCTCTCTTCCACCTCTCGGTCTTGCGCTATGTTCTCTCTGCCTGCCGATCAGGCTTTCCAAGGTCTCAAGAGCTTGATGAACAGCCTTAGACAGACCCTTTCTTTGCAGACTCTCAGTGCTTTTGAGGACCCTTCTGCTGCTCGAGCAGCCACATGA
This sequence comes from Catagonus wagneri, assembly GCA_004024745.2. Taxonomy (NCBI): domain Eukaryota; kingdom Metazoa; phylum Chordata; class Mammalia; order Artiodactyla; family Tayassuidae; genus Catagonus; species Catagonus wagneri. The sequence continues at coordinate 14,555,127 of PVHT020000105.1, read as the reverse complement.
AACAGAGGTGGAGTGGAGTTGTCCACCTTCCTGGCTCAGGTTTCCTTGTGACAAATACCACTTCATGGTGTTTTGCTTGAACTAGGCCTACATGAAAGCATATATCTTAGAGATAAACTGCAGAGCCCAGGGGAAGCCTTCAGTAATAGCAGCTATTTTTATTCTTGCTCCTGAGGGATGGGGTGGAGACTGGCCTGAAGGAAAGCGGTTTCCTTTAAACACTGTCTAAAATGGGGAGGCACCAATTCCTTGGAGAATGCCAGGAGGTCTGCATTTGAGAAAACTGTTATTATGTTCTTGTTTCAAAAAACTAAGAACACATGATCAAGTGGGATTTATCCCAGGGATGCAAGGATTCTTCAGTATCCACAAATCAATCAGTGTGATACACCACATTAACAAATTGAAGAATAAAATCCATATGATCTTCTCCATAGATGCAGGAAAAGCCTTTGACAAAATCCAACACCCATTTCTGATAAAAAAAAACCTTCAGAAAGGGGGCATAGGGAGAACCCACCTCAACATAATAAAGGCCATCTATGACAAACCCAGAGCTAACATCATTCTCAATGGTGAAAAGTTGAAAGAATTCCCGCTGAGATCAGGAACAAGACAGGGATGTCCACTCTCGCCACTGCTATTCAACATAGTTTTGGAAGTCCTAGCCACAGCAATCAGAGAAGTAAAAGAAACAAAAGGAATCCAAATTGGAAAGGAAGAACTAAAACTATCACTATTTGCAGATGACATGATACTATACCTAGAGAATCCTAAAGACTCTACCAGAAAACTGTCAGAGCTCATCAATGAATTTGGCAAAATCGCAGGATACAAAATTAATACACAGAAATCAACTGCATTTCTATATATTAACAATGAAAGGTCAGAAAGAGAAATCAGGGAAGCAATCCTGTTTACTATCACATCAAAAAGAATCAAATACTTAGGAATAAACCTACCTAAAGAGACTAAAGAACTGTACTCTGAAAACTATAAGACACTGATGAAAGAAATCAAGGATGACACGAACAGATGGAAAGACATACTATGCTCTTGGATTGGAAGAGTCAACATTATCAAAATCACTATACTACCCAAGGCAATCAACAGATTCAGTGCAATCCCTATCAAATTACCAAAGACATTTTTCAAAGAACTAGAACAAAATATTTTAAAGTTTGTTTGGAGGCACAAAAGACCCAGAATAGCCAAAGACATCCTGAAAAAGAAAAATGGAGCTGGAGGAATCAGGCTCCCTGACTTCAGACTCTACTACAAAGCTACATCAAAACCATATGGTACTGGTACAAAGACAGAAATATAGATCAGTGGAACAGGATAGAAAGCCCAGAATTAAATCCACACACCTATAGTCAACTAATCTATGACAAAGGAGGTAAGAACATACTTTGGAGAAAAGAACAGCCTCTTCAATAAGTGGTACTGGGAAAACTGGACAGCCACATGTAAAAAAAATGAAATAAGAACACTTCCTGGAGTTCCCTTCGTGGCTCAGTGGTTAACGAATCCGACTAAGAACCATGAGGTTGCAGGTTCAATCCCTGGCCTTGCTCAGTGGGTTAAGGATCCGGCGTTGCCGTGAGCTGTGGTGTAGGTTGCAGATGCAGCTCGGATCCCGCATTGCTGTGGCTGTGGCGAAGGCCGGCAGCTATAGCTCCTGTTAGACCCCTAGCCTGGGAACCTCCATATGCCGCGGGTACGGCTCTACATAAAGGAAAAAAAAAAAAAGACAAAAAAAAAAAAAGAACACTTCCTAACACCATGCACAAAAATAAACTCAGAATGGATTAAAGACCTAGATATAAGACCAGATACTATAAAACTCTTAGAGGAAAACATAGGCCAAACACTCTCTGACATAAATGACAGCAACATCTTCAGATCCACCTGTTAGAGTAATGACAATAAAAAGAAAAAGAAACAAATGGGACTTCATTAAACTTCAAAGTTTCTGCACAGCAAAGGAAACCCTAAACAAAACGAAAAGACAACCCACAGAATGGGAGAAAATACCTACAAATGAATCGACTGACAAGGGATTAATCTCCAAAATTTACAAACACCTCCTACAGTTCAATACCAAAAAAACAAACAACCCCATCAAAAAATGGGCAGAAGATCTAAACAGACAATTCTCCAAAGAAGACTTACAGATGGCCAAAAAACACATGAAAAGATGTTCAACATCACTCGTTGTTAGAGAAATGCAAATCAAAACCACTATGAGGTACCACCTTACACCAGCCAGAATGGTCATCATCGAAAAGTCTACAAACAATAAGTGCTGGAGAGGGCGTGGAGAAAAAGGAACCCTATTACACTGTTGGTGGGAATGTAAACTGGTGCAACCACTGTGGAAAACAGTATGGAGATTCCTTAGAAAACTAAAAATAGAATTACCATTTGATCCAGCAATCCCACTCCTGGGCATCTATCCAGAGAAAACCATGACTCGAAAAGACACATGTACTCCAGTCTTCATTGCAGCACTCTATACAATAGCCAAGTCATGGAAACAACCTAAATGCCCATCGACAGAGGAGTGGATAGGGAAGATGTGGTACGTATACACAATGGATTATTACTCAGCCATTAAAAGGAACAAAATAACAACATTTATAGCAACATGATGGACCTAGAAATTATCAAGCGACGTGAAACCAGTCAGACAATTAGATACCAACATCAAATGCTACCGCTTTACATGTGGAAACCAAAAAAAGGACACAATGAACTTCTTTGCAGAACAGATACTGACTCACAGACTTTGGAAAACCTATGGTTTCCAAATGAGACAAGTTGGGGGGGTGGGGGTATGCACTGAGGGTTTAGGATGGAAATACAATAAAACTGAGTTGTGATGGTTTTTGTACACCTATAATTGTAATAAAATTCATTAAGTAATGGGGGAAAAAAAACACCTAAGAACAGACAGACATCTAGGAGATGCCGAAAAAGAGAAAACCGCAGGTCCAGATCCTGGGATGACAAAGAAGGAAAATCAGTGCTATCGTCTTTATGACATGTATGTTATGTATCTTCAAGAACATATCCTGAACTGGGGGTTATATAATGAATGCATTTAAAGTGCTGCCAGATGCCCTAAAAAGGGAGGTAAAATTGGGAAATGAAGAGGCAATCAGCTTAGTGGGGAAATGCAATAACAAGTTTCAGGAATTCCTAGGCGTGGCTTAGGGTAAACAATTATTAATAAAATCTGTAAAGCCCCAGAAGTGGCCATTCTCCCTGCATTTCTGATCCTTGAAACTGGTGAGAGATGAGGAATCAGCTTCTCCTCCCTGATCCACGTGGTTCACTCAAGCTGGATTATTGCACGCGTGGGCTAAATGTGGGACTTCTTTTGCAGCGATGATAAAGGTGGGAATTTAAGGCAGCCTTAGGTAGCTCACTGTCAGTTCTGTGGGATATATCAACACCTCTGATCTTTGACAGACTATTCTTTGCAAGAAGTCTCTTTCAGTATGTTTACAAGAAGGGTGTGTTTTGATTGAAGGCAGCTGCTCACATCTTCACCCTTGAACATAGTCTAAGGTTTTTTTATACTGAAGACAATTCTCAAGAATTAGATGAAGAGATTGAGGCAGGGGGAGCACAGGCGGGGTGGGGGAGACACACAGGGAGTAAGAGATGTAGCCTAGTGAGGGTCCCAACACGCATGAGTTTGGAAAGAAATTTCCCCAACAGCCCCCAGTTCACTGTAATGAGAACCAGGAGGCTTTGGGTGCTTGGTTTGCCCTTGGCATAGCCAAGGCTACAGGCACCAGGAATTTTTTGGAGGGAAGAAGATAGTTCTTTCCAGTCTACAGGGTCACAGAGTTATGACTTTTCAGGAATGAGGGAGAAGAGTTCCCTGGCTGTTGGTTCAGCAGGTTAAGGATCCAGCACTGTCATGGCTGTGTCATGGGTCACTGCTATGGCTCGAGGAGTTTGATCCCTAGCCAGGAACTTCCGCATGTTGTAGGTGCAACCAAAAAAAAAAAAAGAGCGGGGGGAATAAAGGGTAGCACATTTTAATTGTTGGGACACTTAGCTGTCTTATTTTTGTAATGTAATTAACTTGGGGACTAAGTAACTACAGTGCAAATCAAATATTTATTGAGTATACAGTACATACAAACTCCTGTACAAGGGCCTTGGAACAAATAAATAAAATAGACATGGATAATTTCAGTAATTCATACCCTTCATAAATTTAAGCCCTGGCTCTGTCCCCCACTTATTCTGTTTATTGATTCATTGATTGATTCAACAAATACTTATTGAGTTCCTGCATTCTTTTATTTACTCAGTGTGCCAGGCAATGAACTAAACTGCAGAGGCAGGAGGAAGTAAGATCTTAATCTATAACTACTTAAACTCTTACTGCGATACAGTGTAACACAGACAATAGTAGTTTGGAGACTGGCATTGGATCATTCAGGAGCCATTCAAGATGTTTTGATGAATTAATTACATCTCAAGTATTGTGAGTGAGCTGAAAGTGTTAAACAGTCACCCAACCCTGGGCAAATCACCCCTTTGCTTCTGAACCAACGTACCCGCATACCTGAGCCAATACACAGGAAAGACTACCGGCAAAGCCTAATGGTCTGCGGAGTTCCAGAGTGATCACAGAGTCTGAAGCTGCCCTTTGTTGGGAGGGGGGATTTAGAGTCATGCCCAAACAAGAGTTTTTCTCTTCAGCAAGCCTTGTCCCTTCAAGGTACACAGATGTACCTCCTGGGAACCAGTGTGCCTCCATCACAGAGTCAGAGCGCCATGGCTATGCTCACTAATGAAAGTCTGATGAAATGTACTATATTGTGTAATTTAACCTCTTTGCAATTGGATCAAAAGCACCAGCTGGCCAGACTCTCCATTCTAACAGAATTGCCTCTCCTTATCATGACTGTCAGTCTGATTTCTGCTTGTCGTTCTGTGCAAGATGATCAGGGAGATGACAGGGAGAAAGGCTTGGGAACCCAGACACAGTCCTGAAGACTCCTTTTCAATGAGAAAAGAGTCCAGGGCTATAGCCACAGGTATTCTTTCCCAAGTGACTGCCTCCTTAACTCAGCAGCCTCTGTTTTCCTCCATCTCTCAGGGAAGTGGTGAGCATGGACGACTAAATTCACTAAACCCAACCTGATTTGCATCCTTCTTTTCTACTATTCATACAGCCATCAAACTTCCTGTTCCTGAACTCACTGAGTGGGATACTCATTCAAATATTTGTTTTCAGGCTTTTCTAGCTATGAAAACGTAGTCTTGCTCTCCTCACCATGCCTACCTCTTTGGTTAACTATAAGAATTAGAGGGGACTTTCCTTGTGGTACAGCAAGTTAAGGACCTGGCATTGTCACTGTAGTGGCTGGGGCCACTGCTATGGTGTGGGTTTGATCCCTGGCTTGGGAACTTCCATGTGCTGTGGGCAAGGCCAAAAAAAAAAAAGGTCACAACTGCTACAAAGTGGGACAGGATGCATATCATAAATATTTCTGTAGGACTTCACAATTGAAGTGCCTTCATATCCATAATTTCATGTGATCTATACAAAAACTGAGGGTCACAGATGCTCTCAATTTTTATTCCTGTATCCACGCTACTTTGACAGGGGACTTTGCAGCTCCTTCCATCAAGATGTGGAGTCTATTTCCTAACCCTTTGTCTTTGGCCTTATCTCTAGCGTCTTGCTTTGGCCAAGAGAATGTGGTAGAAATGATATTGTGCCAACTCCAAGTCTGCTCAGGCTGGCGTAACAAAAAAATTTATTTGCTCACAGTTCTGGAGGCTAGAAGTTCAAGATCAAAATGCCAGCAGCCTTGGTTTCTGGTGAGACCTCTCTTCCTGGCTTTCAGACCTTCTCATCTTATGCCCATGTGGCCTCTCCTCTGTGCTTGAACAAAGAGAGAGAGAAGGAGAGAGATCTCTGCTGTCTCTTCCTCTTCTAATAAGGAAAGTAGCCCTATTAGATTAAGGCCCTACCTTTATGACTTCCGTATAGGTCCTATTTCCAAATCAGTCACATTACATATTGGGTCTTCATATAAATTTGTAAGGATACCGTTTGGTTCATGGCAAGAAGTCCAGGCTCCAAGGAGCCTTATGAGCATTCACTCTCTCAGAACCCGTCCCCAGATTAGGACAAGTCCAGGCTAGTCAACTAGAGAAGAGAGACCATAAGGAACTGTCTCTCTGAGGCTACCTACGACCAACTAGCTTGGCTGCTCATAAGCAGAAGCAGGAGAGCCTAGAAAAGACCAGAACCACCCAGCTAAGCCGGCTCAAAGTGGTATCCCACAGAACTGTGCACTAAATTAATTGGTATTTTAAGACACTATGTTTTGGGTGGTTTGTTAGGTGCATATATCTTTTGGAATTACGGTTTTCTCCAGATAGATTTCCAGGAGTGGGATTGCTGGATCATATGGTAGTCCTATTTTTCGTTTTTTTGGAGGAAATTCCATACTCTTTTCCATAGCGGTTGTACCAGTTTACATTCCCACCAATAGTGTAGGAGGGTTCCCCTTTCCCTGTACCTGAGCCAGCATTTATTGTTCGTAGACTTTTTGATGTTGGCCCTTCTGACCAGTTCGAGGTGATAACTCATGCAATTGTGATTCTCTAATAATTAGCAATAGTGAGTGTCTTTTCACGTGCTTTTTGACCATCTGTATCTTCTTTGGAGAAACAAACTTATGGCTACCAAAGAGGAAGGATGCGGGGGAAGGGATGGACTGGAGGTTTGGGATTGGCATTGTACACTCCTATATACAGAATGGATGATCAATGGAGACATGCTGTAGAGCACAATATTCTGTGATAATCTATATGGAATGGATATGTGTATATATATATATATAGCTAAGTCACTTTACAGTAGAAATTAACACAACATTATAAATCAACTATACTTCAATAAAATTTTAAAAAATAAGAAATAAATAAATAATTTTTAAAAAAGAGAATGCTTCCTATAAGAGTTCCCTGATATCTCTAGTGGCTAGGATTCAGTGCTCTCACTATTGCAGTCCGAATTCAACGTCTGGTCTGGGAACTGAGAAACCACTTCAAGCCCCTGCACGCCACGGCCAGAAAAAGAAAAGCAAAAGCAAACAAGCAAACAACAACAAAAGAAAGAATGTTTCCCAAACCTTTTCATGAAATATTGAAACCTGTCATAAAAACCGAGGTTGAAGAAAGCAAGGCTTCAGAGAAACCCTCACTGGAGTGGAAGATGATTGCTATTGGAGGAGAATTAAAGACAGGGCCAAGAAGTCCCATGAGGACTTCCTAGTATTGAGCCTTTGTTAACAGTCATATTCCCCAGCCTCCTGTTGTAAAATCTCTGGCTTATTCACAGTATTTGCTCTTTAAGACAATGTTATCTAGAGTAATTTGAACATAGGTCACTTTGTTCCTGTATAAATTTTTTTTGGTAAAGTAACATCCTAGAAGTAGGCATGCTGGATCAAAGGATATATACTTGACAACATTTTATAGATACATTTTAGAAATATTGTCAAATTACCACTGTCAGGGTTGTACCAATTTACAACAATGTCTAAAAGTGACTGTCTCTCCATAGCCTCACCAAACTTGGGATTTTAGCTACATAATAGGTAAGAAATGGCATATATTCAGAGGAGTTTTAGTTTGTATTTCTTTTATGAGTAAGCTTGAGCATCTTTTGGAACATTTAATTTCTATGTTATTTATATGAATTCTCTGGTCATAACCTTTATCTGGCTGTCCAATACATTATTGGTCGTTAATCATGAGACATATGCTAGCCTTGTTTCTCTAACTAGACTGTTCTCAGTTACATTTTACATGACATCATTGAACTATTGTGTTTTTAAACTTCCTTGTGTTATGTTTTCTTTGTGGGGTGGGTTTTTTTTTGGGGGGGGGATTTATTGTCAATTGCCAAGCACACTGTTGATTCTCTAAGTATAGGACCCATAAATTGCATTGACTTCTTAATAGCTATATTCTAGTGTGAGGCAAAGACTAAGTCGTCATCAGTAACTACTTGGCTTACTGAATGAGTGAGAAAAGAATTGAATGTTGGAAGTTGGGATCTCATTTGTCATGGATTGAATGGTGTCCCCTCCCTCCAAAAGATAAGTTCTAACTCAGAATCCATGAATATGGCCTTATTTGGAAGAAGGGTCCTTGTAGCTTCATAGATTAAGGATCTTAAGACAAAATCGTCCTGGATTATCCAGGACGGCCCTAAATCCAATAATGTCCTTATAAGAGACACACATAGAGGAGAGACATACTGAGAAGAGACTGGAATCAGGCAGCCATGACTCAAGGAATTTTTGGAGCCTCCAGAAGCTGGGAGAGGAGGGAAAGCATTCTCTCCTACAACCTTTAGAGGGAATACAGCCCTGTCAATGCCTTGATTTTCAGATTTTCGCCTCCAGAATAAATTTGTGTTGTTTTAAGCCACCAAGCTTATGGTAGGTTGTTGTAGCAGCCACCAGAAGCTCATGGTGCTTCACCCCTCTGGCCTTCTCTCTGCTGTTTTCAGTAAATACATGTCATTCCCTGACTGACTGTGAGAGGAGAGAGAGGAATGAAGGAGATACAAAAGCACAGGAGAGAAGGGAAAATACCGGGCTGGGGTGTGGGGGTGGAGAATGAGAATGAGAAGAGAGAGGAAAACAAGGAAGAGAGAAAGAAAAAAAGAAAAGGAAAATGAGGTAAGGATGGGTTGGCATCTGCTCAGGCTTTTGGTCTTTTTCTTGTCCTTGTCTTTCTCCACACCCATGGCTTTTACTTTCCCTTAGCCTCCCCCAGCCCCCTCAGGAATTTGGTCACACTAAGCAAGTTCATTTTTATGCTCTGTACATTTTTTGTCCCATCCCACATTTCTGGTTTCCAATCCGCAGGCATCAGTGGGAGGGTTAGCAGCCGGAGCAGAGGCTCGCCAATAAAAACCCCCTCCACGATTCCATCATCACCCCAAGGAGGTCGGAGATCCGGGCCTCCCTGGCCCAGCTGGGCATTCCAAATCTACAAGAACCCACTTGGAATGCTTCTGCGGTCACATCAGCCCACTCTATCTGCCACCCACAACACAAGTGAGCGAAACAAAGGAAGTAACCCAGAATCACCAAGTGTGCCCTCTGAAAAATTCCAAAGGCGGGAAGACAGTTGGGATTTATTTGCTATTCATCTTCCAGGTTCGACTACAGGGTTTTAGGCATCTCTTACTGTACTGCCTCTAATGATCACCGGCAGTAGTGTTCCCTTAATGGACTTCATGGTTTGTAAAGTTCTCACCCCCTTTTTGAAATTTTCTGTTTTTATTTAGAATTATTTTTACAAGAAGATTTTTTAAAATAAATTTTTGTGACATTATTTTTTAAATATTTTAAAGTTTTCATATGTTAAAATTCCCCTTTTCAGGTGTAAAGTCTGTGAGTTTTGACAAATTACAGCATGGTATAACAACCACCACAGTCAGCATACGGACAGTTCCTTCATTCCAAAAATTCCCCCATGCTGCAACTTTATGATCAACCCTCCAACACACACACACACACCCTTAAATCATAGTAAACAACCTTTGATTTATTTCTATTCCTACGGTGTTATTTCTTCCAGAATTTCATGCAATGCAAATCTTCCAGAATTTTCATTCCGTTTCCATCAATGGAATCATGCAATATGTAACTCCTTGAACCTTGCTTCTTTCACTTAGCAGTATATATTTGATTAGCCTAATACATCAATAGCGTTAAGGATATCTATAATTTGTTCCTTTTAATTCCTGAGTAGTATTTCATTTAATGGATGTACCACCTTATCCATTTGCCTAAGGATATTTAGCTTGTTGCCAATTTTCGTAGTAATGAATAGTGGAGCTACAATTATTTGAAGACAGGTTTTTTTTTTTATGAACTTAAGTTTTCATTTCTTTAAGGCACATAGGAGTAAGATTTGCTACATTCAGGGAGTTCCTTGGTGGCTCAGCAGGTTAAGGATCTGGCATTGTCACTGTTGTGACTCAGGTCACTGCTGTGGTGTGGGTTCGATCCATGGCTCATGAATTCCTGCACAACGCAGGTGAGCCACTCCAAAAAATTGCTACATTTATGTGGCAAATGTATGTTTAACTTTGTGAGAAACTTACAAGCTGTTTACCAGAGTAGTTGTACCAGTTTCATTCCCATCAGTGGTGTATAAGAATTCCAGAGGTTCTATATCCTTGTCAAGGCTTGGCATTGTCAGTTTTTGTAATTGTATTAAACATTTTTAAAGGCATGCAAAGTATCACATTATGGTTTTAATTTGCATTTCTCTAATGACTAATAACATTGAGCATCATCTTTTGTGTTTATTTGCTATCTATATATCTTCTTTGGTGAAGCGTCTGTTCAAATCTTTTGCCCATCTTTTGTTGTTGTTGAGTTATGAAAGCTTTTTACATATTATGGGTATAATTCCTTTGTCAGATATATGATTTACAGATATTTTCTTCCAGTCTGTGTCCTGTCTTTCATTCTCTTTACAATGTCATTCACAGAGCAAAATTTTCTAATTTCGTGAATTCTGGATTAGCAAATTTTGCTTTTATTGTGTTGGACCTTTGGTGTCATATCTAAGAACTTTTTTGCCAAACCCAAAGTCATGAAGTCTTTTTTAATTCAAAGTTTTATAATTTTATGTTTTATGACTTTTTCTGCATATGTATATTCAATTCTTCCAGTACCGTATGTTGGAAAAACTGTGATTCTCCAGAGAGTTATCTTTCTATCTTTGTCAAAAACATATATTGGGTAAATTTGTATGGACCTATTTATGGACTCTATATTCTGTTCATTCATCTTTGTGTCTATCCTTTTGTGAATACCTCACTGTCTTGATTGCTGTTACTTCATAATAAGTCTTAAAATCAGACAAAATGAATCTTCCAACCTAGTTTTTCTTATTCAAAATGATTTTGAATAAGAAATCATTAATTATTTTGGCTTTCTATATAAAGTTTAGAATCATATTGTCAATAGCTAAAAAAAATCCTGCTGAGGAGTTCCCACTGTGGTTCAGCAGGTTAAGGACCTGACAGTGTCTCTGTGAGGATTTGGGTTTGATCTTTGGCCTCGCTCAGTGGGTTAAGGATACAGTGTTGCTGCAAGCTGCAGCACAAATCACAGATGTAGCTTGGATCTGGTGTTGCTATGGCTAAGGTGTAAGGTGCAGCTTTATCTCCCATTCGACTCCTGGACTGGTAACTTCCATATGCTGCAAGTGTGACTGCAAAAAAAACATTTTTAATAAATAAGTAAGTAAGTAAGCAAATAAATAAATAAATAAATAAGTAAAAGAATCCTGATAGGATATTTATTGGGTTTGTGATAAATTTATAGACCAATTTGAGAATTATCATCTTAATATTTAGTTTTCAGTACAAAAACACGATACATTTAGTAGTTCTTTGTTTTTTTATCTCTGTTTTGTAGTCTTTAGCATGCAGACTCTGCTAATATACTGTTATTTACATTTAAATATTTCATTTTTTGAGTCACTGTAATTGATAGTTTTTTAAAACACCTACTTTTCATTGTTCATTGGTAGAAAATAGAAATACAATTGATTTGTTAAAATTCTGACTTCATAGCCTATGACTTTGTTCAACTAATTTTTTAGTTCCAGGAGCTTGAGGGATACATTTATTGAATTTTTTAATATAGAAAACCATGTAATCTGCAAATAGCAATGGTTTTCTTACTTCTTTTCCACTTTGAGAATCTTTTCCTTTTCCTTGCCTTCTTGCACTGATGAGGACTTCTAATATGCTGCTAAGTAGGAGTGGAATATTGAACTAGTCTTGACTTCTTGGTGTTCACTCCATTTTCACATGATGTTATCTTTTGTATATGCTGCTGGATTTTACTTGCTATTTTTTTTGAGAATTTTCAAGTATATGTTCATAAGAATTATTGGCCTGTAGTTTTATTTTCTTGTATCTTTGTCTGGTTTTGAGTATCTGGGTAATATGGACCTCATAGAATGAGTAGAAAAGTACTCTCTCCTTTTCAATTTTCCTGGAAGAGCATTTGCAGAATTGGTATTATGTCTTCCTTAAATTTTTGGTAGGATTCACCAGAGAAACCACTTGAGTCTTGAGTTGTCTTTGTTGGATGGTTTTAACAATAAATTCAATTTCTTTAATAGATATATGACAAATAAAGTTAGTTATTTTTTGTGTGTGAGCTTTAACAGTTTGTGTCTCTCAAGGAATTGGTTCTTTTCATTTAAGTTGTTGAATTCATGAACACAGAGTTACAATATTTCCTAATTACCCATTTAATGTTCACCTCTTCTTTGTCCAGCTATTGCTTCTGGTGTAGTAATTTGTGTCTTCTACCCATTTTTCTTGGCCATTATTGCTAGAGCTTTATCAATTATACTGATCTTTTTACAGAACCAGTTTTTGGTTATGCTGACTTCCTCTATTGATTTTGTGTTTTCAGTTTCATTAACTTTCTATTCTTTATCCATTTCTTTCTTTGCTTTGGGCTTGGTTTGCTCTGCTATTTCTTACTACTTAAGGTGGAAGATTTGATTACTGATTTGAGACCTTCTCCCCCCAATATAAACATTTATTACTATAAATCTCTCTCTAAAAATTGTTTTAGCTGCAATGTTAAAATTTTGGCATGCTACTTTTTTGTCATTCAGTTCAAAATATTTTCTAATTTCCCTTGAGACATATTTTTTTTTGTCCATTGAATATTTAGAAGTCTGCTGTTTAATTTATAAATATATGGGGATTTTCTAGATAACTTTGCTAGTAAATTTTGGTTTAATTTTATTATAGTCTTGATTTCAGTTCATTTAAAAGGGTGCTAAGGATTGCTTTATGGCCCAGAGTATCATCTTTCTTGGTAGGTGTTCTGTGTACCCTTGAAAAGAATGTGTGTTCTGCTATTGTAAGGTAGAGAAGTAGAGTCTGAAAATGAAAGTATTTCAGTTCAGTGAAGTTGCTTGATGGTGTTATTTAGGACTTCTACAACTTTGATGATTTTCTGTGTACAACAACACAGGACAACATAGGGATTAGTGGCACTGACACCTCACTGAGTTGAAAATCCAAGTACTGCTATCTCTGCCTCAAAGACAAAGGCACTGGCAAATGACTCACCTAAGGGCAGGAAGCTAAAACGGAATCAGGACAGACAGACAATCAGGACTCAAACTCTAGTTCTTTTGATTCCACATATTGTGATCTCTTATTGAACACTAACTTTTCCCCATACTTAATTTAAATATCTGTAAAATGAAAATATAGGTACTATGTTTATTTTTTTAAATACATGTATAAATGGACCTCCACAATTCAAACCCATGTTGTTCTGAGTTCATTTTCTGTCCCCCCTACCAGAATGCCAGTGTCTTCAGTACAGGTCTTTGTCTTACTCACTGCTATATCCTGAGTGTCTAAGTGCCTGATCTGGCCCATAGTAAGTATGCAGTAATTATGTGGTGAATGAAAGAATATGTAGCAAGAAAACAAGCAAAGCCATTATTCTTTTGTATAGTCTAAGGAAGTTAATTTGCAATGATGAAAATTTGAAGTATCTAAGAGCATATGAAGGAATTAGAGATCATCTGATCTTTATGTCTCTGATCATATCTGAAGGATTCGGCACAACCCAAAACTATAAATCTCAACTGGGGGGTGGGGGAGAGCAGAATGGGAGGAAAAAGAAAGACCTAGGTACAGTTTATGGTTTGACGAAAACTTCCAGGTGATAAGGCTTTTCTCAGGAGACATGTTTGTTCATGTTCTCCTTTTCCTAAGATCTTTCTACTCCCACTTGCTAAGCCCCTTTGAAAAATACCAATCTGGTCCAACTCCTTTCTTTTAGAGGCAGTGACTCTGAAAGGTTAATGATTTGCCCAGAGTCAAGAAGTTAATAGAACTGCTGAATTAGAAACCAGTATCCTGACACTGTCCTATAAGATCAAAGAAGAAGCTTTGAGAATCCGGATGGTCAAGATCCATATTTCTAGAGAAGAGTTTTGCACAAAGATATAAGAAAGAGTATAGTTTAGTGGTTAAGGGAATTTGGAGCCAGACCATCATGGGCTCAAACCCTGCTGTGTAACCTTTAATAAGTTATAGGAGTTCCCTTCGTGGCTCAGTGGTTAATGAATCCGACTAAAAACCATGAGGTTGTGGGTTCGATCCCTGGCCTTGCTCAGTGGGTTAAGGATCTGGCGTTGCTGTGAGCTGTGGTGTAGGTCGCAGACGCGGCTCGGATCCCACGTTGCTGTGGCTGTAGCGAAGGCCGGCGGCTACAGCTCCTGTTAGACCCCTAGCCTGGGAACCTCCATATGCCACGAGTGCGGCTCTACATAAAGGCAAAAAAAAAGACAAAAAAAAAAATAATAAGTTATCAACTTCATCAAGTTTCCTTGTGGATTTACTTGATATTCAGTAGCCACCTAAAACTCAGCACATCAAAACGAAGTGCTGTCTTTTCCCTCACTGCAAAACCTGCTTCTACTTCTCTGTTTCCAGTTTCATAAATGCCAGTTGCATCTGCCCCAAAACACAAGCCAGGTATTTGGTGATCTCTTTCTCCTCCAACCTCCCTCACTCCCACCTTTGAGACTTCCAGATCTACTACATCCTAAATGTCTCTTGAATCAAATCATTTTATCCATTCACATTGTTATTCCTCTACTGTGGGACAACCTTTTTCTTTTCTTTTTTCTTAGTGACTGCAAGGTTTCTAAAACTCATTTTGTTGCCAACAGTCTTACCTGCTCCTATTGTTCACCTCCCTGGTAGCCGTGTAATATTTCTAATGGACATTTATGATCAAGACACTACCCTCTCTGATTCCAAATTTAAATTCCTCACTGTGGCTTTTATAGCAGCTGAAACTCTCCTCCCAAGATTGTGTTTTATTATGTTCATGTTTATACTCTCTGCTCACGTCATATTGAAATTTTTCAGTCCTTTTGAAAGTGTCATATTCCACCTTCTATAAATTTCTTCACCCTCATTTTTCTTCTGGGAATACTCTTGTCCTTTTCTTTTGTGGCCACTTCATCTTTTTATATCTGTTTTAATATCAGTTCATCCAAGAGAGTCTTGTGTGACACATACCTTCTCCTTATTCCTCGGTAAAATCTATGTCAGACGTCCCTCCACTGTGTTTCTACAACACCCATACTCTTCCTGCATAGTCCTCACTACACTAATCATAGCTGTTGATATGTCTATACCTTGTCACTAATCTTAATCTGTGCTAATCTTAACTGTGCCTCACATGTACACTGTTATGTCTCAGGTGCCTAGCATCTACCAAACAGACAATGGCTGCTTGAACAGGAATACCTATTGTTGGCATCATCATCATCATCATCATCATCATGACTGAATAAACTCATGGTTTACAAAAAATGCTAAGCATGATGTTTGGTTGATAGTAATAAATAGCAGTCTTAATTATTTAATATCTTACTTTCTTTACCAAAATTTAATCTTTCTGAGTACGTACATTGTAATGAAACTCAAAGCAAAACACAATCACATCCCTTTGGTATTTTCTCATCAAATAACAAGTAATGAAAATATAAAAAAAAAAAACCAGCATACACATTTATATATAGACATACTAATGATATTTCCTCCCCAAATTCACTGATGTTCTTGAGGAAGAGCAAGAATGTAGCTGGAAGCTCTCTTGCACTCTGTTGACTCATACAGTAAAGGTCAAAGATTACTGTATGCATTTAAAAAATTCTTTCTGTAAACACATCATTTAAACTTTAACCACTCCTTAACTATTCCAAGAACAGATACATTCTTAGATGATGAACAGCTTGTAATCGGCATCCTTATCTTTCCCAATTGTCTAACTTACTTTGAATATAGTATTGAATGGCAAAGGTCTTATAACAGAATTATTCCCTCTTCTATAAAGTTGGGAGAGGCAAGTTAATTATGATTGAGTTTTAAGATAATACAAGATTACCAAGGGACTTAATTTAAAATATTGACTATCTGAAGCAGGAAAATATCAGCTAAATCATTTAGCAAAATTTTATTTTCTTTAGATTAATTATAGAAATATGTTTAAGACAAATAACTTTCTTTTCATGGGGAATAAATAGTTGAAAGAAGTATTAAGGTTCATTAGCTTGGGTAGCTTCTAGAAGGAATTGTAGATTTTAGATTCACAGTGGGCACCATAATTTTTTTTTCTTAATTAGGAAAATTAAATGATAAAGATGTCATAAAGTGTCATGCTATTTCTATGCAAAGCTTTATTTCACAACAATAAATAATATGTTGAATAGTAACAAAAATTTGTTTTTTATCCATTTTGATTCCATGAAGTAAAATTACATAGCTATGTCGTCTTGTTCTCCCATTCCTGGCCTTCTAAGTAATTAAAATATTTCTACATTGAAATTTTAACCTCTGTATTTCAAGATTTGCAGGAAACATTATTTATCGAAGCCTTATATTTCTAGATATGTCCCAGTGTGATAAACTACAAGTTAAGTTTAAAAAGACAGAACAAATAAGGGCCAGAAATTATTTTTTAATACCAAATACGCTACCAAAGTTTTGCCAAAAATATTCTTGAATTCGGAACTACCATAGTGTTTGCAGGTGCAGAGAAGATGAAGGGAAGAAGTTCCCAAGATGAAAATAATGAAGCCCCAAAGTGAAGATAAATTTATAAGCAAAGATGGCTTGACTTTATAATATAAGCTAATAGAAAAATATGATTTGCTTTGCTAAACACTGATTTGCATGGAGATAGTATAAAATCTAATAAAAGGAAACATAATTCCCATGGTTCCCTACATAGCAGACTGTATGTTTGGAAGATTTTTGCCCTTAAAAAACAAACAAAAAACCTTTAGTTGAGATTAAATATAGACAGATACTAGATGATATCAGCTAACTGATACATAGAAATGTCGCAATGTTAATTAAGCTAATAGTTAACTTCTTTTTATTTATTTATTCATTTATTTTGCTTTTTAGGGCCAAATCTGTGGCATATGGAAGTTCCCAGGCTAGGTGTTGAATCAGAGCTACAGTTGCCGGCCACAGCCACAGCCACAGCAATGCCAGATCCAAGCCATGTCTGCCACCTACACCACAGCTCACAGCAATGCCAGATCCAGGCCATGTCTGCCACCTACATCACAGCTCACAGCAATGCAAGATCCTTAACCCACTGAGCAGGGCCAGGGATTTAACCCACATCCTCATGGATACTAGTCAGGTTTGTTTCCACTGAGCCACAACAGGAATTCTGCTAATAGTTTATTTCTACCTTTTCTTGTTTCACAAAGGTTGTTGAAGAACTTATAAAAATGACAATAACAAGGAAGTTCCTATGTGGCACAGCACGATGTGGATCCAGCATTGCCACAGCTGCACTGCAGGTCACAACTGCAGTGTTGGTTTGATCTCTGGCCTGAGAACTTCCACGTGCTGTGGATGTGGCCAAAGGAAAAAATAAATAAATAAAACAAATATTTAGACATCCAGAGCAAAGGAAATCATAGTAAGTTATTTAATACACACTTTCTGATTTCTGATCGATTACCAGAAGAAAAGAACAAAACAAAACTGTAATCTCCAGAGGGAGAGATGCAGGGGCAGGCCAGGTGTAGCTTCTTGGGAGGAGAAGGAGCAATTTTTATGGTTCCTAAAATATCTCTAGAATAATTAAAAAACATGATCCCAATGAACTCAACTTGCCACACACAATTTCTCATACAGTAAAATACAAATTACTTTCATACCTTTAAATTAAATTGGAAAACATTTCTCTTCTCATTTCCCTCCTCTGCTTATATAAAAAGTTGAGCACATTTAAAAGAATTTGATAGGATATCTTGGAGCACCTAGTTATTATCAAACTCTGGGCTGTCACACATCTTGGTTTGGCTTAAGGATGGCGACAATATCTTGATTTCAATGTGCTACAACACAACAGAGGCTCAATAATAAGTGTTAAACACATGAATTAACACATTAACAATAGCTATAATCTCTGAGGATGACATGAAAAAAAAAATAAAACAACATATTTTTCAGCCAATCAGGACTGAATGGGACTGTTGTCAGAGTAAGTGAGATGTCTTGCTCTCAGTTATGCAATTTTCAGGATCGAAAGCACATCAGAAGTCTTTCTAATGACAAGATGATGTGGAAAACCTCAAGATTATCTTGAGAAGTCCAGCCAAAAGCATAGAGTCGAAGAACTAAAAGGGACTCTAAAGAATATTTTGTTCAGCTTCACCCTTTGAAGATAAGGAAACTGAGGCTTAGTGGAGTCACTTGCCTAAATGACACAGTTAATTAACATTATCGATGAATATAATACCCTGTTTCCCAGCCTAGGACTCTTTCCAGAACACAAGCTGCTTTTTCTAATTCAGTGACAGAGATGATCAAATAAAGAACCAAAATGTCCTCCTATTTTTTTTGTCATTTTTAGTTGATTTTTCCCCAAATTTAAGATGTGTTGAAACTGGATCTAGTCAAACATGGAGAACAGGAAGATGCTGGGAACTCCTGGAAGGCAATGCTGCAGAGCGATAGATGGCCCAGAACTGGCCCGCTCCTCTCTCTTGAGGTAGCTGGGAGGGGAGTGGGTAGAGGAGGATTCAGGCCTGGCTTTCACGGCAGAGTAGCATCCATTTCTGGCAGGATCTTACTCAGTGAGTTCGAGTCGTTGTTTAATGGTATTGGCTATGGTGACATGGCCAAAGAGATGCGAAGAGAATATTAGGTGCAAAAGTCCATGTTTCAACTAGATAACACACTCTTGGACAGATTTCAGGAGTGAAAATGTTGCTTGGAAGGCAGTCATATTCCAAGTAAGTGTTTTTGCAATAACATTCACAAACTATTATAGCCCACACATACCCACTCTTCCAAGCAATAGTTAAGCAACATCATCATGCTGGTTCAATCAAACTATTGCTGATCAAAAACATTGCTAGAGAAACGAAAGATTATGTTTAAGCCCTAACTTTTTTAAAAAAAATATACTCTATCAATTGGTAATAGTCATAATGCTAGTAATAAATAGTATTATTTATCACTTTCTCTAAGTATTATTCTATTATGTATAGAATTACAGCTTGAGGGCCTCAGTAAACTAGGATATAAGGCACTACACAAATACACACGTGCATATATGCACACACACATACTACACCTATAAACGTACAGTTGATTCTTATTATTCATGGTAGTTATGTTCCATAAGTTACCACAAGCACTGAATTGTCAAATATTGAAATGTTGATCCTTGGGGAAATACAGTTAGGTTCTATGAGTCTCTTGTTGCAATACTTAAGTCAACTGATCAACATAGAACCTCATTTTCTGTGTGTTTCTTTTTTGCTTTTTTTTTTATTTGTTTTTTTGACCAGACCCACAGCATGCAGAAGTTCCCCGGGCCAGGGATTGAACCCGAGCCACAGCAGTGACAATGCCAAATCCTTAACCACTAGGCCACCAGGGAACTCCTGTGCGTGTTTCTATTTAAAGACCCCTTATTTAATATACACTGTTGTTTCACTAACATTGACCTCATGGCCAATAACATTGTAAGCCATGCCTGAAGGAAGTTTATCTAACACAAAATTTTTCCAGAAGGCACGTCACAGGAACCCTTCAGACATTTGGAGGCCATTTTAACCATCAAAATCACCAACGAACAGCATAAAAAATGTGAATAACGTGGCACAATACAGACCACGCAAAGGACATTTGTTTATAGTATGAGAGCCGAAACAGAAAGGCAGAGAATCACTTTGACCTCAGCTGGGAATGTGCACATCAGACAACTTTAATTTTCCACTGCTCTGTGCCTGTCTGTGAATGACACAATGTGCCCTGAGTATGGGAGATTATAATTTGGGGGATTATAAATAAATTTTTGCACGTAGGCCAGTTCACAAGTATGGATTCTGTGGGTGATGAGGACCAACCGAACAGTGATCCTACGTGCGTACGTGCATGGGTCTGTGGGTTCATGTGGGCGTTTCTCTGATGGCCAGTGTGATGGGCCAGTGTGGATGGCAGCTGTGACTATTTGTAGTCACGATGTCATTTCTAAAACGTAACACAAGCATGTTAGTCCTTCACAGCAGGTTAAATGTGTAGGCTCCCCTGGGTCTGGGGAGTGTTTCGATAGCTATAAAGCTTCTGTTATTCTTACTCCTGCAGTCTCAGAACTGCACCTTTTCTTATGCCTTTTTCTCTTTTCTGTGCTTGAAATGAGACAATGCTAAGGTTCCTATTTTTTGAAAGTAGAAGGAAATCTGAAATTTGAAAATCTCCTCTATCTTTCTCGAGTTGGGAAGAGTGCAAGCCTACAGTCTTGCTCTGGTCTAGAACTGCCAAGGCTTTTCTATATCACTTGGCATAAATCTGTGCAAAGAGGGAGGGATCTGTAGACTTTAGAGCTATGGATTTATTACCTGGCTCTATTTATTTCCCGTGTGGTCTTCATCTGTGAAATGAGAAGAACATTCTCACCACACTGGTGTTGTGAGAAATAGAAACGATATGTGCTAAGTACTTTGCATTTTGGTTTCATTATCATTAATAAGAGCAAGAAAAATAATATGCTCATACTAAACACAGAGAATATTGCAAATTCAGCTCCAAAAGGGATTCAAAAACAATTTGACAAAATAAACATCTCCATCAGTCACAGCTGGCTATTGGATGTCCCTATAAAACCTTGTCATGATAAGCCTGAGCCTGTGGCAGGACAACTCTCTCCAGCACATTCACGTGTCAATAATTCCAGGTTGTCAAAGCCATCAGCTGTTCCAAGGGCATTAATTGTTGCCCCACCCTCTGAACAGCGCTGGTGTTCAAGGTCCATGTAAAAGATTCCACAACAAAGAGCTGATCGTAGTTTAAGTCCAAGGGAAGGAATGCTCAGAGCTAGTGAGGTTTCTTCTATGCCCTCTTCTGCCTGTCCTTTACTCTTTTTGGTTTTGCTGTACCTCTAGTATCCACATCACTACCTCCCAGCTAGTAATTCTCATCTGCTATTGCTAAAGCACATAGAACAGAAAATGTTGAGATTGAGAAGTATGATAGGAAAAGAAGGCTGCCTGAAAAGAGGCAGAAGTCAGTACAAGGTCAAGGCCAGTCATATGACAAAACTATAGCATCTCTGTTCTGACCACATGAGTAAATGTGCTCTGTAGTAATTTTGGAAAACAACAAAAATTTATGAAGTTTTAACATTACCTATAGTTTCAACTCCCTAAATCACGGTAATATGTGTATGAATTTTCTTCTAGTCTTTTTTCTTTGAATTTTTAAAAGTAAAACAAGTACGGTACATTATATACAGTTTTATTTTCCGTTTTATTTTCACTTACCATGTAATGAATGCTTTTAGCATTTAAAAGTCATTGAAAAATATAATTTTTCAAGACTACCTAATATATTATTGCATGAAATGTATTAAAAAACAACTTAGTTATTTCCACCCAAAAGAAAAAACTGGTAAATGACATGAATGAGGAGCACACAGAATTTGAAGTGTAAATATCCTACAAACATAAGAAGATATTCACATTTGTTAATATTAAAGAGCTGCAAATCAAATAACAATGACATTATTTTCACTTGTAAATTGCAAAACATGTAAAAGAAATATTCTCAAAAACCAGATAGAAGTCTAAGTTAGCATAGCATGTTCTAAGGGCATTATGGCAGTTGCAGTATTGCTTGTAATGCAGAAAATTTAAAACAACCCAGATGTCCATTAATGGAGTATTAGAAAAATTATAGTAAAGTAATACAAAGGAATATCATGGAGTCTTTAGAAGGAATGAGATAGATTATATATATGCTGACATGGAGCGATATCAAGAATACACTGATGTAGTATAGAGTTAAAAATTAAAAGGATAATGCAAAATACTTTGTACTCTATATACACATACTCTGTTTAATGTAGAGGATTTATCAGTTCCTGGAAATGGGAAATGTAACTGAGTCAGCTGATTGTGCAGGTCATTGCAGTTCTGGCCTAAGGGAGCTGCATTTCTTACACTGTACACTGGTGACTGCTTTTCCCTGCTTCTCACATTCCTTGACAGAATCTCATGATTCCAGCTACAGTTTATGCAATGGTAGATCCATCCTTCCAGTCCATGTTGTCGTTTATGATGACCTTCATGATGCCAAGAGTCTCTACAATCACTAGCAGTTTATAAATCTTTATCCTCTGTTTCCTTTACTGTTTTCATGACAGTACCTTGAGGCTGCATAACACTTTTCATTTTAACTTCTAAGCATGGTTCTCTTTCTCTCTGGGCAGGAACAATGCCACGAAAGCCTAGAAAACGTTCAGGCACTTCCTGTAAGTATCAACCCACCAGTAAACTCTTTGTTAGTCAACAGTAGGTTAAACTGTCTTCCAGAATTGAACAGAAACCACAGGAAAAAAAAAAGGGCTCTGAACCTGCCCCTTAGCAGTGACAACTGCAAGATCCTTAACCAGGCCACCAGGGAACTCCAAAGGCACACATCTTATAAGTCTCCTGATACATCAAGCTGTGAGGTTTTCCAGGATCCTGACCAATTTACACTATAAGCAGTTATTCACTCATTTCCTTGTTTGGGTACCCAACAAATATTTAGTGCTTCCTATGTCCTTGCTCTTCTGCCTAGTGCCAAGGTGACCACAATAAGCAATCCAGACTTGACCTCCACCCTCATAGGTTAGCTAGACCTCTAAATTTTTTTTCCCACACTACCAAGCAGTTTTCTGACACCAGCTAAATGGTCCATTCAATTCATTGACACTCTCTACCTGGATGTAGCATCAGATCCCACAGGCTAAAACCTCAGTCCTACAAAATCGCCCCTCCCCCTTCAGATGCCAATCGTAAGTCCAGATTATCATCGTGCTTCTGACCAACCAGTTAAGTCAGAGGGTCCAAGGGACCCCTCCTTGGGTTTGATGAATTAGCTAGAGTGGCTTACAGAACTCAGAGAAGCAGTTTACTTACTAGATTACTGGTTTACTATAAAAGGAACTCAGGAAGAGCCAGATGGAAGAGATTCACAGGGCAAGGTATGGGAAAGGGACCTGGGGATTTTATGCTTCCTCCAAGCAAGCCGCTCTCTCCTCTGAATCTCTACCTGTTCACCAGCCCTAAGGCTCTCCAAACCAAAGCTGTTTGGGGTTTTTGCGGAGGCTTCATTACATAGGCATGCGCGATGAAATCACTGGCCATGGGCTATCGAACTCAGTACCTAGCCCTTCTCTCTCTTCTCCCAAGGGAAAAGGGGAAGGACTGAAAATTCCAACCCTCTAATCCTGCAATTGATTCCCCTGGGAACCAGTCCTAACCTTTAGGCTACCTAGGCTACCTCAGAATTTTAATTTTTTAAAAAAATTCTTAAAATATAATCCTTTCTTATCCTAACCAATTGAGCCTTTTATTTCATCCATGCTTATCTTTGTATTTTGGCCCACGTCTTCCCACACCTCTTTCCTAGGGACCCTGTCAAGTAGTTTTCTGGAATTTTCTGTTCCTTGTTCTTTATTATTTTCAAAGCTAATATGTTTTAAAGATTAATCTGAAACTTGCACCCTTTCCTTATGCTGCAGTATGTTTCTATAGGCCCTATTTTCCATCCTCATTTATCTTTGAACTCTGAGAACCAATTTGGGTTCAGGTCCAGTCTTTGCCAATGGTCAGGTGTGGAGATAAACTGTGGCCCTGCTCAGTGTCACTGTGGGTGCTGGGTTGATGTTCACAGCTCCTGCCCAGTTGCTCATCACACCTTGTGTGTATTTATCTTGTGTAGCCCTTCTAGATCTTTGGCTACCTGGCCTTGTCCTGACCCTTGCTGTTCATCCCACAAAGTAATACCTGCACAATTCAGAGTCGGCTGCCTGAGTTTCTCCTTGGTAAAGACTAGTTTTCTTTTCTTTTCTAAGTTTTTATTGAAATATAGTTGATTTGCAGTGCTGTGTTACTTTCAAGTGTAGAGTGATTCAGTTATACACATATATATATATATATACATTTTTTGATTCTTTTCTACTGTAGGTTATTATAAAATATTGAGCATACTTTCCTGTGTTATATAGTAGGCCCTTGTTGGTTATCTATCTTCTATATAATATTTTACATATAGTAGTGTATACATTTTAATACCCAGCTCCTAATTTATCCCTCTCTCCCCTTTCCCCTTTGGTGACCCTAAGTTTGTTGGAGACTGGTTTCCTGAGTTGGAGGGCAAAGACTAGGGATCCAACATGAAGGGCTTTCTGCTTCATATCTGTCTGGCTGGCTTGCTGTTTCAGATAACATAGCTCCAAAGGCCTTGTAGTCAGTGTATATTGTAGCCATTCTGGCAATACGGAGACTAGCAGTCTTAGTTTTGAGTTGTTTTCTAGGTTTTAGTGGGCAGTGGAGCAAAAGTGCACCAAAGGCTTCCAGGCATTTTAAATCCACAGCTCTTTCCCTTTGTTTTGAGAGAGGCCTGCTCTCTGATTTTATTATATCTGTCCTGGACCCCTCCAGCAGTTTAAGAAAGCCTCGGCACTGTGGATTTGGCAATCACAGGTTAAACATAAGTTTTTTCATCTTTTCTTCAATTATCTCAATGCTACGTGGAACACAGAAAGCTGACATTTTCCTGGGGCACATATTTGAAAAGGCGTGGCTGGTGTGCAGGAATAAGGCACACAGCTACTGAATACACTGGATAACTGCTCGGCCTTCACATCCCCCTGTGACACTGCTGTCTGCTCCTTGCTAATGCATATCCTGCATTGCTGCTGAAATAACTTTTTTCTTTGTGGGGGAAAAACTGACCTTAGGTGAAAGAGAAAATTATAACAGTAGCTGAAAAGACCTGTGACATAAGAATGCTAAGACAGTATGTGAAGAAGTGTGATGCTTAAACATCTCTGTGTACAAATCTAGGTATTAAAGACTATCTTGGGGCCTGATACACACCAAAGGTCTATTGCATTGCATAGATCAATTACTTTCTTGATTAGCGTGGGTGGAGTTTGCAGGAACTATAAATATTTACATATAGCTCCATGAATGAGGAGCTAAAGCTTCAGAAAATTACCTGTGAAGTTAGCGGGTTTACCACTACTTCTCGTAGCTACAGTTCTTTACCCTTGCGAAGTATCAGGTAAGTGTTATACACACTTATGTACATTATGTCACTTAATCCTCAAAATAGATGCATCAGATTTTATTACTATCCCTAGTTAAACATAAAGAAACAAAAATCAGGGAGTTCCCGTCATGGCTCAGTGGAAACAAATCTGACTAGTTACCATGAGGACGCAGGTTTGATCCCTGGCCTTGCTCAGTGGGTTGTGTGTTAAAGATCTGGCATTGCCGTGAGCTGTGGTGTAGGCCAGTGGCTACCGCTCAAATTCTACCCGTGGCCTGGGAACCTCCATGTGCCTCGGGTGCGGCCCGAAAAAGATGAAAAGAAAAGAAACAAAGGACCAGAGTTTTCCTATGGGCAGCGGGTAAGGATTCAGCATTGTCACTGCAGTTGCTTAGGTAGCTGTGTGGTCAATAAAAAAGAAAAGAAACAAAGGATCAAATCAATATTTTTCCCAAGGTCACCCAGCCTGTAAGTGGCAGAGGGGAAGCTGAGCTGTTCTAGCCATGACACTTCAGGACCTCCCTCTGGGATACTACCAAGGCTCCTTCAACTTTACTCCTATTTAATTATGGGGAAAAAAATCTATAATGGGGGCTCCAATTTACCTCTGGGTCCAATAAGAGTTGAATAAAATGTAGCGTTTCCTAAGAGTGAAGGTTGTCCCTGCTTTGCAACAGATGGACAGAACTAACCGGGCAATGACGAATCGGGACAGGACCGCACCTGCGGGGCTCAGGCAGACACAGAGCAAAGGCCTTCACTTTCCCTCACGACATTAGAAAACTGCACCCAACCGCTGGCTTTCAAAGCAGATGTTTGGAATTAAAAACCTAGAAGCAAATTTAGAGCCGTTTTATTTTATGGATGAGAAAACTCGGGGACAGAAATAGTAAAGAGCACGTGCAAGGCCACAGGACTGATATCGAAAGAGCGAAGGCGAGCATCCGGGCCTCCTGTCCCTCACCAGGGCTCCTCCCACAACACCAGGCTCACAGTTATGAAAAGGGACCTTTCGCTTTGTCTTCCCTTTGGCATGTTCAGAAAAATCTTTGTACCAAATTAATGACGACTGACTTACTTCCTCTTTGCTTTAGTGAGAAAGATTCTCCCAGGACGCCTTTCCCAACCTCACAAAAAATAAAGCAATACAAATTGCAGGCAGTATTTAAAGTGAAGTATGGGTAGATGAAGAAATTTTGCACAAGGCTCTGAAAAGGAACACATGCCTCTAGCACACAAGGTGAGTCAGAGGGCGCGGTGAGAGAGCAGAAGCAGAAAACTGATAATCGCCCAGCCGGCCAAACAAAGTGAATGCCATAGAATCTCCATTCTTCTTGCTCAGGGACAAAGGCTAATAGGCATCTGGTGCTTAGAGGCTGCTGTTTCATCCTCTGTAAGGTAGAGGTCATGAACAGAAGAGCCAAGTGCACAGAGCTGCAGATGGCTATCCTCCCTCACCTCCACCGCTGCAGCAGCCTCGGAAATGGCCTCCTGGCCACGTCGCTGAGGCAGGCAGGGATTTGTCCGAATAATACTGATTTGTCAGGTCAAGCCAGTTGGCCAATATCTCCTTGAATCTTACAGGGCAAAGTCTAAGCTCTTTAATCAGCGCCTAAGACCTACAGTCATCCAGGCCTCAGCCTGGCTGGCTGATCAGCTTTCCTCTCCACCAGTCCTCATTCTGCTGGTTGGTTATCTCGTGAACCCCAACTGGGCCTTATACGTTCCTGCTTTTACTCCCGCTACCTGAAATTCTCATCCCTTCTCCCTCTTCTCCACGTTTCCCTATCCTCCCTAAATCTTCAGACCCTTCATGAAGTTTTTTTCTTTTTTTTAATCTTTTTAGGGCAGTAACTGTGGCATATGGAGGTTCCCAGGGTAGGGGTCAAATCAGAGCTGTGGCCGCTGGCCTACACCACAGCCACAGCAATGCCAGATCCGAACCGTGTCTGCGACCTACACCACAGCTCACAGCAATGTGGGAGCCTTAACCCACTAAGGAAGGCCAGGAATCGAACCTGTGTCCTCATGAATGCTAGTCAGATTCATTTCCACTGAGCCACGATGGGAACTCCCATGAAGCTCTCCTTGAGCATTTAATAGTACAGCGTGTTAGTGACTCTTGGCACTGCCATTGGTGGAGATGGGTAAAGGCCCATTTGGCAAGCATCCCTATGCTAGCCCCTGTGCCAAGTGCTTCCTCCTGAAAGCACTGAATCAGTTGCAAATAGTTAGATGGTTGCAATGGCATCACGTTCTCAAAGTGGCCAATTCACAGGTTGGCGCCTTTTCATTTTTCCCATCTTAGGGACCACGCAGTAAATGCTTAACCCCACCTCTCCCTCCTCCAGCTCAGAGGAGCTGAGAGCTGCAGAAGCAGTGTCAGAGGCAGGGGTCTTTATATCTTGCCTTGAATGGCCACTGCCTCTTTCTCTGGTACTCCCTGCAGCCCCAGATTCAGACCCGACGGATGGGGTGTGAGCAAAGAAACCTAGATGACATCCCACCACTAGAGTCCTGTTCATGTTTTCGGAAACGAGACTCTAAGGGTCACCCAGGATTCTCTCTTGCTCAGTGCAGGACTCCCTCACCCCCATCCTCAGAATCCAAAAAGCGATCCTTTAACCTCAGCCTGCCTTTTGCCAGTGACAGGGAGCTCACTGTCTTGAAGAATTAACCTTAAGCCTAAAATGTTCTCATGTCCCATGAAATCTCCTTCAGAATGATCAGAATAAAAAAACAATGAGGTGTACCTGCCCTTGAACTCCCAGCCTTTTAGTAACCCTAAGCTGTGGTCTCACTTATCCCACCTCTGCAACTCAGGGCGGAGAAGGTCTCTCTGGAGTCAGTCCTGGCCCAGGTGTGTATGGTTTAGCCTGCTCCCTGGACATAGCCCTCAAAGCCTCTTGGTTTATAAAGGAAAGAAGCTATCTCTTTTAGCTTCACAACACGTGAAACAAAAATAAAGCCCTTCCTCTTTTGACGTATTTTTTTCTGGCCACCTCGTGGCATATGGAGTTCCCAGGCCAGGCATCAGATCTAAGCTACAGTTGCAACCTATGCCATAGCTGTGGCAACCTCCGGATCCTTTTTTTTTTTTTTTTGTCTTTCTAGGGCTGTACCCATGGCATATGGAGATTCCCAGGCTAGGGGTCCAATCAGAGCTATAGTCGCCAGCCTATGCCACAGCCACAGCAATGCCAGATCTGAGCTGCATCTGCGACCTACACGATAGCTCACAGCAATGCAGGATCCTTAACCCACTCAGCAAGGCCAGGGATCAAACCGGCAACCTCATGGTTCCTAGTCAGATTCGTTTCCGCTGTGCCACGACGAGAACTCCAACCTCCAGATCCTTTAACCCACTGTGCTGGGTGAGTCGGTATAGAACCTGCCTCCTGAGGCTGCAGACACACCACCCATCCCTTTGGGCTCCAGAGGGAACTCCTCCTCCTCTTTTTTGTCAGATGTGAACTATTGCTCTTTCCTTCTCCCAGGCGTTCGTTCTGCCCTTTACCTCCCTCCCTCTCTCCTCAGTGGCCTTTCCTTTTTTGCTTCTCTTTCATTCTTGTCTTTCTTTCCTCTTCTTTCTGCATCTCTCTTTCCATGGGTTAGATTCCATACTACAGGTCTAGGTGGAGTGTGTGCATGGCTAATAAAGTCATATTAGTCCAAGTAATTCGTTCCTCACTCAGTAACTGGGCTTAAGTCAGGAGGAGCTGAACCCACACTTGGGTAAACCGTGAGGAGACAGGATGGTTGTCGATTCTGATGCTTTTAGGGGGTAGATGAAGGCATCTCCAAACAGTGCCATCTAGTGGTTGGCTGCAGTAAGATCTGCAGCCCAGGGTTCTTCCCAGTGTCAAAGACCACCAGGGAAGGGAAGGGAGAGGTCTTGTTCACTCCCTATGCAGCGTGTATTCTGCAAGAAACATGCTATTTGTCACTTTCTTGTTTAATCTGCACCAGAATTTAGTAGGGGTTATACCGGCTTTTTTCATGATCTTAAGTACTTTTTAGTTTATCGATTTTTAAAAATTTAGACTTTAGATTTTTTAATTTAATAGATTTTTAGTTTACAAGAGGAAGATTTCATAAATTAAGGTTGAACAGTAAAGCATCTTTTAGATATGCAGTTTCCTATTTCCATAGAATTGATAGAATTTATAAGATTCACTTCTGTTCATAATAAAGACATGTCTCACCTCATTCTTTGGCTTTCAGGTGAGAAAAGTTTACATTTCTGTTCCCAGAATTGTGTTGACTTCATTTTACTCATCATCAGTGAAAAAAAATGCACCATTGTGTTCAATTAAATGTTAACTTTTACCATAAAATAACCAACCTCCTCTGCTAAAAAGAGAGAAAGAAAGAGAGAGAGAAAGAGAGAAAGAGAGAGAGAGAAAGAAAGAAAGAAAGAAAGAAAGAAAGAAAGAAAGAAAGAAAGAAAGAGAAAGAAAGAAAAGACTGGCTATTTTTGATGAAATTTCATTTAAGTTTATTAAATCGAAACAGCAGAAGTCTCCTGTAAATCCATACCGACAAAACCATAGGTCACCTCAGAAAACCCTCACTCAGATATGCTGCTGGAGTCCAAGGTCACAGCAGTCATTGAACTAAACTCCCAGGGACTGGCCTGAGGAGAAGAGGTTGCCGATGGAAGCTTTCTAGCTGCCATCACGTTCTCTCCAAGGCCTTTGCGTCCAGGACCTATCTCTATAACTGCATGGAGAAGCAACCTTCTGTGTGGCGGCCACCAAGGTGAGGCCAACGGGCCCAGCCCTGGGAGGTGGCAGAAGCGGTTCTTTCTCCCATCCAGCATCGCAGCAAGCCCTGCTGGGCCTCCAGTACCTAGTCACCACTCTACCCTCTCCCACCTCAACGGAAGAGGTCTTCCTCGCTAGACTTGTGTTAAAAAAAAGGAGAGTCCTGGGGCCCAGCACCACGGTTTTACTTGGCAAAGAGATTCATTGAAATGAATCGTGTGAAAAAGTGGTCATGTGACCATGTGGTCATGTGAAAAAGTCCTTGTAGATGAACATCTTTGGGGCTCTAAGTTTTCCGGGAAGAAACTCCTACCCGGTAAGGAGAAGGGTCTCAGAGGGGCCTTTGGCATGTCATGAAATGGAGGTTACTGGGTCATTTCCATTTTTCTAAATCTAAATGTGAAATGCAGTCCTGATTTAGTAATGATCCCGCAATGCCTCACTTTAGAGTAAGTATCGTACTTGAAATGAAGCCCTCCAATACCTCACTAGGGTATCTGACAAAAAGCCAGAGAGCACATCCAAAGACAATAATCCAACTGACTCACAAAGTCCAAAACAAAGTCTCTGTAGGAATGAGCATAAAGGGATGTCTCGCGCCCCCTCTGAGCCCCCAGGCGACCGTCACTGAGCGTTTGTGTTGAGAAGTCATTGAGATGAATGTGTGTACCTGGACACCTGGGGCATCAGCAGCTGATCGGGGACCCGTGCCTCACTCTTGGGTAAACCCTCCACGTTCGGAAGCAGCTGAGAGAGAAAGAGAAGAGGAAAAGGAGAAGCAAGGAGAGGACAAAAGCCCAGGGCATCCATCTTTTCAGTCGCACTTGAGGAAGAGACAGCCTCCGTGGGCAGACATGTTTGCAGCAGCCCCTGGAGGGCCTGGTGCCCTGGTTACATAGTAATGAGCCGGGGCGGTCGAGAGTGTCTGTGGGGACTGGGCTGGCTCTGGTTTCACAGGCTGGCTGGCCAAGCCTGGCCACTGGGGGCCGCCAAGAACAGGCACGTTGCTTGGCACCTGCTGCCCCGGCCTTGCCTTGCTCTCTCCCAGACCTCAGGTCGGACAGTCTGTGGGAAGGCAGCGAGAAACTCCTCCCCCAAGTCCCAGGAGCGGGACTTGGGTTTCTAGCTAAAGTGCCGATGGCATGAGAACCTTGGTGGGAGTGTGGAGTGTCTAGCCTTCGGGAGGACAGCGAAGAGGGGAAACACAATTGCGAAGCTGGCCAAAGAGATGCTTCTATGCTTTGCTGTATCTGTTATCTTCCAATCAATAAGGACTTCTTTCCCCTTTCATCTGCTGGTTTGCTTTGTCCAAGAGGAGAACAGATGCCGCTCTGAGGTGGGGTACGTGGAAACAAGATGTTTCTTTTTTCTTCTTTTTCTTCCCATGCCCCCAGCAATTTATAAGAAAGGTTGACTCAGGCGTTATAAAGAGTCATAGAAACCCAAAGTTGACTGTGAATCAGAGATAACAAAAGTCATCAAAAGACAGGGGTTAAACAGAAAGAGAGATTTTTTTCAAGGGTCAGAAGACACAGGTTATTTGCATTTCAGGAGCCAGCTTTAGCCACATAGAAAATAAAGCAAAAATAGAGGAGGTACATTTTCCTCCACCTATGTCTTTGTGCACTAAATCCCAAGCGGCTATTCCATCAGAATCTTAAAATGTCCAAGCTAGAAGAGACTTCAGAGATCATCTCTTAGAATCTTTCATTTTCAGGATATAAAAAATGAGGCCAGTGAATTAAATCCCTTGTCCCGGGCTGGGCAGCTTTTCCATGATGCCTACAGTTCAGTGGGACACTCCTTGAGTTGCATCGACCCACACAGCTGAATAGCTCAGTGCGGCAGTGACAATGGACTTGAATTCCTACAGATACCACTTTCTGCATTTTGATACAGGCAAAGGGAAAAAGGGAGGGGATGGTCTTTTCACCACTGGCTCTTTTAATGAATAGCAGAATATCATGGGAATCTAGGAATCTGCCTGTACGTTTTTAGTTGAACCGTATTATTTTACCCAGCACTGTATCTGGTGCCAATGGAGGTACAAAAAGAAAAGAGGAGAGACTCCACAGTTTATAGACCCCTCGGTGGCAAAGAGACCAGCACCACTTTCTCCACCAGCTGACCTTGGGGAAGCTGCTTAACATTTCCGGCCTCAGTTTCCTTATCTGTACAACGAGGCCACTGAAATTCCTACATGGGCCATACTTCCTGAAATTGACATTAAAGGACAGGGCATTATATTTATTACATAAACAATACTAAACATTTAGTCTTGTGTTCATCACTTTTATCAGTGTTTCAATGCCAGCTTTTATTTCCTTGTTGAATGAAAGGGTAAATGAACCTTGAAATTCCTAAAGCCAACTCATTACCAACTGTACCCGATTTTTCGCTTTTAGCGACCTTGACTATAACTAGCAGTCTGCTTTTATTGTTTCCTCACAGGAAAATTTGGTGTACAAAAGATTCTTTGACAATGGGAAGGGGCAGGAGGTCAGTTCAGCTTCCCCCAGCTCTCATCCCTCTGGGAGTAAAAGCCAAAGTGGAGACAATGACTTACAAGGCCCCCACCCTGACCTCACCACCCGCTGCTCTTCTTGACTCACTGCCCAAGTCATCCTGGCTCCTTGAGCACGTCGAGCAGTTTTCCACCTCATTGCCTTTGCACTTGCTATTTCTGCTACCAAGAATTCTACTCCGCTATTTGCTCTTCTCCCTCACCTTCAAATGTCGCCATCTCAGTAATGCCTTCCAGGCCCGTCAAATTAAAAACGGTTGTACCTTATCCCTGCCCTCAGGACTTTATTTTCAGCTGCGGAAATCTCCTCCCTGTCTTGATCTATTACACGTTTTACTTTCTTGTTTTGTTGCTTGTCTGTCCCTCCCTCGCCTCACCAGAGGGCACAGAATTCTGTCCCTTTTGTCACTATTTCCCCAGCACCCAGATCAGCGTTTAGCAGAGAGTAGCCACTCGTTACCTATTTCTGGAATTAGTGAATCTTGTCTTACTCAAATCCTTAGGGAATCAGGTTGTTAAATAAATACGTAATAGAGGCTTACGTTTATTAAGCACTTCCTAGCTGCTGCTTCTAAGTGTTCACTTACCCCTTAAGACCTATGAGTTAAGAGCCCTGTGAATGGGTCTACTGTTTTCCTTTCTTTGGCTGACTCCTCTAAAAACTGGTGGATCCGGGATCACTCTCAGAGGCTCTTCTTTCTGTAACTAAACTCAATTTCTAGGTGATCTCATTCAGCCTTGTAGCTTCAAATACCTTCTATACTATGATCCAGCAATCCCACTCCCAGGCATACATCTTGACAAAACCATAATTCAAAAAGATACACGCACTCCTATGTTCTACTCACAATAGCTAAGACATGGAAAAACCTAAATGTCCATGGACAGATGAATGGATTAAGAAGATGTACTTATAGGAGTTCCCGTCATGGCACAGCGGAAACAAATCCGACTAGGAACCATGAGGTTGCGGGTTTGATCCCTGGCATCGCTCAGTGGGTTAACGATCCGGCGTTGCTGTGAGCTGCGGTGTAGGTCGCAGATGTGGCTCGGATCTGGCGTTGCCGTGGTTGTGGCGTAGGCGGGCAGCTACAGCTCCAATTAGACTCCTAGCCTGGGAACCTCCACATGACACAGGTGCAGCCCTAAAAAGACACACACAAAAAAAGGATGTACTTATATATGATGGAACACTACTCAGCTATAAAAAAAGAACAAAATAATGCCATTTCAAGCAACATGGATGCAACTAGAGAGTCTCATACAAAGTGAAGTAAGTCAGAAAGGGAAAGACAAATACCACATGACATCACTTATATGTGTAATCTAAAATATGGCACAGATAAACCTATCTACGGAACAGAAACAGACTCACAGACATAGAGAACAGAATTGTGGTTACCAAGGGGGAGGGGAAGGAAGGGGGACGGGTGGGGAGTCTGGGGTTAGTAGATGCAAACGATTACATTTAGAATGAAAAAGCAATGATGTTCTACTGTACAGCACAGGGCGCTATATCCAAACCCTTGGGATAGAACATGATGGAAGACGGTATGAGAAAATGCATATACATGTGTGTGTATATATGTATGTATATGACTGGGTCACTATGCTGTAGAGCAGAAACTGACACAACACTATAAATCAATTGTACTGTAATCAAAATAAAATAAAATACCTTCTCCACATTGACTATTACTAAATGTCTGTCTCCCACCCAGGACTTCACCCCTAAACTCCAGACTCATTTAGCTGCCTGTGCAATATTTCTCTTTGGCTGTTTAATAAATATTTCAGTCTTAACAGGTTTAAACTGGACTGCTTTAACTGTACCTCCCTGTCACTAAATTTTTTCACCTCTGTAAAGAAAGACAATTCCATTTGTTCGGTTTTTCAAGACCAAAATGTGGAAGTCATCCTGAATTCCTATCTTTTCTCAGGCCCCCATCTAGGGTTGTTGGATTTGGCAACTAAAAATACCAGATGCCCAGTGAAATTTGAGTTTCAGATAAACAGCATCTAGTGTTTTAGCAAGCCTGTCTCCAGCAGGATTGGAGACACCTCCTACACTAAAACATTACTAGCTAGTTGTCTAAAATTCGGATGCAATTGGGCATCCTGCATTTTATCCTTCTCACATTCAATCAATCAGAAATCTCTGTGTATCTTCAAAATGTAGTCTGGAACCAACCACTTTTCCGCACGGCCATCTCTGCCCCTCGTCCACCCAAAGATGGTTGCAAAAGCCTCTGACCTGGTCTCTGTACTCCTCCCTTTGCCCTGTGGCCGTCCCCGTGCAGTAGCTGGAGTGATCATTTGAAAGGGAATGTCAAGTCATGTTATTCCTCTGCTCAAACCTTCTAAATGCCTCCCACCTGGCTAAGTTAAAATCCGAAGCCCTTCTTTCCTCAGCTGAAGCAGCCACTGTGCTTTGCCCCACCTCTCTCTGCCCCTCTCATCTCACTTCTCACCTCCTCTCTTGGCTCACTCTGTTTCAGCTACAAGGCCTCCTTTCTGTTTTTTTGAACACAAGCACCTCCTGCCTCAGGGCCTTTGCGGCACTTTGCTGTTCCCTGTGCCTGATGCACCCTGTCCCAGACTCTTCACAGTCCTTGCCTTCATGTCCCTTAAGTCTCTACTCAGACGTCACCCTCCCTGACCTTTAAATGACCCTCTTTAAAATGATACCCTCCCAAAAAGAAAAAGAAAAAAAAATACGAGTTCCCACTGTAATACAATGGGATCAGCAGCATCTCTGTAGTACCAGGACACTGGTTAGATCCCTGGCCCAGCACAGTGGGTTAAGGATCCAGCATTGCCATAGCTGTCTGATCTCGACTATGGCTCGGATCTGATACTGAGAACCCCACATGCCTGAGGTGGCCAAAAAAGAAAAAAAAATTAAATAAGATAAAGTAATATCCCCCCAGACCTTCTTCTTATTTTATTTTTTTACTTTTATTGTTAGCACTTATCACCCAGCATGTACTCTTTTCCTCTTTGGCAGCGCCCACAGCATGTGGAAGTTCCTGGGCCAGGGATCAAACCCACATCACAGCAATGACAACACCAGATCCTTAACCCACTAAGCCACACAGGAATTCCCATCATATATTTATGTGTCTTCTATCCCAGAATATAACTGTTGTGAGAAAATGATTTTGCCCCTTTTAGTCACTGTTGTAACCCTGCGGCAAATGAGTGCTGACATACAGAAGATCCCCAATGAATCTCTGTTGAATAATTGAACACTCATGTGTAGGTGGAGAAACTGAGGCAGAAGAGGATAATTATCTTGCCTAAGGTTAAGAAATACTCAAGATGCTCTACCCCTGTCACAGCAATTTCAGGGTGAGACCTTGTCTGTTCTTCTCAGAAACTCTGTGAGTTAAGTGTGGATAGTTTTTAACCCCATGTGATAGGCGAGGAAACTGAGGCCCGGAGTTCTGTGATCATGCTCCTGAAAGTAAATCCCAGGCTGTCTCATGGGTCTAAGTCCCTCATGAGCTTTTTTCACTTTCCTCAATCTCCAAACAGGTTTTAGATCTTGCATTTTTAAATTATATTTTGAAACCATCTCCGTCACAAGTGAAAGATGAAGTTGCGGAGGTCTCATAAATCTTTGCCACCAGAGGATCCAAGGAAATGCATGTCCTTTTTTCCTCAAATAACCTGAAATTCCTTCTCCCTATTCTGGGATTCCTTAAATTTCAGCTAATGAATAGGTATTAGCAGTGGGGACCTTCTTGGTAGTACTGGCATTTGCAACGTGAAAGGAAAACTGCTTTTAGAAATGACGTTCTAAGAGTTCTTCTAAGTTGGTAAATTCATGGTCTATTTGCTGTTAATTTACACATTCTATTAAACATTTATTGTGCCTACCAAGTAAGGTGAGTGACTACTGTGGTTTACCTGGACCTGAGGGACCTCCCAGGGTGCAAGACTTCTAGTGCCAAAATCTGAGAAAGTTTCAAGCAAGCCAGGATTGAGTTTGTCATCCTAACACACTGGAGAGTTTCTGATATTTGTCTGTTTGTTTGTTGGCTGTTTCTGAAGCATGCAGAAGTTCCTGGACCAGGATCAAACCCACATCACGGCAGTGACAACACTGGATCCTTTAACTTCTAGGTCACCAGGGAACTCCCTGTTTGTTTGTTCTAATGCTACTGTGGTGGGCTGAAGGATGGCCCTCCAAAGATGACCATGTGGCAGTTTCTTATTGTTAAACGTATGCAGTACACTGGGTACTACATGCCCCAGGGTGTTAGTTTTCTGTCGCTTCACTAACATACTATCACAACTTAGTAGTGTAAAAATTGATAAATTTATTATTATATAGTTCTGTAGGGCTGAAGTCCAATATGATTCTCTCTGACCCCAAATTAATGTGTCAGCTGAATTGCATTCCTTTCTGGCGGCTCCAGGGAAGAGCCTGTTTCCTCTATTTTTCTAGCCGCCTACATTCTTTGGCTCACGGCCCCCTTCCTCCACCCTCAAAGCCAGAAACATCCCATCTCTCTGGTTCTTTTTCTCTCATCACATCTCCCACCCACCACATCCAGACAAGGTTCTTCCACTTTTAAGGACTCATGTGATTAGACTGGGCCCACCAGATAATTCATAGTAATCTCCCTATTTTAAGGTCAGCTGATTCGCTAACTTCCGTCAGCAAACTTCATTCTCCTTGGCCATGCAACAAAACATATTCACAAGTTTTGGAGACTAGGATATGGACGGCTTTTGGCGGGGGGTGGGGCGTGATGGAGAGCTTCTGTTATTACTTCCATACTCAGTAATTCTACTCCTAAGTATTTATCCAAGTAAAATGAAAAATGATGTTCAGACATATGTGAACATATGTCTTTAGCATCTTTATTTGTAATTGCCCTAAACTGGAAACGACCCAGGTGTCTTTCCATTGGCGAGTGGATAAACAAACTGTACATCTATACCAGGGAATATTACTCAGCACTAAAAATGAGCTGTTGATACACACAACAACATAGATGGATCTCAAATACATCTACGAAAAAATCCAGACTCAAAAGGCTACGTATTCTATGATTCTATTTATACGGTATTCTGAAGAAGATAAGCCTAATTAGACAGAAAATAAATCAGTGGTGGCCAGTGGATTAGAAAAGAGGGCAGGAGCTGACTACAAAGAGACACGAGCAAACATTTGAGGGTGATGGAACTATTCTATGTCTTGATAGTGGTGATAGGTCTACGTGTTATAGAAAGTTCACGAAAAGAAACCTAAATTAAATAGAGTCAGGAGATCAGAAGCATCTCTCTCATACCCTGTGAAGACAAAGCCCACAGGAAAAGGAAAGACTTCTTCTTGCCTGGCACAAGCTCAGCCAACGAGAGACTGTCACAACTCAGTCAACAAAAAGTCATGGGCTCTTTGCTCATTCTAGCCCCTCCTAACTTCCTTTTCCCCTAAGAGAGTTCTCCTCTCCACTGTTACTTTGAACTTGCACATGGCTCACCAGGGCAGCAAACCCCAAACTGCAATTCTTTGTGGTTCCCAAATAAACCCATTTTTGCCAGAGAACTAACTGGCAGTCTTTTTGTTTTAGGTCAACAATGTATTTGTCAAAACTCATAGAGCTGAACAGTAAAAAGAATGAACCTTATTGTGGGACTTCAAGGCTTCTCCAAGGAGATAAAACTCAAAAAGCCTCCAGCCAAGATAAGAATTGCCAGACCCTTAGCATCTCATCTGTCTCACTGTAACTGTTACAGTTACAGTTCCTAAGAACCTCCCCACCCCAGCAACTTGGCCTACTCCTTCCTGCCCACCTCTAGAAAAGGTGGGCAGCCCACTCCTTACCCTGCCCCTACTGTGGCAACATATGCCCTCAACCAACCAGCAAGTGTATCCAAAGACCCCATCCTTCCCCAACCAACCAGCAAGTGTATCAGAAGACCCCATTCCTCCCCAACCAATCAGCAGATCAGCAGGTGTATGGCAAGACCACGCCTCTCACTCCTTTGTCTTTGGGCTATGAAAACAGACACGACCATGCGCCCAGAGTCAGCGCTCCCTGATTATCAGAAAGTTGGTCTACTGTGTTAATAGTGTCTCTTGCCTCATTAAACTTGTCTTTTCTACATCTTGCTTTAAATCTGGAAAATTCTTTTTCCACCCGCATGCAGAGACCACAACACTTATTGCACGTAAATTAGACCCACTGAATTTAAAAATGGGTCACTGTGGGGAAGGGAAGAAACTATGAAGAAAGGTGTTATTTTAAAAGATTGGCTCTTGTCTCACAGCAGTCGTGGTGTCTGTTGCCCAGAAGGGACACACCAGTCTATTTCCTTACTTATGCAGTAGGAAGTAGCTGTGATCAGGTTAGCATTTTGACCTTGCAAACCTTTTTCTCCATTAAAAGATGTTGAAGAGGATATTTTATGACTGTGTTGATGCAACTTTTTTCTCTGGATTTTAAAAGGAAGTCAACCTTTTTTTGTGGGCCTTTAAGTGTCATAAGCCTTAGGCACTGTGATTAATGGAAAAGTTGGCCATGGATGTGACTCTCGTCTGCTAAAAAGGCAAAGCAGGCTAATCATTTCCTAAAGTGAATGACCAGGAGTAGAAATTATGCACTCAGTTCCTAGTGTTGTCACTGATTTTCCAATAGTCTCAAACAAGCCAGTTAACATCTCCAGATCTCAGTTCTCCAGTGTATGAAAAAAGAACAACAAATTCAACCCTCACTCAAAATTGCTTCTAGTGTCTTAGACGTTAAAAATTCATTCAACAAAAAATTCACTCTGTTCAAAGCACTGTGTGGTAGATGGGGAAATCTGAGATAAATCCCTCGTAGCTCCTAACCTTAGTGGCTGCTGTATTCCCTTGAAGAAACATTCAACATTTAAAATGCACAAAGTAGAGGATTCTTGAAAAGGCTCTTGCTTTTCCTCTGTCTCTTTTTTTCATTGTTTTTTCAAATATCCATTATTCTGCTTATATATCAGGCAGTGGCTTATAACCACAAGGGTTTAATAATAAAAATAAATTCTGGATAAATCATGCATTTCCACTGGGAGATTTCTATCAACGGTTCAAGTGAAGGAGTTCCCATTGTGACTCAGCAGGTTAAGAGCAACAGACACCACGACTGCTGTGAGACAAGAGCCAATTTTTAAAGAGCTGTGGTGTAGGCCAGCTGCTCCAGCTCCGATTAGACCCCTAGCCTGGGAACCTCCATATGCCATGAGTGCGGCCCTAGAAAAGGCTAAGCGAGGCCAGGGATGGAACCCACATCCTCACGGATACGAGTCAGGTTTGTTAACCACTGAGCCACAAAGGGAACTCCCCCACCATTGTTTGGTTCCAGTATGTGGTATAGGCCTTAGCTCAGTGACTGTACGTATCTTCTTAGAGGTTGGCCTTATTCAACAGACAGTGAGCCCTTTGAGGGCAGGCTAATTTTACCTTTATCTGTTCCCCTTCATACTTACCAGACCAAGAGAACAAATAAGGGTGCCACCAGTCCTAGAAAGGACATCTTCACTAGTGAGCAGCCCGTGAAGAGGATGGTCTCACCCCTGGACCCTTCTCAGAGACCAAACGGATCTGGGGAGAAGGGCTGGAGGACCTAGTGATTCTGCGGCGTATGGAGGTTCCCAGGCCAGGGGTCAACTCAGAGCTGTAGCTGCTGCCCGGCCTACGCCACAGCCACAGCAACACAGGATCCGAGCTGCGTTTGCGACCTACACCACAGCTCATGGCAACACTGGATCCTTAACCACTGAGCGATGCCAGGGATCGAACCTGCAGCTTCATGGTTCCTAGTCGGATTTGTTAACCGCTGAGCCACAACGGGAACACCTGTTTTTTGGTTTCGTTTGTTTGTTTGTTTTTAATACCAATGGAGGCCAGCCCTGCAGAGTTTCTGATTTAGTTGGCCTGAGCTGAGGCCCAGATAAGGACATTTAAAAACATTCCCCAAGAAAGGTTAGAATGAAGCTTGTGGTACTGGATTAGAGTTGAAGATATTCGTGTGAATTTATATTTATTTTAATATTTATACAGATAGACACATGAAAAAATAAATATAAATGTGTATGTCCTCCTGGGTTAGTATGCATGTGCTTCCTAGTTCTGTCCACTGAGAGGGTCTAGACGCAATGATACCCCAGTAATTAA
This sequence comes from Catagonus wagneri, assembly GCA_004024745.2. Lineage (NCBI taxonomy): Eukaryota > Metazoa > Chordata > Mammalia > Artiodactyla > Tayassuidae > Catagonus > Catagonus wagneri. The sequence goes on along the minus strand of PVHT020000105.1, from coordinate 14,514,448 downwards.
AACACACTTAACACCAGGTCTTATGTTCTAGGCACCAATCTCCAATACAAGAAAACAGGGCTCTTTGCTGAAATGGCATATTCTCAGGCCCAGAGCAGGGAAAACATAAGACAAACCAGGAACATCTTTGGAGTATCAGGAAATAAGGAAGTGTTTAAAAGAAAGATGGGGCGGGGGTGGGGACAGCATGCCACAAGGACATAGGGGTGAGCTGGAAAGAGCTCCTAATGGCCAAAGCTGGAATAACTTGAACAACTAAATACACAAGCGTAGTACTGGATTATAACCTAAAGCATAAAATAAATATCCGTGAGCTCACACGGTTAACTAACAATTAAATAATTAAATAAATGGGGGTGGGTAGAACTTTCCTTACAGAAAAATTTTCAATTAACAAACGTAGAACTAAAGGAAGTAGAAAACCCCCTGTAGCACACCACAGTCATAGTTGCCAGTAAGCAAGATTCACAGACAAGTGGTAAAATCAGCATGCAAAACTTTAAGGAAAAATAGAATTTTGCATAGCTCTAAGTATCGCCTTCAAAATATGTGTTTAACTTATGTTTACATTTTTAAAAATATGCTTCTCTCTCCAAAAGCTTAGGCTTAATTCCCTTCCCTTTGAGTGTGGGCTGGATTTAGTGACTTGCTCACTAATTAACACATTTTGAAAAAAATTAATGCAGAGAAACTTCAGTTAAATACATCTGGGAGACCAGAAGGGGGAGCTCTCATGTCCTGCAAGATTGAGGAAGAAGAAAGGCACCTTTTCTTTCCTGGCAAGAACCGGGCCAGTGAAAAGCCATGGCCTCTGTTTACTAACCCAATTTCCTTTTCCTCCCTATAAAGGCATTCTCCTTCCGTTGGCAGGTAGGAACTTGCAGGCCCCAAATGCAATGCTCTGCTGATTCCCCCAAAAGCCCTGTTTGCTGGAGAAATAGCTGGCAGACTATTTGTTCCAGTTCAACCATATGAATGGAGAAAAACATTAACTTTCCAGTAGGGAAACCCGGTAGACACCACCTGACCAAATGATCAAACTTAATAGCTTCGCTGGAAAAAGTCCTGTCGTTATTACGTGTCCCCTGATATGAAGCAACAGAAGGGCACGTAGCCTCTGTGGTTTTCTACCCCCCAAACCCATAACCTCAGTTCAATCATGAGAAAACATCAGACCAACCAGAGGCACATTCTACCAATAACCGACTAGTGTAAAGATCTTGAAAAGCAAAGAAACACGGAGATTCTCACAGATTGGAGGAAAGTAAGGACACATGTCAAGGAAGTACAATATGATTTCCTAGTTTGGCCCTTTGAACAGAAAGAAGACATTAGTGGAAAAACTGAAGACATCCAAATGAAGTCTACAGTTCACTTACCAATGTGCTAATGTCAATTTCCTAGTTTTGGCAAATGTACTTGCTACTGTAAGATATTAACAATAGAGGAAGCTGTGAAGGGTATTCAGAAACCTTATATACTATCTTTACAACTTCTGTAAATCTACAAATTTAAAAATTTAAATTTTTAAATTTAAAATATAAATAAGCACAAATTGTTCAAATGTGCTCCATGGGGTTGATGGGCCAGTCAGGGTTGAGAAGTGGTCCCTGTGACAGGGAGGTAGCCCACAGTGGCTCTTCTAGGAAGGCCCCACATCTCTGGGCCTTACGGGTTCAAGGAAACCTTTTACCATCCTAATCAGTTACTTTTTTGGGCCATGCCCGAGGCATGCGGAAGTTGCCGCCCCTGGGATCCAGCTCGAGCCACAGAAGTGACAACAACAAATCCTTAACCATGAAGCCACCAGGGAACTCCCTACCATCCTGATCAGGAGCCACTTAGACACTTACGTTAATGAAATTTCTAGAATGCAGCAGTGAAACAATGTGTCTAATCCACAGGGCAGCTGCAATTTGCAACTGGTTTCCTGAATTATTTTAGAAAGTGTGTTGGTGATGAGGGTGATAAATCAGGTATCTCAATGTCCGGCAGGTTCTTAACCCAAAAGCCCAGGAATTCTTTTCATACTTACTATTTATTTCCTTTGAATCAGCCTTTTAGAGAGGACTTCATACTTGCTGACCCACTGGTTATGTAATGAATTTGTAATGTATGTAAAATATGTATGTAAAGCATCTCACAGTGCTTGGCTTCACTAGTCCTAAGCTTGGCTTTTTTTTTTAACCTGGTATTTTTGCTTGAAATATAAATACATTTTATTTCTTCTAGCCACTGTAACTTAAATCTAATTATGGGGAAAAAAGAAAAGTTTCCACATCAAAATAATACACTTTATTTCCCATAGCCCCCCCTCATCCTCCAAAATTCTTCATAAACTTTCCTAAAACTTTATTTTTTTGTGAAAAAATGTGTGCTCTGTTTGAACGCAGGTCTAATTTGTTGAGTGTCTTCAATAACTGTATCCCATTCTAGAATATGTGGTCAAAAATAACCCACTGCCAGCGGCAGCAGCAGCATCTCCTCAGGATCTCCTGTACTTTATGGCTACTTGAATTCTGAAAATACTACAATCTTTCCTTAGCGAATTAATCTTTTAATGGAATGATTTCTTCTGTACCATTTAGCAAAATAATCATGCTCAGCTCTACCCTCACCCTCTAGAATTAGAGCTAAGTATGTTTTAATGCATTTCCAAATCCTCTGCTCTTATATGCTCTGCAGTCACAAATAAACTGCTGAAGCCATGCACCCTTAGTGCTGCTGTGTCCGGCTTTGCACTCAGAATTGGGTGGCGCTTGCTTCCCCTGTCTGAGCTGTGATTCAAATTTGAATCCCAAAGGGGCAGAACCTAAAACAGCTAATAGTCCATCCTGATGTCTCAGATCAGTGGTGTGTTTCCTCCTCCCTTCCACCAAATGTTGAGAAACTGAGCTGAGTTAGAGTCATTCCTGTCACTCCCTCTGGCAATAAGGTCTCTCCTTCGTGGCTCCTAAGTAGGGTTCAACTTGATTTTTCTCCTTCTCTGGCTCGAGGTGCATTTCTGGGGCTCCATCCACCCCCACCTGCACACATATCACTGCCTCTGTTCCTGAGGCTGGCTGTCCACCCACCCATTCTAGTCTGGCTCATCCAAGATCAATCTGAGTGCTGCCAGAGAGGCCAGAGATGAAACCAGTGGACATGATTTTCAACTATGAGGCATGTTGGAGCTTGATTAGGAGTCATTTTTAAGTAGATACTCTGTTTATTCTTTAGGAAAGAAAGAAAACTTCCAGTGCTTCTGAAACAAAAAGTAGACTCCAGTGTTGGCATTTAAAGCAGAATCCATAAAAATGCTATTAGAAATAGACTTGCAAAATTTCATTTTCTTAATCCAAGGGGAGTTTTACACATGATCCTGTGGTTCTGGTTGGTGACGATGTTTCAGGTTCTATTTGGGATCAAGGACATCGTCCTGTGAAAGGCTTAGAACAGCACTGCTAAAGTACGGTTTATAAATCAGGGCTTGTTCACGACAAGACATAAGAAAAAACGTACAGAGATCAGGGGCGATGCCTACTGTTGCAAGGGCATAGGGCTCTCAGACATTCTGAAATAGTCTGGCCACTCTGGAAACAGTTTGATAGTTTCTTTTAAAGTTAAAAACACCTTTACCCTTACCGTACCACCCAGCAATCCTACTCCGAGGCAGTGATTCAAGAGCAATACCATCTATGCCCGCACAGAGACTTGTACGTAGCAGCATTCTTTATTCTTGCCAGAAACTGGAAACAGCATATATTTCTGTCATCAAGTGGATAAACAACTTGTGATAGACCCATATTATGGAGTAGCAAGAAAAAAAGGAATGAAGTAATATATACAACCACGTGAATGAGTTTCAGAAATATTATTTTAGGTGAAAGAAGTCAAACACAAAAGACTACCTGCTGTATGATTCCACCTATGTGAAGTTCTACTAAAGGTAAAAATCTATTCTGACAGGAAGCAGATGAGTGCTTGTCTGGGGCTGGGGCTCAGCGTGGAGAAAATCTACTGAAAAGGGACAAGGGGGAGGGTTTTAGAACGATGGAGTGGTTCTATCTGATTTCTGTGGAAGCTAAATGACTATATACACAGTCAGCCAAATTCATCAAACAGAAAGTGGGTGAATTTTATTATATATATGTGTGTGTGTATGTGTGTGTGTGTGCGTGTGTGTATACACATATATATGTTGTATTTCAGTTTTTTAAAAAGAAAGAAAGCGAGGGAGGGAAGGAGGGAAGGAAAGAAGGAAGGAAAGAGGGAAGGAAGGAAGACAGGGAGGAAGGGAGGAGGGTGGGAGGAAAAGAAAAGGCCAACAATAGGAAATTTTCCTTCTGAACGTAAAGTATTTTGAAAGGGAAGAAGAATTTCACTGGGTCCCAAAAAGGCGGACAATTTTGAGCCATGACCAATACAACTGAAGTGGAGGTATTTTTTACTGCACGTTAATCATGATGAGTTCTGAACATCCTCTGCAACCCGGGTGCAGGCAGAGAGGACTAACACGCACTTGGCAGTCTTGCTACATCATGTCAGCTGCTGTGTCAGAGCGTCCCCAGGCCTGGGGCCTGTGCAAAACCCTGCAACACTGCCTGCATATACTTCCAGATTCAGCCTTTGGAGTGTGGGCCCCTTCTCCCAAAAAGCAAAATGTCATTCTTACTATAACAGCTATTTTGTGTTTTCCTTTTTACTAGTACCTCAGAGAATAGCATCAACAGCCTAAGGTTTACATCAATGAATCAAGGCTGTTTCCATAGTAACACCTCTAATTCTCTGGGACTGCAATTTTATGTCAATTTACTATTAATGGAAGACAAAACAAAAGAAAGTAGACAGAACAGAGAAGCCTTAGCACCTCAGACTGACAAGCAGAACAAAGAGGAAGGGAAGCAAACATGTCATTTGCAAGGTTTTTAATACTTAGTGGGCTATGATGTCATTCAGCAGTTAACCATTTCGTGATTAGGTTCAGATAAGAATTGCATAGGATTATAAAGTCGTTGAGTTAAAATGGCCTTAAAAGCCATCTGGAATATTTTATTTTGGAAGCTTTTATTTTAACGTTCAGGAAATTCAGTCCCAGAAGTGGTATCAGATTTAATCAAACTCACTGGGCTGGTAAGGTGCACAGCCAAGACCAGAACATGGGCTACAGAATTGCTTGTGGCTCATAACATCTATTATGATGTGATTTCTTTCATGTCATGATTCCTACACATCCTATGTGAAAATTATAGGATATAAACTAAACCCTGTTAAATAGTTTAAAATGGAGGCACAGCGGTCAATGCCAACTTGTGCTATACTTGTTTTGAAACCTTTGGGATGGGACCGTGAGTGTCTTAGAATGATAAACTAAGAGTGTTTAGATAAAGAGTTTGTTGGCTACGGTCCCCAGAAAGACTTTACTGGAACAGAAGGAGCAACTGATAGAGACAAGACCTTCGGAGCGTAAGGGTTACACCGCACCAACAGATTCCTTAAAATGAGACCTCTGAGCCGAGTGATTTGAATGCTCTTTGCTAGAGGACCTGACTCCACTCTGCTGAGTGCCGTCTGGGGGCAGAAGGCCACTTCCCACTCATGCATGTTGGGAAACCTGTCACAGGACCAGAGACCACTCTCAGCTGAGCCGCCTCCTTCCTGGACTTCCTCTTGGAGAGGCTCATGGCCCCCTTTTCTATTTTCCCTACTTTGACTAATTTGCGTTGTGTGCTAATTGTGTGCAGTAAACCAAATGATTCGCGAATTGAATATCGGCAGTGTTTCATGTGTCTCCAAGCCCAAGAGTCTCACCTAACCGTACTGCTGGACCCCTTGACAGTCACCTGTTAGCTCCAGGAGCTGAGGCTCAGCCTAAGACTGTTTTTGCGGAATCCATCATACTGAATACCGAGAGTTTCACTACCTGGCTTACCAACAAGAAAAGTGAGACCGCCAGTCGTGGCTCGGTGGGACCACTGAATGTAATGAGAAGTAAAATCAGATGCCATGAAGCAACTATCAGTCAGGGTTCAACTACAGGAAGCAGAGACCACCAGAAGGATTTTATGCAGAATGGGACTTAATATGAGGAATTAGGGCCTTAGGAATGGGTGGAAGGACTAGAGGACTGCGCTGTGGGCTAGGTCTTCAAGCATGATGCCGAGAACACTGCAGAACTGACCCACCAGGGAAGTTTTCATAACTGTTCCAGCCAAGGAGGTGGAAAATCAGGAGGTTGCCGCTGGAACTATTGAGCCCAAGAAAATGCCAGTACACACAGGATCCAGGATGAAGTAGCTTGTGTCCAAAAGTCACTAGCATTCTGACCATCCACAAATCTGGAGACTGGACACTGGACCATTTATGGGAGGAAAATGCTATATTCCGTAATCATACACGACACCAGAAACAACCCCTAAAGCAGCAGGAAGGGGCCTCAACCTCATTCCCAACTTCAGATTTCCAATGAATGCATTTCATTGGCCGGACGTAATCTGTACCTAGAACTTTGCCTCTAAGGAAGTGTACACATCTAGTTTATTCTAGTTTTCAAATTTCTGATATACTGGAAGGTACACTAAAAGGAGGAGGAAATGTATACTGATTATCCGTTGACTGTATTCGGGCGAAGGAATTCATCAATCCAGTTGGTTAATGGATATCAGTATATGTCCACAACAACTGGAACACGACATTGGGAAGTAAAAGAACACCTTGATTGGTGAAAGTGGGCTAAAGAACATCCTAAAACACTGCCGATGCGAATGGGAAGCAAAGCAACCACGGCACAGAGCATTTGATTGACTCAGTCAAACACTTAAAAGCACGTAGCCTTTGACTCGGCAATCCCACCTGCCTTTTTCTAACCCAGAGAAATAACTGCCCCTGTGCACAAGGAAATGTATACAAGGTTATGGACTTCAGAGTTTGCAGCAGCAAAATACTGGAGGTACCATAATATTCATCACTAGGATAACTGAATGAACTATGGAGAATCTTTCCTAGGGAATTCAAGGTAGCAGTTACAGAAGTACAAGATAAGACGATGCGTCCTGTGTTGAAAGGATCTCCAGGACATACCGTAGAGTGGGGAAAAAAAAAAAAAACTTTTAGTATATATGGTAGGATGCAATTTACACACGAAAAAGAGAGCAACCCATAAACCAATAAACAAAGTTGTATGGGTACACATTTCAGCTATTAGAGTAACTGTGAAACCATCCCGTAGGAATAATGTGCAAAGGAGACGGTCAGCACCGATTCCTGGGCTCTTGACCCCCTTAGACAGAGCAAGGCTATAAGAAGATAGCAGAATGATGAGAAGATAATTCATGAGTTTCTTTGGGAGGGATTTCCAGGGGAGGGGAGAATCTCTGTTACTTTCTACTCAGGTCTCATGAGAGGGGCTCCAGTGGAAAATCTGGTGTGTGGTCCCTGATGTTGAGGATGGGGACTAAATGGGTGGGGTCAGAGTACCGCCCAGGAAATCTAAAAGGTGGATATAATGGCTAAATAAGCACTTTGTGTGGGAGCCAGAGAGCACTCCTGCTGCCCCCCTCTGTCAGCAGGAGAGGTACAGGATGGGTTAAGGCCTCTTGGGCCAGGGACAGAGAGTCTGCCAAAGTAGACCCATCCGGGGGGTGAGGCTCCCAGCTGCAGAAGCCTATGTTAGTTGGACTCCTGGGAACCACCGGTTGGATCAGGCTGCCCAGGGAAACCAACAGGCCACATGCTGCAGGACGGGAGCACCCCCTGAGCTGGAAATGTGTGCACCAAGGGGTTCTCCTGCCTCAGGGCTGCTGCAGCAAAGTGCCACAGACATGGTGGCTTAAAATGACAGACGATTATGGTCTTACAATTCTGAGGGCTGGAAAGGCAAAGTCAGCGTGTCTGCAGGACCATGTTCCCTCCAGGAGCTCCAGGGAAGAATTCCTCCTCGCTTCCTTCTAGCTTCCGATGGTTGCCAACCAGCACTGGCCTGGTCACAGATGCCCATTTATAAATATTGTTTTTCTGATTAGAAAATATCAATAACTCCTCAGAATAGTTATTATTTATTATAACAATTTATCCTAAGTGCTTTATCAGCCACACTTCTCATAAAAACTCGATAAGCGAATTATTTTATTGTTCCCATTTTATAGATAAGGAAACTGGGGCTTGGAAAGGATAAATACTTTCCCCCAGAGATGTGGTGAGGTCCAAGTGCCTTTTCTAAGTTAAGCAATAGGGGAAGCTGACTGAGAGAGTGTTTCCCCGTGAAGATGCAAATATTTCAGCATCAAGAAATCCCCACAAAGTCCCGAGTCAAACAGTGAGCCAACAGTGATAAATTAGAAAATGGCCAGAGATGAGAAGCTGATTCTAGAAGCCACAAAATAGAACCAGGGAACCTGCAGACTACAGCTATGAAAGCAAGAACGAATCCATGGGCGAGATGGCGCAGTGGTGCCACTCGTGTCTGTATTTAGTTTTCCAGATGGGTCAGGTGTGGGAGGGCAAGTCAGCGTCTGGGACCTTCTCAACATACAGCTCAGTGCAGAACGCCAAGCAAATGCACCCTCTATTTTCTTCAGTTATTGCTGCCATGGAATTGTTCAGAACATCCATTAGTCTGCCCTACCCTGGCCCTGACTACTAGCCCCAGAAAAAGCCCGCGGAGCTGTTTGTAAAAGTCAGTGCCTGTACCTCTCCTGAGTGCTCTGGAATAAATACAGCCGTTTCCTCCTGCCAGCTTTGACGGGGTAATCGTGACCTCTCAGCTACGAATTTGTGCATCTAGAGAGGGATTTACTTTATATAGTCAACAGTTTGGAAGAAAGACTCCTAACCGAGTCTCTATATCTCAGTTTTATGTGCCTTACAGTTAACCGCGGAAAGAATAAAATCAAATTGAAAGATGTAATAACAGGGTTTTCTACAAGACAGAAAAAAAATCTTAAGGATATTTGAATCAGAGGAGGTGTTATTTATTTAAGTGTAATGCGTTTTTTTAACGTAATTTTATTTTTTGTAATAGAGGGCAGCCATATAGACTCTAAGAGCATTTTAACCTTGTTTTTCTTGGTGTTGCCAAACACAAAATCTATTTTGTGCAAGTGGCAGCAGAGGGCGCTCATCTTATATAGTTCGTTTCTACCAGAACTTGTCTTAAAGGAAAACAGCTGTTAAAATGCCTTTGTGTATGTTAACAAGCTTAAGACTCCTCCTAAATATATACTTATATTTTATATAATATTTATTTATACTGGTATATATAAATAAGTATATTTATATACATAAGTAAATGTATATATTTAAATTATTTATATACATGTGTATTACATGTTCATTAATTTATATATTATGCATTTATATATTTAAATTATATAAGGCCACAAACTTGATAACATATACAAATATGTATGTATATTGACTACTTTTGTGGTTTCTCCCCTATCCGTTAATACTGAAACATGAAACTGCTTGTGATTACGTTCCCCTGTATAATAACCACTCTTTTCTCCTTAAGCATGAGAGCCCTCTGTTTCATCATGGAAACATTCAGTCTTGAGCTCAGAAAGTTGGGGCTTGCAGTACTGCCCTTCCATTGTCCAGTTCATATACTTTCTCATAGGGTCCATTCTCAAAGACCCCAAGCCATTCTGGGTGCATGTCCAGGAGAGAAGAAGGAAAAATCTAGCTCCCCATACAGGCTTTGGTTAGGGTCTCTGCTGTGGACGGGCTGCAAACTCCTCCAGTGCCCCTCCCCTTTCTCTTTTCTTTGTCTCCCCTGCCCTCTTGTATCTCTACTCCTCCAAGCCTTTCTTCACTATTCCGTCCTGTCATTCTCTTCCCCTTTCCAAAGTCACAGGCATCACTGTCCAAGCTTCCCATTTGTGGTAGCCAGCCTCCCAGATGGCCCAGTGATCCTTGCCGACCTGTATATATGCCCTTCGTGCCCTCCTGCATCGAGCGGGGCTGATCTAGGTAACCACTAGGATATTGAGGAAATGATATTGGGTGACTCACAAAGTGAAGGTCATAAAAGACACGTGGTTTCCACCTTTCTCTCTTTGGATTACTGAGCCTACTGCCATGTTGTGCAGGGGTTTGAGTAGCCCTAGGGAGGATCCATGTTTCAAAGAACAGAGCTTTCCTGCCGACGGCCAGCAGTGCCTTATCAACCAACTGAGTGAGTCCACCAGTCCTAATAGAGCCTTTACAGGACTGCAGTCCTAGTGGAAACTGTGAGCCAGAACCACTCAAGTCACTTCTGAATTCCTGAACCACAGAAACGGTGAGATAATAAATGTTCACTGTTGTAAGTTATTAAGTTTGGTAATTTTTTATGCAGCAATAGAAACTAATGCTCCTCTCATTATGCCTGATGACATGATTTACAAGGCTGTGTGTGGTTCCACCTCCTTGGCTAAAGCTCTCCAACGGCTCAAGATTAATTTGAGGATAAAATCCAGATCCTTTGATCTGGCATGGGGGCTTTCACAACCTGGCTCCAGCATGTCTCCCAGCCTCACTCAGCCCACCTTCCCTTTAGTACCCCATCTCTCCAGCTACACTGAAACACCTTCATCTCCCTAGATGCATACAGATTACATTGAAAGATAAGATACAAGATGCCCAATTAAATTTGAATTTCAGATAAACAAAGAATGATTTTTATTGTACAATATTTGGGACATACTTACACTAAAAACATTGCATGGCACATAGTTATTCCAAAATGTTCTCTGTTGTTTATCTGAAATTCAAATTAAATGGGACATTCTGTAGTCTTAGTTGCTAAATCTGTCAACTCTACAGATGTGAAATGACTTCTCAGCTCCTGTTCCTCCCCTGCCTGGATCACTGCAGCTCCTCATGGCTAACTTCCTGCTCTGCAAGACAGAAATGTCTCTGGTGAGCCTATGCTGACTGCCTCCACCACACACACACACACACACACACACACCAAGGATTGGTTAGACATGCCTACCGCAGGCTCCCCCCACCCTGTCACATCTCTTGCATAGCACATACATTATAATAATTAATTTGCTTATCTCCACACTAAACTCTGAACTTCCAGAGGTCAGATACTGTCTTGCTCACCATGTAGCCTCAGTGCCAAAAACATAGTATGATCATTGCTTACACTTATTTTACACTTACTCTAAGCTAACCATTGTTCTAAGATATTTGCATATATGACCACGCGGAATCCTCATATCAACCTGAAAGTTGTACTATTAATATCCTTTTTACTTTCATTGATGAGGGAAATGAGGCATGAAGAGGTTATGCAATGTCACTCAACAATGGCAGTGAGGTTAAAGTTCAAGCCCAGGAGTCTGATGCCAAAGCCTGAACACCTGGACATGACTCTACTTAGAGTCATTGCCTCCCTATGATGTTTGATGTATGTATATCGAATGCATGCAAGAACTACTTATCCAGCTAATGCCTTCAAATTAGATCATTTCCTTTAAACATGGACCATGTGGATCCTGGTCCTCTCTTCCTCACTCTCTCTCCAGCCATCACTGCTTAGCACAGAGCATAATACCTTCCTTCTGGGCCAAGAGCAAAGAGTCCTTCTGGTCTGTTTTTTCCCTCTTCACATCCTTATCACATCATACCAGACCAAGGGTACCACTGTGTACCACATTTCCCCAAGGAAGAATGTACACAGCACATGCCTGAGTAACAGAAGCTGATTAGCCCTGTGGTTAATAGCATGAGTTCTAGAGGAAAATCTCCCAGGTTCTTATCTCAGCTCTACTGCTTATTAGCTCTGTGGCTTTGGATGAGGTCCCGAGACTTAGATTCTTCAGCTGCAGGATGGAGTTAATGATAGTTTTTAATTCATAGGGTGTTGAGGATTAAATAAGATTAAAGGAATTCCAGTGCCTGGAATACAGCATGTACTCAATAATAAGATCCAGGAGGTTAACGAGCTTGCTTCTGTGGAGCCATGTCTGCCAAGCCAAACACCAAGAACATTTCTTAGCAACATAAATCCCACAAGATGCTTGCAAATTAGAGATCTGTGCTTATATAAATTTGAGAAACTCTGTATTCTCTCTAAATCCAATTACTTCTGTCTCAGTTTACAGATTATTCTTTTCTAATATTTTGGTTCTATCTGGTTTTATTATCTACCTAACAATATTGTGATATATACTATATATAAAGTGATGTAGATAATGATATCTATATAACAAATATATATATTTCACATATTAGTTTTATTTGTAAAATTTTGTTTAGATTTATTACTCTTTTTCAAACAATTTTTGCTCACCATTCCTTCTTACATCTCAGACCTTTCTCTTGGGATTAATTTTCTTTTCCCAAAGGGCATACTTTTAGTGAAAAAGAACTAGAAGTTCCTTTTAGTGAAAGTTTGTTGGTGGCAAACTCCATTTTTGTATGTTATAAAATGTCTATTTCTTGGAAGATATCTTGATGAAAATACTATTCTAGGTTGACAGCTATTTTCTCCCAGCAGACCAATCAATGTTCCATTGTTTTCCAGCATTGGTGTTGTGACTGAAAAGTCTGCTGTCATGCTGTCAGAGTATTACACATTTCTCAGAATGGAATCTGTCTTTTATTTCTGACAAAATAAAAGGTCTTTTCTTTGTCTTCATAGTTTTACTACAGTGGGTTTAGACATAAATTTACTTTTATTAATTATACTTAGGGCTTATTGTGATTCCTAAATCTTTAGATTTATGTCTTATATTTCATACTATTTTTTGCCACTAACTATTTATATATTGACTCTTTTCTTTCTCTCTGTTCTCTCCTGGAACTCCTATTGGGCATAGTTACATCTGCACATTCTACCATTTCTTAACCCACTGAGCCATGAAGAAACTCCTGAACATTGAATTTTTTAGAAGTACAGATGCTGTATAATATTATATAAGTTATATATAGTTATTCACAATTTTTAACAGCTATACTCCCATTTACAGTTATTATAAAATATTGGCTATATCCCCTGTATTGTACGATTCCCTGTAGCTTATTTTATGCCTAATAGTTTGTACCAATTACTCCGCTGTCCCTGTATTGTCCCTCCTCACTTCCTTCTCCCCACTAGTAATCACTAGTTTGTTCTCTAGATCTATGAACCTGCTTCTATTTTTCAACACTGAATTTCAATAGTGATGTTTCTTATTCCTAGAAATTCTGTTTCTTTTTCAATTGTACTTGTTCTTTTTTAAAAAGCATCTAGTTCCTTGTTCATGTTTGCTGTTTCTTCTTTCCTTCCTTAAATAATTTAAATATGTTTATTTTATATTTCATATCCAATTTTAACTTCTGAAATCCTTGAAGATAAAATTATGTTGTTTTTGCAAACTCATGATGGTTGTTTATGTGTTTTGTAATTTTGAATTTTAGACTCATGTTCAAAAGATGGAGTGGAGAATTAATCCCTCTGGAAAGACTTTTCCTTTTCCTTTCTTTCTTTCTTTTTTTTTTTGCCTTTTAGGGCCGCACCCATGGCATATGGAGGTGCCCAGGCTGGGGGTCGAATCAGAGCTACAGATGCCAGCCTACACCACAGCCACAGCAACGTCAGATCCAAGCTGCGTCTGCGACCTACACCACAGCTCATGGCAATGCCAGATCATTAACCCACTGAGCAATGCCAGGGATTGAATCCACAACCTCATGGTTCCTAGTCGGATTCGTTAACTGCTGTGCCACAATGGGAACTCCTGGAAAGAATTTTTGACTTCTTATTCCTGGCACAATAGAGCATCATAATCTGAAACTATACTAAGCTAATTTCTTACTTTGTGGCTTCTCAGATGATGAAGGTAGCCTGTTATTATGAAATACAAGTGAGACTTTTCCTCACATGAATAACATAGCTCAAGAAATACTCCTTGTCAGCTCCCTTTTCTTTAATGGATTTATTTCTAGAAGAGACATTTGAGGATTCAAGTTTGATGCAGGTGTCTCAGTTCCAACCTGTCTCTCATGCAGCTATTGAGACTCTGAATGCTGTGTTCCAGTTTTGGAAAATGTTTCCTGTTCAGATATGGCTTCAGCACTAGCTTACTGGTCTGGTTTTCTCCTTTTTCTTTTTGCCATAGGGATTTCCCTGATTTTGCAGAGCTGTGCATTTTAAATTATGTATTTCATCTAGAACTTCCACACGTTTTGTGAAGAGAAGATTCTTTAGGAAGTCTGGTTCACCATGTTACTGGAAAATGGATTCCCCCAAATGCATTCTCTAACTCACTCTTGGATCACATTTCACATCAAGCAGCATATTCTGAGATCCTGAAATAAATATACCCATAAAGACTTGTTTGAATCAGTGTTTCTTGACCCTGAAACCCTTTGTTCAAATAATACCTATCCCTTAGAGTTAGTAAGTCTTGGGACACTCTTTTAGAAACACTGGTCTAATGATTTGAACAGTGGTAATAATTCAGAGTCTGTCTGCTAGTGGACAGAACTCTTGCTGATAAACTTGGGAGATGGACAGAAAAACTTTTAAACTAATTGTCTTCGCATTCCTGAGGAATTTCTTGTTTTTTGATCTTGGTCCTATTTGGAATCCAGAAACACTGTGTACATTTGCACCTCTCTTTGCCTGCACACAGAGCAATGTTATCTCTCTTCTTACAAGGAAGGAAAGGAAGTGCTTTCCATTCTAGCCTTTGTTTTCATGCCCAAAAGCTTCCACAGTATTATTCTGGGTGTTGAAAATCTCCAAACCCAGCATCATGCAGTAAATTTGGTGGAACAGTTGTGTAAAATCTGTTCTGCCATTTTAAAATAAGGAACTTATTATATTTATTTTTAGGCTATAAAATGTCTATTTTTCTGACAGCTCAGGAACAACCAACATTGAAACAGAACTTCGCACAGAGGAACTCCTGATTAAGGGACAGAAGTTAAGCTAGTTCTCTAAAAGTTGAAAAAAACTTCAAATGAGCTACCTAAACAGACCATAATCCTACACAATATTAATTGAGTCACAGTGAATTAAATGAACATGCCGTAAAATTCTTTCACCCTGAAATACAGACAGTTCATGTGCTTAAGGAACAAGAATTTTCTACATTGTAGAGTTGCATAGCTAGGGAAACTAATTCTGTGAATATTTTCAGGGACTTGGGGAGGAGGTCACAGTTATGGAAATTATAATAATGCAATGTTAAAATTAAAATTTATATAGGAAACACAAGATTTCTCTAGGGAATGTTTTTATTGTTTGGCTGGTTACAGTAAAAATTTATCAGAAGACTGGGTAAAGAACTGAGTCTTTTCCAGCCCTAAGGCCTGCCTGTAAATTTTCTTCACTGCACACAGGACTACAGATTTACTAGACAGGCTTCTAACACAAATCATCCAGAACAAAGAATGGCTGTCCTATTGGCAATGTCTCCCTATGGTTACTGGAAGATGTCTCATCATGTATTTGGGAGGAAAACCTGGGTAAAACGGTTAACAGTTTGTCCTTGTTCTTCCCAGGAAATTCCTGACTTTGGTAGCGGAGGCCAAGGATGTTGCTTTTGCCATCAAGGTTTGGATCATTGTGAAGGGTCATAAGAAACTCCCATGAAACAAGCAGTATTAGGTTCAAGGAAAAGACTTGCAGTACAGTGAAAGCAGCTTTCTTAGTGGCACCATGACTGAGCTATCATAAGTTGAACAGACTGCTGGAACCCCAGTGAGCTGTTCGCACTGTGCTAAGGATAGAGACCATCTTTTCAGGGAGCTCAAATAGCCTTACAGCAGTGATAAAGACATACTACATGCCCTGTTAAGTGAAAGAAATGTCTCTCATCTACTTCTTAGAGAAACATGAAGAGGCAACAGCAGTATCTAGAGCCACGCACCAAGTGTAGATGGCAGCTACAATCAGTTCAATAATTGCTGTGACCACAACCTTACTTAGTCCTGTGATCCACAATCAAGAATCAAGTCCAGGGATTTCCCTGGTAGCCTAAATGTCAAGGATCCAGTGTTGTCAATGCTGTGGCTTGGGTCACTGCTATGGCACAGGTTCAGTCCCTGGCCTGGGAACTTCTACATGCCGTGGGCTCGGTCAAAGAAAAAAAGATTTAAGTCCAGTCCCCACCCCTAGATTTTTTTGACCATCCAGACTGAACTGCTGAACTGGTAGGTCATGGGCATTTCATCTTTGCCTGCATTTACACTTGTATGATGAGACTATTTCCTTTATACCCTCCCCGCAAGTAATTCTGTTTCGATAGCACGATCCTGGCTAACATAAGAGCTGCAGGGAGCTTCCAGGAATACAGACAATTGTAGTGGTTACAGCAAAAGTTATCAATGGAGGCTCACTGACAGTCAGTGCCCCTTCATAGGGCTGATATTTAAGCACATACATTCCAATTAAGCAGTTTGACAAGAAATCGCACGTACGGTCTGATCAAATAGGTCAAACACTCAAACGGTGACCCGGGGTTCTCAACTAAAAGTAATATTTGTCCTGAATCCTAACAGAGAGGTTTATGTACCATGATCTTTCTGAAGCTGTTGGGGGACAGAATCCAGCGCTAGTTTGAACAGGACTAAATCTAAAGAGAGGGACTCTTTGGAGCTTGAACTCAGGCTCAGAAGGCAGTAACAAAGGCAGGATCAGGGTATCTTTTTCTGCCTCTGCTTTCTGTCGTGCATTTAAAAAAAACAAAACAAAACCACTGCTTTTTGAGGTCTCATTTCTATATTCCATTTTAAGATGGGACATATAGTTCCTAAAAATACTACTCCAATCTTTAGGTACTCTCAGGTCAAAAGGAGTGAAGATAAGGACTTGTTCCAACTGGAAGGATCTCCTCAGTTTCACCTATCCAGCGTTCTCTCAAATAAAGGTGTATGGTCAGAGTTTGTGCTGTCCTTGAATTTCATATATCTGTGCTAAACTGGACACTATCTTAACATGGCTACTTCCTCAGTGAGGGCATTTTACTTTGTATGTATGATCTTGGGGAAATCTCTGCATACATATGTGAGTCAAATCTCAAGGTTAAGGCTGGTCTGATACCATTCCATTTCTGCTAATCCTATCATTTAAATGAATAGTTCAGACTTTCAGAGATTCTTTTGGTTGTTACTTACACAAATCTCAAAACAAACTTAGCTTCCTATTTGAACATAGTTTCACTTCAATATGCACCTGATTTACCCCGGAAGGCATAACAGCAGGTAGCAAATCTAAAGGGCCTGTCTATCCTAGTCTCCCCACGGTGGCCAGGAATGGGAAGACAGTCTATGTTCTCCCATCTTTCTAACCTGCAGGGCTCAAAACAACTTCTAAACTCGTGAAGAGGAGCCAAGGAGCAGTCTTATCTCCTGTAGCTTCTATTTAATAGTAGAACTAGTAGAACCATCATTCCAGATTTTCCAAGATCTGCAGGCAAGGCCCCTATGATCGTACACCATCAAGGGGCCTCCTGGATCAACCAGGTAACACACTCCCACCCCAAAGAGGATAGTCCCAATAACTTCTGCTGCTTCCAAAAGATTCTAACCAGAACAGGCAGATTTTACTCACACTGGATGCCGGCCGTGTGGCATTTCTTCACCTACCTTACTAGAGTAACCAGTTGTCCTAGTTTGCCAAGATGGAAGACTTTTCAGTGTTAAAAAGAGGGCAGTCAGGAGCAGTGGCGATTGATGAGCATGAAGTTGAGCTCCACTCAACTGGTGAGGGCTGGATGTCTAGGGAAGTACTTTGAGTTTATTCTGCAAGCAAAATATTGGCAGTTCACACCATAAATACCCAAAGCAACCCAGGAGCAAAGCAGCACAACTACACTCAGGTAACTATTTCCATCAGTCATTGACCCAGTTCTAAACTCAACCAGATTCTGATTGGCACCATGTCACTTCACTTTATGCATCCCACCTCCTGCTGCCTTCTCTTTAATATTCTCCCCCATCCACTCAAAGCTCTTGACTTCCTGGCTCCACACAGGTCTTTCCCCCCTGTAGTGAGTTCCCTACTCTACAAAACCATCCTACATTCTTCCTCCATCCACCCCCATCCGGAACATGGCTCTTCCGTTAATGTTCTTGATTGCAGACGGGAAATTACCTAGCTACAGTAATTCACAGTAAAGGAGAAATTACTCATAAATGTAACATTTACTTTCAAGGGGGATTTGCATTTCAAAAGAGGTGCTTTTAACCCATTGTACGATGGAGGGAGGGAGGTAAATTTTTTGAGCTATTTGCCTCATCCTCAAACTACCAAAGTCTCCAGTTCAACCTCCCAGAGCCAACAACTTTACAAAGTTGTCAATCCTTTTAAATCCTTGTAAGTTCAAGACTGAGAGCTGTAGGAAGCAGGAGCCAAGTGATTCTTTAAGTTCTGGCCAATGCCTGGGAGTGCTGGTGCCGATGATGGGTGATATCCTCTAATTACCCTGCTGATCCATGCAGATGAGCAGTGGTTGAACAAAGAAATGCAGTCTTATGATCCCAGGCACAGCCAGGGCTTCCTTTGACCCCTGGAGTTGGGTCACGTACTTTGCTATTTATCCTACTACCCAGCTGTTCGGGGCACACACGACCTGCGTCCACGCCCACAGCCAGGAAGGAGGAGGAGGAAGGGGAGATGTGCGTGGGGCAGCACTGAGTGAGCTGGAGAGGGCCAGGTGGGGTGATATGTGGAACAGATGCAAGAGCTGGTTATTATTAGTGCCCTTGGTAAACAAGAGAGCTGCTTACACAGGGATGAAATCAGCTGTTTTTGTACTGGGGCAAGTTCCAAAGATGCCTCTGCTCCTCTTCCCAACCTGCTGTGATTCTCTGAAACTTGGAAACTGCGTCCCCTGCTTCTAGTTTCGCCACCCTCAGTAGACTTGCTGAAGCCAAATACATAATAAAAATAACAAGAGGGAGTTCCTGCTGTGGCTCAGTGGGTCATGAACCTGACTAGCATCCATGGGGACATGGATTCGATCCCTGGCCTCGCTCAGTGGGTTAAGGATCCAGCATTGCCGTGAGCTGTGGTATAGGTTGCAGATGCAGCTTGGATCCTGTGTTGCTGTAGGCTGGCTGCTGCAGCTTCAATTTGACCCCTAGTCTAGGAACTTCCATATGCCACAGGTGCGGCTCTACAAAGCAAAAAAATATATATTAAAAAAAAATTTCTTTTTAAATAACAACAATTGTAACCACCACCCAGGAACAGTTCTTGGGTTTTACATATGTAAACTCCATTTTCCTTACAACTACCCTCCGAGGCGGGTGATGTGGCTGTACTATTTTAAAGATGATGATCTTGAAGCCCAAAGAGTTTAGGTCCTTGCCCAAGGCCCCCGAGCTGGAGAGTGGCAGAGATGACACTTGAACTGTCCCTAACCATGCTGCTGCACTGCTTCGTCTTCCTGTCAGCCAAACCCCTTCAGTCATTCTGGCTTCTGGCTTCTTCTGTCCATGGTTCTCACTGTGATCCGCACTATCAGCCCCTCTGCCGCCTGCCTAAGCGTCCCTCTGGTCAGTGCTTCTCAACCTCAGATGTGCGTACGGATCCCTGGGGGAATCTCATGACCCAGACATTTTGTTTCAGGAGGCCAGGGGTCTGAGATTCTGCATTTTTAAGCTCCCCAGGTGGTGCCAGTGCCACCAGTCCACTGGCCAAGCTTTGATATGAAAACTCAGCGTAACCCTTGATTGGGAAGGACGACACCAGCTGTTTCCCTCCCTGACAGGGGCACACACTTACAGGGCTCGGAGACAGGACCCCTCCTGGATCTACAAGGCACACAACTATGGAAACTCTATTGGCCAAAAACCTGCAATCCCAGCTGCTGCCCCATGCCTTCTTCCGCTGCTCCTAATTTCCCTCCTCTTTGCCCCCCTCCTCCTCCTTCCCTTCCTCCTTTCTCTTACCTAGAACAGCTTCGTTAAATAACCTTCACTACAGTTCCTGTTACTGGGCTTCTCACTAAACAAACGCAGCCTGTGTTTCTTGCCACCCAGAGATTCTGCAATTATCATAATAACGTCTGCACACAATTCTGAACCAGTCTGAAGGCTGCCCACTGCTGTGGCATGCATGTACAGCACAAAAGAGGAGAAACATGTGGGAAGAGAATTAGGAAAAAAGCTTGGAAGAACATTCTGTACTTTGTATTTTATTTACCGGGGGCCTTGATTATTTTTTAGGAGCATTCTTAGGCCTTGATTATTTTTTAGGAGCATTCTTAGTCTTCCCTGTAGTCACGAGAGAAAAGGAAGCATGTTGCTGAAGGTATTAACGGAACACTGGGAGGACCTGGGGGTTCGCCTAAAGCACACACAGGACGCTCGGGAGCTGAGGACTGCAGCAAATGCTCCCACTGCCTCCAAGGGGGCTGCCCGCTCAGTGCTCACGGTGACTCCTTTTTGTGATTTTTATTACCTGGAACCTTTGGATA
Source organism: Catagonus wagneri (assembly GCA_004024745.2). Classification (NCBI taxonomy): domain Eukaryota; kingdom Metazoa; phylum Chordata; class Mammalia; order Artiodactyla; family Tayassuidae; genus Catagonus; species Catagonus wagneri. The sequence continues at coordinate 14,494,064 of PVHT020000105.1, read as the reverse complement.
ATTGATATCTGATGAAAGGGAGGCCTCTGTGTGCACCATCACACAAGGAAACACCATCTTCTTAAAATTTGGGGGGATTCACAGACTTCCCACAGACATGAAAAGGGGACCTTAGATGTAAAATTACGCATCTGCCATGGACTGCATGTTTGCGTTGCCCCAAATTCAAACACTGCAGCTTTTAACCACTTATACCACCACCACCACTATACAACCCCCCATCCCGGCCCAGTGCAACGGTATTTGGAGATGGGGCATTTGTGAGATACCTAAGTTCAGATGAGGTCGTGGGGATGGAGCCGTCATGACGGGGTTGGTGCCCTTATAAGGGGATTAAGGGGCCAGAGCTCTCTGTCCCTTTCCTCCATGTAACGATACAACATCAGATGTCCACAGCACCAGAACCTAACCATGCTGGCAACCGATCATGAGATTTCAGCCTCCAAACTGGGAGAAGCAAACTGTGGTCCAGGCCACCCAGTCTGCGGTGCGGTGTCTCTAAGACACCATCTAAGAGAAGCATGGTAAGAAAGATCAGTGCTCAGGAAACTGTATAAGAATGAGAGCGAGAATGATTTAGTGCGAAGGACACTGGACGGGGGTTATATCTAGATTCACACGCCCGCTCTGCCATCACCAGGACTGTGAATTCGGCACCTCACTTAACCTCTCTGAACATGTATCACTCTGCTTTGGAGTGTGGCAGGGGCTCCTAAAGGGGGGGATTCTTCAGAATAAGAGAGATCTATGCATCTGGGTCCCAGTAAGAGAGGGCTTGCCCTTGCCTATTCCCATGGCCTCTGGCCAGTTGATAAGAGGGGCTGTCTGCCTCACTGGACAGGACCCGGGCTGTTTCACAATACCCCAGAAAAATGCACTTGTAGTTAGACTGTCCTCTGAGCATGAAGAAGCTGAAGAAATCCAAGGAGCCAGAGAGGTTTGTGTATAAGCACTATTTGAAGTCCTTGGTAAAAGTGCCACCTAAGGGCAATTGTATTTCTACATTGAAGGGTTGTTTTTTTTTTTTTTAATACTTCAAGGCATTAAAGAGCATAACGATTGGTTGTTTATCTCCATTCCGCTCTGCCTCTGGTACTTCGGTGAACATGTTCTGACCTCAAACTGCGGCTGGAAATGCAGGAAGGACGCTGTCTGCGCATTAGTGGGGGCCTTGAAACTTGCCCAGAGTGCTTCTGAAAAGCTGCCAAGATGAAATAAATAGCAAATAGTCCCCCTTCGCATCTTAACTTGAAAGTGACACTGTAAATTTTGAATTAAAATATTTCAGAATATGAGACAACTATAAAAGCAAAACCAGTCAAGCTTCTAGAAGAGACTGGAGACTATCTTCATGACCTTGGGGTAAGTAAAGATTTTGGGGGTGTGTGCGTGTGTTTGTGTGTGTGTGTGTGTGTGTGTGTGTGTGTGTGTGTTTTAGAGCTGTAGGTGTCCAATCGGAGCTACAGCTGCCAGCCTATGCCACAGCTACAACAACACGGGATCCGAACCAAGTCTGCGACCTGCACCACAGCTCATGGCCATGCCGGATTCTTAACCCACTGAGTGAGGCCAGGGGTCAAACCTGAAACCTCATGGTTCCTAGTAGGAGTCACTTCTGCTGTACCACGACGGGAACTCCAAGCAAAGATTTCTTTCGGAGTGCATAAAGAGAAATAATCACAAAAGAAAAAAACTGATAAGAAAACATTTCCCTTTGGTAGTAAAAAAATTTCTGTCCATCAAAAGACACTACGGAGTTAAAAGGCAGCCTAAGAAGTGGGAGAAGATGTTTGCAACACATGTATTTAAGAACTCCATGGACCCTTACAGAGTAAGTTTTAAAAGACAAAACCAAAATTTTCAGTGACCGAAAGACTGGAGAAGGCACCTCACAGAGAACCTAAATGGCCGATGTACGATGTGTACATAAGAGGTGTTCAGTGTCACCAGCCATCAGAGATACGGAAGTTAAAAATCCCAGGGACAGACAACTACTCACTTGCCAGAATGACTACAATAAAAGACCAAGAGTAGCAGGTGTGGGAGAGGAATGGAGCAACTAGACCCCCCGCCTAGATCCTACTGATGGGAAGGGAAGTTGGTTCAGACATCTTCCCGGGTGACCCCTATGAAGATGGAGAGTCCAGAGTCAGAAGAAGACACCTTGTGGTAGAAACAAAAATAAAGTGAGCCAAGGTTGGGGAGGTGAGTATCAAGTCTTTCTTACACATGAGCTCACTTGAGACCACCCTTCTTTACAGGTTGGTGCCCTGGTGGACTCAAGCCGGCCTTTACACAGACCTTCCTTCCTTGTTCATGTTTCTTTATTTCTTTCTTCCCCTTGGGTTTAGATCTCTAGGCCTGGGAGCACTGGTCTGGTTCCACCATCACCACCCACACAACCACCCTAGTCCCAACAATTTTTAAATTACCTCTGAGAGATAAATGAAGAAATAGACAGCAGGCTAATAGATTCACTACCTATCGCTGCAAAAGGCATGCCTAAGCAGCCCTTTCTTATGCTGGTACAATTTTATTTGTC
>PVHT020000105.1:14419564-14490522 GCA_004024745.2 Catagonus wagneri | reverse complement strand
GGGTTTAGATCTCTAGGCCTGGGAGCACTGGTCTGGTTCCACCATCACCACCCACACAACCACCCTAGTCCCAACAATTTTTAAATTACCTCTGAGAGATAAATGAAGAAATAGACAGCAGGCTAATAGATTCACTACCTATCGCTGCAAAAGGCATGCCTAAGCAGCCCTTTCTTATGCTGGTACAATTTTATTTGTCATAAGATTCTCGGGCTTAGCATAAACTGAAATGCAGTCCTTCACTGCAATTATTTGTTATTAAGCATGAATGCTTGTGATTATCATCTTATTTAGTAAATTATCCTTGATCTTCCTTCACACCCATGGCTTGGTTATTTTGTACGCTTCTGGTGCCTGAATCTTCCTACCCCTCTGACACCTAGCCCTCCTGCTGTGGCCTTTACAACTGAACAATGCTTACAGTTCTATGAATTTCTCATTCAGCCAATGGCATCATTTGTCAAGAACAATCCAGGAACATTGGATCACAGCCTCCTTTCACACTCTGTGAACATTTCTATGCTTGAAGTTGGAGATACAGTTTTAGGAAGTAAATGCTTAACTCCAGGCTAATCTCAATTTTCCTCAGCTTTAGTGCATAGTGCACTGAAGTTCATATGGGTTATTTTCCCAGGGGGAGTCTGATGTTTGGGCCGCTAAATGCTCCCATGCGCTTAATTCAAGTGGTCAAAGGAAGGACATGTTTGCATGCAAGACCATTTCTTAGGAAAGTTACCCCTAAGGCACCCACTAATTCTTTTCAGAGTCATAAACCCTGCTCATCTCCACCAACATTTGGAACTTGCAGAACACACTGGAAGTTTCTCTTGGCTTGTTCTAGCCAGAAATATATGGGCGGACTCTCCCTCTATGGCAGACATGACTTACTGCCTACTCAGTATTCATTTCCAGATACCACCATCCCACCCCTCTGAATGCAGAACCTGATTTTGCTCCAGGAAATACTGAGCAACGAATCTACACCAGAGAAGGCAACCTCATTCCCCGCAGCCTATGATCGGTCTAAAGACGGCCATGTGAACCGGTTCTGCCAATAAGATGTAAGTAGACACCTGCTGGTGGAGCTTTGAGAGAAGCTGCTGCCTTTCGGATAAAAGGGTACAGCCTTGATTGTTGTGACTCTCTGCCCCTTTTCCTCTACTCTCTTCTTGCCTCCTTCTTCTTCCCTATAACACACACGTAATAGCAGAGTGGCAGTAGCCACCTGTGATCAAAAGGAAATGGCCAAGGGAAATGCAGAATCAGCCTTAATGTTGTTGAGCTTTTGAATCAATATCAGGCAACTGCCCACCTCCAACTTCTTATGATCTGAGAAAAAGAAACCCTTAACAGTTTAAGCCTCTCCAGCTGGTCTCCTGTTACGTGCAGCCAAAGGCAATCCTAGCCAATGCACTCTTTTTTTTTTTTTTTAATCATGGTGAGACCAAGAAGGAGTAATATGTTTTGAGCAGTTTCTGCACCCCAGGGGTTGGGCTGTTTTAAATGTGCTAGCTCATTAGCCCCTCATATAACCCTAAGAAGCAGCTCTGAACATTTTTGTCTACTGATGAGGACATCTGAGCTCTAAGAGATTGAGAAAAAGGCAGATCAAGGATGAAATCCAAGCCTGTCTGACTCCAGTGTCCAAGCACTTGTCATCCCATCACACTGGCTGCCAACTGTTGGGTAGAGCAGATGGAAGCTTGCCTCATTTTAGCTAAAATACAAGCCTTTGTGTAGTTTGAAGTGGCATCTGTTTGTTTGTTTGTGTTTGTTTTTAGCTTTTTTGTTAATACCCTTAAAACAGTGTTCTACAAAGTGCTGGTCTAGAAGAGGTTTGCTATCCTATCATTCTCTTGGTTTTATGTTCAAAAATCAGAGGAATGTATGCTATTTAAAATGGGAAAGGTCATAGGCTTTGTGCACTTCATTGCATTGCTGTGATGATTAAATTAGAAAATGTGTATCTATGTATATTGCCTAGGAACTTGGAGACAACAGAAAACAGTGTCAGATGCAATTGTGTGTCACTTTCAATTATCTCAAAGAATTCCCTTGGGAGAAAGGTGTCCAGTTTGTTAAACAGGATTAGAATGAGGCCTCACTTCCTACCCATTCCATGTGAATAGAAGGTGGGATTTAGGAGGGCATAGGCCAGAAATCTTCCCCAAAGCTCGACACAGTCTCAAATGTTCACCATTAAAGCTACAAACTGATGAAACAAAAAAGACTCCACTTAGAAGAACCGCCTATTATTATAGAAATTCCCCCTCTACCTTAACCCTTTGCCAATGATTATTCAGTTCATAGTCAGGAGCCCTAAAGGAACAAGAGGGTGGGTAGGGAATAAGAACGTGTCACAGTGAACCAAGGCACATGTGCCCAGAGCCGTGAAAGACAGAGATGAGACAGTCAAAACGCGGTACCACTAATAATGTTTCCATCCATGGTCAAAACACAGTACTAATAACAATGCTTTCATCCATTCACTCAACACTGTTCAGGTACTGAGAATAGTGCTGTGAATATGACAGAGGGGTTCTCTCTGTCCTCACAGAACTTGCATGCTAGAACAGAGGGCTACATGAAGAAAACATAGGTGCATTTATTTATTATCTCAGTAATAAATACTGAAAAAAACTTTAAAGGGCTACAGACAGAGAGTGACTCGAGAATGGTCCTAACGATTTCAGATGGAAGAGTCAGAAAGGCTTCTTTGAAGAGGTAATATCTGAGCAGAGTCCTCACTAATATGAACCCACTGTGCAAAAACCCAAGGGTAAGGAGAAGTGTTCCAGACAGCAATTAGGGGATCAGCATGTGCAAAGGCCCTGCAGTAGAATGAACCTGATGTGTACAATGAGCCAGGAGGTAGGAGATGAAGTGGGAGAGGCAGACAGGCCAGATGGTGTAGGGTTTTGTGGGTCGTGGAAAAGTTTGGAAGGCACAGTGAGTGAACTGATCCGTTTACCTTTTTAAAAGGCCACTTTGCAGCTCTGTGGAGGACGGACTGTAGGGAGGTCAAGGGTGGAGGCAGGGAGACCAGTTGGAAGGATGCTGCAGCGATAGAGATGATGGTGGCTCAGACTTGGTGGTCACCGTGGAGGTAGGAAAAATGGTGGGATTTAAGTGTTAAAGGCAGAACAAGGCTTGATTTGGATTTGTTGTGAGGGTTAAAGGCAAAAAAAAGTCAAAGATAATCTCCAAGACTCTTGCGGCATTTGGGGGAGGACACTGTGGAAGGGGGAGGGACTTGGGAACCAAGTGTTCCATTTTGGACGTGTTATGTTTGAGATGCTTCTGAAACACACAACTCAAGTTGCTGAGTGGGCAGTTAAATAATACAGTAACAATCAGAATAATACTTAGGTCATTAATTAAGCACCTGCTATCCACCAGAGTCCTCATAAATGTCACCGTATGTCACTCTCCATCTTACAAAATAGATCTTACTACCATCACTAACCCCAGAAATCCAGATAAGGAAAAAGAGACTTTCCCAAAGGTCAGGCACCTTGCCCAAGATTCCACAAGGGAAAGTGGCCGCCAAGGGATGAACTGAGGCCTTGCATTCCAAGGCCCGTGTTCTTTTCCCTGAGCCCACCTGGCGACAGTCCCTGGAGAGAGCTTTCAAAACCCTTTCTGAAACTAATGTGCCATCCACCCAGAGAAGTAGAGCCTGCTTTGTAGGAGTGGGGCTTCACCAGGCCGGGCTCCTAAGCTTCTTTAGGGCACATTCCCTGGGCAACCTCAATCCCTTCTTAAGGGGACAGGGAAGAGATTTTTCATGAACAAGTGAGATTTTCACCTTGTGTCTAAGTTTATTAAATTGGAAAAGCTCTCAATTTTAGTCCCAAGATTGATGCTTTCCCATCACCTCTCTCAGGGCTTTTTAAAAGTCTGACATGACTTGACCATATGGAAAATATTCTCAGATGCACTTGCCATGAAGGGGAGAGAGAGCAGGTCAATGTCCGGGCTGGAGAAAGAGCAGCTGTCAATGGAAGTACATTAAGGCCCCTGCCTCTTAACCTTAACGATTTCTTTTAAAAGCTCCTGGAAACTTGTGTGGTGGAAAATGGTGAATCCTGTCATTACTCGAACTGAAAATGAACCATGATTCCATCTTCTGAGGGCAGCCAAGCGGTAATATTAGCAAAATAAAGATGGGTGTCAAAGCTGGGAGCCTCTGCCAAGGTCCTCAGGGAGGGAGACTAAGATGACACCCAGGAAGAAAGAGGAAGGCAGACACAAGACGGTGCAGGCAAGTCCAGGTGATCTTACAGGTGCCCTAAAGAACACCAAGACACACTTACACCCAGGTAGTGCGTGGATGTTCCAGTCTAAGGGATGGCAGACACCAAACTTGGCAGCACTTGAAGCTCCGTCTTTAAGGAACATTTTCTTTTTCAGATCCATTTGTGAACACAATCCAGATTTTTATCCTCTCAGTTTTTCTCCCAGAGAAAATCTCAAAGCGAAAAAAATCTGGCTCCTCCAATAGAACACAATGAGTTGATGTTCTGAGCTCGAACAATGCTTCTTCGGCTCCCCCTGCCCCCGCCTCTATCTTGTCTTCTGAGTTATATTAAACCTGACATTATCCAAGGGCTTTTGCATTCACCGAGTTTTCAGCTTGGTGCAATTTGTGGACAATTTCAATAACATGTCTGATTCATCTGTGCTGGAATCATCAGAATCTGGCCCACTGGACAACCCTGAAGACACTGCTCTGTTGATCTTTTCTCCTCTCCAGCCCTATTTCCTTCAGAAAAGACATAAATTGTAATCCTGACTATTTCCCGGGTTACATGCCATATTTCACCCCCCCGCCATGAATTCAAAACCCAAGAAGAGTCAAGCAGATTTACAAATAGCCACTTGCTATGCAACCACGTTAAAACTTTATATTGGAGGGGCTCCCAGTATAAAGCATAAAGTGAGCAACAGAGAGGATTTCAAGGCTAATTCATTGGACCTTCCTAAAGCAGCTAAGCAGAGATGGGTTTTGAGTTTGTATTTACAGTCTATGGCCCCCCAGTCATAATGGATAATTAAGACAGAAACCAGGAAGTTTCCATCCTAAGTGGTCATCTGTACTTTAGGGAAAGTGGGATTACTGGTTTGGTCAGCTAAATAGCTGTTGCTTGCCCACCTCCTTAGAATTCTCTCATTCCACTAATTCAGTTTTCTCATTAGAACAAAGACTGGACTGTTTTGAATTTCCCACATATTCTCTCATGCCTTTATCATAGCTGTACACGAGCTAGCTCTATGATTACCCTTATTTTCTAAATGGGGGAAAACAAGGATCAAGGAGGGACTACAAATTAAGACAGAGATGACATTTTAGGCTTTCATATTAAAATCCACGTATGCTTATCCATTACATGGGATCAGCCAGATATGGTCTTAAACTTGTCTTAGAATTCCTCAATGAGAGATGTTTTTAAGCCTTTTTTTTAAAAAGCTCAAGCTAATAGCTTGATGGTTGGTTTTATTCTTTAATAGGCAGAATAATCCTCTAATTGCATGCCTACAACTGTTACTTAAAAATAAGGGAAAGGGGGTACTGTGGGGCTTATTCTACCCAGAGGTTAGCACAGTTCCCTGCACATAGTAGGTGACCTATCAAGATTTAATGAATGAACAAATGAATTTCTGGGTAGTCACTATGAAATACAAATTATGGTTAATTTATTTTAAAATATAGTTGAGATAAAATTATATCTCAATTGCAAAAGTGTCAATATTAGCATATGTGTGAGGAAATAATCCAGAAAAATATATACCAAATGTTTAATGTCTGACACATGATTTAAAAAGAAAATTAGGCTCAGCAGTAATGAACCTGACTAGTATTCACGAGGATGCAGGCCTCATTCAGTGGGTTAAGGATCCAGCACTGCCATGAGCTGTGGTATAGGTTGCAGATGTGGCTCCCCGTTGCTGTGGCTGTGGTGTGGGCTGGCAACTGTAGCTCTGATTTCACCTCTAGCCTGGGAACTTCCATATGCCGCATGTATAGCCCTAAAAAGCAAAAAAAAAGAGAGAAAGAAAGAAAAAGAGAAAGAAAATTAATGAAAAATAACATACATACAACATATTTGTGCTACAGTTAGGAGTGGAACCAAACAGGCCTATTTATAAATTCCAGATCCTTCACTGGAAATCCATAGCAGGATATTTAGCAGGTTACTTACCCTACCTTAACTCCTTTTTCTCTTTTGATAAATGGAGGGTAATAATAATAATACCCACTGTATTGTTGCAACGATTACGTTAGATGATGTGTATCTACGTATATTGCCTAGGATCTTGAAAACAACAGAAACAGTGCCAGAAACAGAAGAAAACGTCCCCCCGAAAGTATAGAGATAAGAGACAATGTCACATCTATGAAAACAAGAACAATCATGGAATAAGAAAGAATGCTTGGAAACTATAAAAATGAATGCCAAAATGAAAATGAAAATTTCAAGAAAGACTCCAAGAGATTTTAACAAAAAACAAATGAGAGAAAACAATATGAAAATCAGAGTATCAGTCTAGAAGGTGTGTTATCAGATTAGGTTGACTACATATAACAGAAAAGCTAAAATAATAGTGGCTTAAATGTGCCAGGGCTTAAGGCCTCTTAAAGGAGGCAGGCATGCTAAGGTTGGTATGGCAGCTCCAGAGAGACTCCTATCTTTTTACTCTGTATTTTAGAGCATGTGGTTTCTTATCCTCAAATTCCAAGATAGCTGCTGGAGTCCTGGCTATCGTGCCTACATTCCAGCATCAGGAAAGAGGGATCCAGGAAGGACAGAGGGCACTTCTCCCAGCTAAGTCAGTTCCAAAAGCAGTCTTCCAAGAAATCCTATACCACTTAGAACTCACTGGCCAGAACTTAGTAGCCTGGTTCCATCTAACTACAGATGAGTCTAGGAAATGTATTTTTTTTTCTAGGTTCTTTACCAAAACCAACAAGTGTTTTCCTACTAAGGAAGAAGGGAAGGATGGAAATATTTAGGCCAGCAACTAACAGTCTTTATTATAGGGTCCAGCTTTAGATTAACAGGATGTCTACGAAGGGCAAACAGGGAAAAAGGAGAGGAGGAAAGCCTCTCAATTAGTACAAAGAAATCATATCTACCCACTGATGAACTGCCAAATATCAATAATAATGGATGAGAAAGGATCCCACCAAGGCCCATCTTAAAAGATTTCAGATTACAGGACATGAGACGATCAGAGGAGGTCACAAACAGAGATTCAGGGCTAAGAATAGCAATGGACTTGCCAACGGCACCATCGGGCACTGGAGGACAATGGAGCAGTATCATCAACATTTTGATGATGAGCTGCAGCTGCTGGCCTACACCACAGCCAGTAATGCTGGATCCTCAACCCACTGATCGAGACCAGGGATCCAACTCGCAACCTCACTGACACCAAGTCAGGTTCTTAACCCATTGAGACACAACAAGAACTCCAAGGGAGTGGGAGTCAGGAAATTCTACTTTTCATATAAGTTTTTTAGTGCTATTTTTAAGCCTATATACATTATCACTTTGATAACAAATTGATTTTTAAAACATGAAAATAACATGTTGTCCTTTCACTAAATTATTCAGACTACTTCAGTGGTGCCCTTCGTTGAAATTACTGAGAAATAAAATAATATATGAAATAAACTAATAGACTGGATTAATTTTCTCTTTATTAGGGATTCCATACCACTATCAACTGATCCTATGACTTCTAAAAATCAAAGTTTTTATGTTCAAAGTCTTTCTATATCAATCTCAGCACCTACAAGAAATAGCATTTTATCTCAGGAAGGTCAATACCAGATAGCAGACACACACACACACAGGGCATTTCTGTCCCTGTTTCACTGATTCATTTTGAAGGCTTTAGAACAAAAGATCCACTGGAATGGTTTATTGAGTACCAGACTATTAAATTCCTGAGTCCTTAGAAACCCAGGTTAACTGTTGATGGGGGAAAAAAAGGCAACCAAAAACCGTTAATGAGATAAATTGTACAGGAAAAGAATCTGTCAATCAGGGGAGGAGACAACTAAGATAACATCTTTCCAAAGGTAAGTAAGATTTGAAAACTCACCGTTCAAGTTTGTCACTAAGAAATCCAGTTACTGAAGCATTTTCCTGGGCCAATAAAGATTGTTATATGCTGTGCTGTTTCCCATGTTCCATAGTACCCGGATTTTCCCTCATGTTCTTTCTCTCTGAAAGAGAAGTTGATTGAAGAGCCCCAGGAAGCTTTCTTTGTGTATAACAACTGGAACACAGCTAATGGGCCTTTAAGTGTGTACGACAGAGGTGAGCAAAATGAGAGCTACATCAAACCTTTCTCCTTGATTTTACTGGCTAAGCTGGTGCTCTGTGCTGACCCGCAAGGAGGAGAAAGGGCAAGGAGTTGGGGGCGGCGGTGGGCGGGGGTGGGATCCATTCTGCCAGACCTGAGCTCCATGCCTTTCTTTTCTCTGTTCACTTGTGATTTTTTTTTTTTTTTTTTTTGGCTGCTCCAGTGGCATATGGAAGTTCCCAGGCCAGGGCTCAAACCAGTGTCACAGCAGTGACCCAAGTCGCTGCAGTGACAACTCTGGATCCTTAACCCACTACATCACAAGGGAACTCCTGTTCACATGTGATTTTACCCCTAGTAAAATACCTTTTCATTTTACAGACGCAGATGTTCCACACATGAGTGGCTGCTAGCCCTCAATCTTACTCCAGATAAAAAAGCTGGATTTTGAAACCCAGGTGCCCTTATGAGTAACGTTGCTCCCAGGCTGACCCATCCAATGAGGAGTGAACCACAACCAAGCTTCAGCGCCTGGGTCCATCCATCTTATCTCTGACTATGTGATGACAAGGAAAGTCACTCACTATGTAATGTTAAGTGCAAAAAGCAGAACATGTGTGTGTACGTATGTTATATACATGGATAGGGTGTGTATGTGTGTATTTCCAAGAAATGCATTAAAATATCATCTGTGCTTGTCTTGTGTTGTAGAAAAATTATAGGTTATTTGCAAATTTTCTTCTTTGTAATTTTCTGTGTTTTCCAAACTCTCTACGGGGAGCTAAGAAAATATATTACTATATCATTTAAAATAAAATGAAAGAAACCTCAAAAAGAACTTTTCTATTTAAAGCAAAAAAAAAAAAAAAGTATACCTCCTGCCTGCCTGGGAGAGAGGAAGAAGGAAGAAGAAACAGGGCTTATTAATGGATTCACCACTGTGTGGTCTTTGCCCACAGCTGGGAGACCCCAGTGAGCCCCAATCCGAGACAGTGCAGGGAAGAACAGAGGCCAGACGGTGGAATCCAACGTTCTTGCGAGGACGAGTGAGTTGACAGAAGCAAAGCACTTAGAATGGTAACTGTTGAATCAACGTCAGCTGTTTTGTCAGAGATTTTGGCCTCCCTCTCCACCAACCCCCTCCCAGTTCCTCCTCAAGACAATGAACAATTATTTATTGCCCTAAAGGAACTTCTAGCATATTTTCCACTCCTTCCCATGTTCTATGTTATAACGTGACTTTTGGATGTGTGGGGCTATGCTGGGAGTTACACCCTGAAGTTCCTATGTGCAGTTTTTTTCTGGGGTGGATCACATGGCCTTTGGTATCATAACTGGGCTTCCCTGAGGGGGTTCATTCTTCAGCAGACTTTTCTGGCCTCACCCCATCCCCCCTCTTCACTAAGTGCTGCCTGACTTCGCTTGAACAGCCAAGAAGAAGGGTAAATACTTTAAGACGATTAAGATGTACTTTGATTTGTGATCATCTCTCTTTTTTTCTTTTAGGATCACATCTGTGGCATATGGAGGCATATTTCCCTACCTGACTCTGGTCAAGAAAAACCAGGATTGGAAAAAAAATAGAAATACCAGTTTTTTCATGACAGAGCAACTGAGCTAATCTGATATTTGAACTTAACCTTTAGATGTGAAAAGAAGATGAAGGTTTCCCTTTTTAAGAATTGACCAACCGAGGCCTGGCTGTGTCATCTGCCTGAATAACGTTTGAGACAGAGAAGCTATCACTCTAAGTAGCAATTGAACACCATGTCACATCCCACCCCTTGTTATCACCTTAGTGTGCAGAACAGGGCTTTCCAGAACAGTCCATTCTTGATTATCCTTGCAAACAGAGCATCTCTCTTTAGGCAGTACCAACACAGCCCAAAACTGCAGAAATTTTTAAAGCATGTTCCTTTAACCTTGGGCTACTTTTTTGTTGTAACACTTGAAATGCTATGGCTGTCTTTCAAAAGTTTGCACGACTTGAAACAAAATAACAAAGCTACAACACTGAGGTCTGAGGGAGGAATTGCTCAGAAACTGCCTTTCTTTTTCTTTCATTCTATTCCACACTGCTCCACAATTTCACATCATGCAGGTTTAGCCACAATCCTTTCGCATCAACAAATAAATAAAACATCTACTTTAGCTGACTTGTCACCTCTAAGCTGATGTCTCTAGGGTGCAGAATTTTCCCTGGACAGATGAGAAAAAAGAGGGCTAGATACATTTTTTGTTAATTGATTAAACATTTATTGAGTTCTCCTGCACATAGTGGGTTAAGGATCTGGTATTGTCACTGCATGGCTTGGGTCACCGCTGTGGCGTGGGTTCAGTCCTTGGTCTGGGGACTTTCATATGCCATGGGCACAGCCAAAAAAAAAAAAAAAAACCCAAACCATTTATTGAGTACTGACTTGTATTATATGACACCTAATGTGATCAGTACTGATGGTATTGGGACAATGGCATCATTTCTGACCTTAAGGATCTAGGCAGATAAATCAATAGCTATGACAACATACTCTAAGTGCTGTAGTACAAATGGAGGAAGGGAGAGTTAAATATCAGAAGAGGGGCCCCTGGGCTACTCTGGGGGTGCAGAAAGCTTTCCTAGAATAAGCGGGCATTGATATTGAAGGATGAGGGGGAGTTCTCCAGGTAACAAGGAGGGAAAAGGTATTCCAAGACAAGAAAATGGCTTGGGGATGGGCGGAGTTAGGAGAGCAAAGGGTGAATCTGGGGGGATAGCTGGCACACAGCTCAATACGGGAGCAGGAAGATGATGGATGGGAGATGATGTGGGCAGGGCAAATCCTGGAGGACTTTATATGCAATACTATGTTATTTAGGCTTTACCTTAAGATCTTGTTTGACCTCAAGGTAAAGCCTAAATTGAAGGATTTTAAGCAGACAAGTTAGATAATTAAATTTTCGCCTTAGGAAGATCACTGAGCATGCAGCGTAGAGAATAGCTGGGAGGAGCTGGAATAACACTGGAGTCAGAGACATCATTGTGGAGATGATGGCAGCAGACCAGCCCTGAACTAAAGCAGCGACAGATGGGGATGGCCAGAAAAAAGTGTCTGGGAAGCAGAATGAACATGGTTTTGAAATGGATCAGGAGGTGATGGTGGAAGTCAGGGAGAAGGGTAGCATGACCCAGGTTTTTGTCTTAAGAGAATCAATATTAGTGCCATTAACAGAAGCAAGTAATCCCAGGAGGAGAAAATCTATTTTAAAAGGCTTCCCGTATGGCAGGATAGCTCTTACCATGACAGAGGTGGCATCAGGCACAACCAAGCTGACATGAGCATGAGCCATTCATCTAGTCAAGTACTCAAGGAACATGCTCTACACCAGACACTCTGCTGGGCAGTGAGAGTCCTGTGCCTCGGGATTGGCTTCCATTCACAATTCTACTGCTCACAGCCCCGAGACTTCACTGGCCCATGCACTTTTCCTTTTTTTTTTTTTTTTTTTTTTTTGGTCTTTTTAGGGCCACACCCACAGCATATGGAAGTTCCCAGGCTAGGGGTCGAATTGGAGCTACAGCTGCTGGCCTACACCACAGCCATAGCAACACAGGATCCGAGCCGAATCCACGAACTACACCGCAGCTTGCAACAACACCAGATGCTTAACCCACTGAGCGAGGGCAGAGATCGAACCTGCATCCTCATGGACACTAGTCGGGTTCTCAACATGCTGAGCCACAATGGGAACTCCCCCACTCACATCATCTCAAATACAATAACCAAACACTCATCGTGTTAAGATGATCATTATAACTCTGGGGAAAGCCTGGGTAAATTGTAATCACTATAACCCAGATGACCATTTCAACAAAGAAGCCGAAAGCAGAGTTTGCCTTTAGGATAATGAACCATACTGGATACAGAATTGCTGAGAAAAGCCAGGTGAAGAAAACTGATCTTCATAATGGAAAGAAGTGAGGAGGGGACCCAGAAGGTCCATCGCCTCCTTCTTCCTACACCACACTGACTGTCCCTTTTATCACAGCGCAAAGGGAGGCAACTTTTACGTGGATAAAGGGAAATACGCTGAAACAGCATAAGAAAGTTTGTAAAACTGAGAACGGTTATCAGTAACGTTTCTCATTTTAAACAATAATCTGCTTTTAGTTGGCATTTCCAGTGAGTACAGACTAATTTACAATATGGCACAGTAAAACAGGTAAAGTTCTTTACATTCCTGTGGCTCTAAGAGTAAAACAAAGTGCTTTCAGTTTTATGAAGTTCATGGAATTCACCCCTTGGGATCCTGACAGCAACTCTGAGGCGCAGCAGAAATGACTATCCCCTTTTTGTAGATGAAAGATTTGAGATTTTTGAGGCTCTAACAAGCTTATTTAAATAATGAACATCACACACCTCGTTGATAATAGCTTGAATCCACATCTTTTGTCTCTAAGATCAAGCTTTTTTTTATACTAACTTATGCTATTTCCTTAGACGGATCAAAGGTTTTGAAAACTCTGTGAAATATTGTTCAGAAAATCCATTCTCGGTTTCTCAAAGAACAGGTCTAAAAAGGTATTTCAGAGAATTCCTTGCTCCATCTGCAACTCCTTTGCTTTCCTAAATCTTGAAACCCTTTTCTCTGCCGGGTCTTTTCTCTTTCCTACAACATAAAAGGGTCTTTATACTCTCCCTTGATTGTTTCTTCTCTTCTAGATTTGATCCTCTCCCTTTCCTCTCTTCTTGGTCAGAGTTCTTGAAAACTAGAGCACATTTGAAGTATGGTCTACACTCCCTCAGCAACTTCCTATACCTCAACTCACTAAGGTCAGGCTTCTGTTTGTTTTGCCGCACTGAACTTGCAGTTGCTGGAGTGACTGATGACCTTCCATAGTCGCATTTCTTGGGCCTTGATTCTGGACTTCTGTGTGGCATCGACACTGTCGGCCACGTCTCCTCTCTCCTGGGTTTCTGCACCCCTTCTCCCGACTCTTCCCTCTCTCTTTCCCTTCTGTCTTGCCTCCTTCAGGGGTTAGCTCCTCTCTCTGCCTGTTTGGGAAAGTCCTGTGTTCTCCGACGGCCCTGACCATCTTCTCCTCTTACTCCGCAAGTGAGGAAGGTAGACTTCAACCTTCTGGTGTTTGCAGCACATTTCAGGAGAAGAGCAGAATCTTGGGAGGCAGCGTCATGGGACTTAACTGCATCCACAAGCAGTGACCCGCGCCCTCGGTCACCCTTTGGCACAGTGTTGATGTTTAAATACAACGGGCTGTTCTCTTTTATGTGCTGTGCTCATGAAGCTGTTTTCTCAACCATCCCAGGAACCTGCAGGAATCAGCCCCAGCCTGACGCTAAGCGATGGAACGCCATGTCTCTTCACTCTTACTCTCAGCGAAGCAGAGCCTCCTCCCCGTGCAGAAACGTGCGCAGAAGGCTGGTGGCTGAGTTCTACCTGACAGGCACCACCACCTCCAGCCAGCTGCGGGCTTGGATGCATGAGGGGGTGGAGCAGCCTTTACAGAGATGGCAACCACTGGCCGAGGTCTTCACACCCCTCTACGGTTGTATCTTTTATCATCATCGTCGTCAGAACCATTATTATTATTATTGTGGTAAAATATACACAGCACAAAATTACTCTTTGAACCATGTGAAAGTGTACCATTCAGTGGCGTCAAGTACATTCACAATGTTGTGCAGTCATTACAACTGTTTGGTACCGGAACATTTCTGTCCCCCCAAATGGAAACCCTGGTCACATTATGCCTCTCTCCAGATCCTGGCAACCACTAATCTGCTCTCTGTCTCCATGGATTTGCCAATTCTGGATATTTCATATAAATGGAATTAAATAACGCAAGGCCTTTTGTGTCTGGTTTCTTTGACTTAGCACAATACTTGCAAGGCTCACCCATGTTATAACATGTATCAGTATTTCATTCCTTTTTTTGGCAAATAATATTCCACTATGTAGCTATAGCACAGTTTGTTTACCTGTTCATCTGTTGACAGACTTTTGGGTTGCTTATACATTTTAGATATCGTGAATAGCGCTGCTATGAACATTCACACAAAGGTTTTTATTTTAATACCTATGTTCAGTTCTTTTGGGTATATGCTTAGGATTGCAATTTCTTTTCTTTTCTTTTCTTTCTTGGCCACACCTGAGGCATGTAGAAGTTCCCAGGGGCAGGGATCAAACCCGAGTCACAGCAGTGACAATGCTGAGTCCTTAAGCACTAGGCCACCAGAGAACTCAAGGATTACAACTTCTTAATCAGACAGTAATTCTGTTTTAACTTTTTGAGGAAATACCAAACTGTTTTCCACAGCAGCTACACCATTTTACATTCCCATTGTTAATGCGTGAGGGTCCCAATTTCCCCACATCTTCATACTTATTTTCCTTTTTTGCTGTCTTTTTAGGGCCCAACTGCGGCATATGGAGGTTCCCAGGCTAGGGGTCAAATCTGAGCTGTATCCTCTGGCCTACACCACAGCAACACCAGATCCAAGCCGTGTCTGCGACCTACACCAGCTCACGGCAACGCTGGAGCCTTAACCCACTGAGCGAGGCCAGGGATCAAACCTGCCTCCTCATGGATACTACTCAGATTTGTTTCTGCTGAGCCGGGATGGGAACTACTGTTTTCCTTTTTAAAAAATGATTGCCACTCTTAAGAGTTCACTTGTGGCATGGGTTTGATCCCTGGTCCAGGAACTTCAGTATGCTATGAGTGTGACTAAAAGAAAAACGAAGAAGAAAAAAAGAAAAAAAAAACTACAGCCCCCCTAGTGGGTATTTCAAGGTTTTATTTTTAAATGCTAATGGTTCTGAAAACTATACTCCTATGTATTTACCCAAAAGAAATAAAAACACTTTCCTCTAAAAAGACTTATACACAGATAGCAAAGCAGCTTTATTTGTACCTCGTCCAAAGTGGAAAGATCCCAAATGTCCACCAACAGGTAAATGGATAAGCAAAAACTGGAATATCCAGGCAATGAAATACTAACCAGCAAGCAATAAACAGGAACAAATTACGCAAAACACATGGATGAAACACAAATACATTATGCTGAGCAAAAAAGTCAGACATAAAAGAGCACATCACGTATGTTCAACATGCAAAGCTCTAGAAAAGACAAAACTAATCAACAATATCAGTTCTGTGATTGCCTGGGACTGGGTATAGGGACCGGCTGCAAAGGGGCATGAGGGAACTTATTAGGGTGTTTGAAGTAGTTTATTTTTTATTTTGTCTTTTAGGGCCACACCCAAGGCATATGGAGGTTCCCAGGCTAGGGGTCAAATCGGAGCTCTAGCTTCCAGCCTATGCCACAGCCATAGCAACGCCAGATCCGAGCCATGTCTGAAACCTACACCACAGCTCACAGCAATGCCGGATCCTTAACCCACTGAGCAGGCCAGAGATCAAACCCGCATCCTCATGGATGCTAGTCAGGTCTGTTAACAGCTGAGCCACGACGGGAACTCCTGAAATAGTCTATATGTTGATAATGGTCAGAGTATGTATTTGCTGGCATTTTAAATGAGTACATTTTATCATATATAAATTATTTTTCAATAAAGTTGATATTAAAACTTTATATATATATAGACACAAACACATACCCACTTATGGCACTTATAGAGAGAGAGAGAAAGACTCTCAAATACTTAACTTGAGACTCCAATTCTCATTTGCTCATTTCTTTCATAACTCAACAAATATGTGTTGGGTGCCTACTACAGGCCAGTCTATGTGCTGTGGGATAAGGATCCAATGGAGACAGAGATGGTTCCTGAAGGCACGGATACCATGGTCTAGCCTGGGGGACAGACATTAAACAAACACCAAAGCAATAAAGGCACCATTACAACTGCAATAAATGATGCCATCGAAAGTTACGTGGGATTCTGAGCTCATCGAGTGGAAGCTGACCCAGTCAAGTTTCAGGCAAGTGATGGCTGGGTTAGCTGAGATCTGAAAAATGAGGAGTTCATTTGGGGATGTTCTCTACAAAGATGGAAAGGCATATGCAAAGGGCCTGGGACTCAGAATATTACCTGTTCAAGGACTGGAAAGCAGGCCAATATGCCTGGAGTAAAGAGATGGAGCGAGAGGGTTGAGCAAATTGTTCTGGAGACTGTGAGTGCCTTCAGACAGTGCTCAGGATTTTATTGTATTTTATTTTTTTGGCTGAGCCCACAGCTTCAATCTGTGGTTGGGCTTCCACCTGTGGAAGTTCACAGATGCCCCAGATGGAACTTGCACCAAGGCAGTGATAATGTCAGATCCTTAACTGCTAGGCCACTGGGGAATCCTCAGAATCTTGGTAATTATCATCAGAGCAAAGCAAAGTCACTAAACTACAGATAATGGTAGTTAACAAGATCAGCTGTGGGTTTCAAGGCCATCTCTCTGGCCACACTGTGAATAACGGTGTGAAAGAGAGAAGCGGCATGTTGTACAGTGACCAACCGAGAGGCACCTGTGGAAATGCCAGAGCGAGGTGACAGGCTCTAGTCTCAGGTGGCATTGGTGCAGAAGGGTAGAATGAGATGGGGCCAAGAGCCGAAATTTACCTTGGGGAGGCGCATGAGGAATATCTGGGTGGCCCTGCTGAATGGATGGGGAGATGGGCAACACCAAGAATGGGTCGGGTTTGGTAGGAAGACCATGAGTTCAATGTCCACATGTGGGGTTTGAGGCTCCTGGTCCATCAAGCTCCTTCAGACTTTCTCTGCCCTGAAATGGCTCCCCTTTCCAGTTTCTGATGGGAAACGCCAGTTCATCCATGGAAGACCAGCTCAGATGTTAACTGTTTCCCTTCCCTCCCCCACCCCCATCAGGCAGCGGTCTTCATTTCTGCTTCTATATCACCTGTGTATGCAGGGAACTGTAAAACTCTATTTAGAAGCATGTGTTCTCTACTAAGCTGTTAGCTCCTTGGAGGCAGGGCTGTGAATTCATTTTAGCACCCCCAGAACCAGTATATTATCACCATCTAACAGTTGCTCTATTTACAAGGAGAAATATGTGAAAGGTGAGTTATTGCAGGCATTTGGCGAGCAGGTGAGCAGTGAGAGAGGAGATGTTTGCCCTTTACCAGGCTGCTGTATCAGTAAGGAATACATTTGCCCACAAGGAACAGAAAACCTTAGTGGCTTAAACAAGCAGGGGATATTTTTCTCACGTATGAAAAAGTTCAAGGGTGGGCTGTTGCTGGCTTTGGTTCAAATGCCCAGCAGTATCACACCGACTCTATTTTCCACTCTGTCATCCTGATTATATTGGCTTCTAGGCCTCATGTTCACTGTCTCTTAGCTGTTATCTGGTTGCAGCATTACTGGTCATCTCCTTTGCGTCTGAGGCATAAAGAAGTGGGAAATGGAGGGCCAGAGTCAGCAGAAGACGTCTCAGAAGCCCCCCAGCCAACTCCCTCTTTCAACTTATTGGTCAGAACTGGGTCAATGACTTCCTTAGCTGCACGAAAGACCGGGAAATCAGGAATGGAGCTGTCACGGTCGTCTTTGACTAATCATAATACTCAGTTCTGTTAACAGGGAAGACAGGGAGCATGGTCTGGCTATTGGGAAGGTAACTCATAGTGTCTGCAACTAAACAAATACTGGCATATCTTGTTTCATTGCACGTCAAAGACATTGCGTCTTTTACAAATTGAAGGCTCGTGGCAACCTTGCATTATCAGATGATGGTTAGCATTTTTTTGCAATAAAACTTTTTAAAAAATTAAGATATGTATGTTTCTTTAGACATAATGTTATTGCACACTTAATAGAGTATAGTATAGTGTAACTATGACTTTTATATGTACCGAGAAACAAAAAAAATTCATGTGACTCACTTTACTGCAAGATTCTCTTGATTGCATTGGTCTGGAACTGAACCCGCCAGTCTCTGAGGTTTGCCTGTATCATTCACCTGGAGTAGCTAGCGCCGTCCTGCAGTTGTCTTGGTGGATCTCAGTGGGAATGAATCCTTCTCTAATGTCCACAGAAACAAGGCAACAATGACACAGTTACTTCACATGGATATGAGACACTGGGCATTTGGAACTTTCAGCCCCAAATGTCCCCGCTTTCCAAATATTTCCCTCACTCACCATTAACCCATCCTTTCCAACCAGTAAGCATTTTTTGGACAAATTATTTGATCCAAGCCAGCACATATCTATCCCTTAAGATAAGAGCCTTTCCATTCAACTAGCTCCTACTTGGGCCACTCAGCAGAAGATCTGTGGGAACTCTCTGGGTTCACAGAAATGTCTTCTCTGTTATTTTACCTTTTCTTCCTGTTGTCTTAGAATGCTAGTAGTTATGTGTTCAATGAGAATAAGCATTAAGGGATCCCACAAAGAAAATGTCTGGTCATGTTTCCAATTTTTTTTTTTCTTTTAGTGGTCTCCCATGCCGAATGGTTTAGTGTTTTTGGTTGAGCGCAGTTTTTCAGATTGCCTGCCCATTTATTACAGTTCTATAGGAGGAAAGGTAGGAGTTGCACAGGACAAACAGGTGGGAAGCAAGCACCACATTGGCTTTCACTGGCTACACCTTCTTCACCTAAATCAAACAGAAACCCACATTCTTGA
Organism: Catagonus wagneri; assembly: GCA_004024745.2. Taxonomy (NCBI): domain Eukaryota; kingdom Metazoa; phylum Chordata; class Mammalia; order Artiodactyla; family Tayassuidae; genus Catagonus; species Catagonus wagneri. The sequence continues at coordinate 14,471,605 of PVHT020000105.1, read as the reverse complement.
CAACACAGGAGTGAGGGCGAATTATTTACCCTTGCTATAAACATAAGCCTACACACTGTCAAGCTGTAAACACCAGTAATTAAGAAACCAGCTAAGGACTGCTTGGGGAACGTACTTTGACAGCAGCTGCTACAGAATCTGAACCTAGAGACAGGTTGCCATCCATGTGTGAGATTATCCTCCCTCCTGGCATTAACTGCTCCCTCACCTGTGTTCCCGTGCACCTCATGCAAGCCTTGGCACAGCGCTCAGCACAGGTCCCTCCTCCACGCCAGACTAGCAGCTCCTTTAGCGTTAGAGGCACTGCCTCCTCGAGCAGCACGTCCTAAGGGCCCTGCAGAGTGCCTGGCTCATAGATGCTCAGCCACATTGCAGCAAAGGGTCCACAAGTGTCCTCTTAGCTCTTCCACTAGCAGGAATGGCCAACACCTGGGCGATTCAGAATCCCCTCACCAACCCATCCTTTGCCGCAAACTTTCTGCATCTTCCAAGGGGTCTGAACGCGAAGTGTGACAATGATTTACTAGCCAAGTTCTTTCGCCTCTTCAAACATTTCAGTTCTCAAACGCGGTCGGCTCCCCCTCCCAATTTACCGCTCCTGGTCACAGCAACAGGAGAAGGCACGCTCATCCTTCAGTTCTCTCAGCCACCAGCTCTTCGAGAGGCCTTCCCTAACCTCCTCAAGTCTGGAGCAGAGTCCCCTCTATGACCACTCCCTTTTGGTTCTGCAGTGTCCATTAGTCGTTTCCCTTTCTAGACTTTGAACTCCGCGAGGGCAAGAGGCCATCTCCATCTCTCTTTTGTCCCCACCGCTTTTGAAGTGGCCAGGAGCACTGGAGGGGTTCAAAACATTTTGGAATAAATTGATAAAGGAGTGGAATGTCCCCACCGTGGCGGTGCTGGGCCGTGTGTGACTCGCACCACAGCCCCTCCCACCTGGGGAACTCCGGCCTTGGGCCCCGCTCTCTCCCCAGCTTCGACTTGGGACTCCGTCCGGTAGAGGCGCGCCCGGCGGCTGGGACCCGCCTCCCGGGTTCCAGAGCGACCCCGCCCGCCCGGGCCGCGTCCCCGCGCGCGGGGCGGCGGCGGCGGTTCCCGGGCAGGAGCCCGCGGAGCAGGTGGGGGGCGCCGGCCCCGCCTCCGCGTCCCGGCAGCCCCAGAGCTGACGGCCGGGAGTGAGCGGCGCGCACCGAGCGCAGCACCCGGCGCAGCGCGGCCGCAGAGGCGCCGCCGGGAGCACCCGCGCGGCGGGACGGAGCCCGGAGCCTGGAAACGACGGCGGCGAGGACGTCGGCCGGAGCTCGAGTGCAGTCCTGTCCCCGGCACGGCCAGCGGCAGGTAGCGGCTCCGCGCGCGGGCCCGGGTAGGCGCCTGAGGGAGGGGGAACGGGCTGGGGCCGCGGGCCCGTCCCGGCGCGGAGGAAACCCCGACGCGGGCAGGGGTGGTGCGCGCGTGCCGGCGTCCGGCTCCCGCTCGCCGGCTCCCGGCGCTGCGCTGCCCTAGAGCCCGCCGTCCACCGCCAGCCGCGCCTCCCCGGCCCGGCCCGCCCGTAACGGGACCGCCGAGGGAACCGGGTCGCCGCGGGGTTGCCTGGTGACTTGCCCCGACTCGACTCTGCGGGGAACGGCCCCCCTGTGCCAAGGCCGCTCGGGTCGGGTCTTCACCGCGCTCCCCCTTCCCCCCTTCCCCGCTACGCCCCCAGAACAAAAGGCCGGGGTCTCCCCGAGGCGGGGGCTGCCGCGGGCAGAGCGGGGGCGTAGTAAAGGGCTGCTAGGAAAACTGCTAGACTGAGGGGGCTGGGGGGCTGCAGAAGCCCCCGAGGAGGAAGCCAGTCCCAGAGACGTGAAGTGACTTGGCCAAGGTCACATAGCTCCTAGTGACTGAACTGGGGCCAGAGCGCAGGTCTCGGGACTCGCTTCCCAGTGCTCGTCGAAGGTCTAAAGTCCTTTGGCGGAAAACTGGGGAAAAGGTGGCAGAGCCTACCCCCCCCCCCCCCCCCCCGCCCCGCGCCCCAGTACACAACCCAGGCGAGGAGGGTCGGGGATGGGGAAGCAGGATAGGGACAAAGGGCGCTTCGGATCTCCGGGTGGGGGCCGGTGGCCGGAAGCCCAGCCCTGTCCCCATGGGTGGGCAGGCACTGCTCACTGTAAAGCAGTGCTGCAGAGAGATGGGGCGGAGGTGGTGGGCGGGAGTAGGTACTGTTCTGGTGCTGGGACCACCTGCAGCATCTCTAACTCTGTTTTGAAGGAAAGTTATTCCGTAATAGGAAGTTGGGCTACCTCTGCACCTCTGTGAGCCTTAGGTCATTTGGCTGCTAAACGAGGGCCTTTTGGCATGACCTGTGTGATTTAGAAAGTTCCTGCTCCTCTCCTCCTTTCCAGAATCTTTTCTATCTTTAGAGGAAGGAGTCGAAGTACATTTCTTGTGGTCAGCAATAGTAATTATCGCCGGGACTCCAACCTTCCTTGAAAAAACTTTTTTTTTTTTTTTTTTTAAATTTTAGGCAAAGCTCTTCACGGGGAGGAAGGTTAGAAAAGGGGTTGTCTTTGGGCCTTATAATGACCTGGACGTGGAGGGAGCATTTTGAGGTGCTGGAAATGCTCCCTACCTCTACCCAAGTATTGCTAACACAAGTGTACTCGTAGTACACATGTTTATGAAGTTATTTCCTAGAGATGTGCGGACTTATGTTTTTACCTCAGTAAAAACGTAAATAAAAATTTAATGCTAAAAATCCACTCACTGTGGTGGCACCCAGATTAGTGCGGTTTTCCAGCCAGTGCATTTTAGAGATACATTTAAAAACCACAGAAACCAAAGTCAGGAAAACAAACAAATGAATAAATAATAAAAGGCAACAAGGAGAATATGTAGCTGTAACGGGAAATGAAATCCACACTGCAGAGGGCCTTGCTGAATGCCTTTACGTGTCTCACCTCACATGATTTACAGCTCTTTAAGGGCGATATTGTTATTGTGCCTTTTTTTTACAGATGAGAAAATGAAAGGTCACAGAGGTTAAATGCCATCCTCAGGGGAAGGGAGTTAAAAACCTGGGTAAAAAAAAAAAAAACAACTTCAGATTCTGTACATGCAACCACAAGCAGGCATTTTCCGGCCACCTGAATCAGGGTGGAGCCATCAGGGCAATAGAGACTTGAAGGCTGGCTTCCTGCTGTGCCCCCTTTGGGTTCCTTTCCAGGAGTCTCTTGTTTCCTCGGATAATTGTGAGTGTGAGATTGTGTCACAGACTGAAGTTAGCCAGCAGCAGAAGGGATGGAGGAAGTGTGTGTGTGTCTAAGAACATACGGTTTTAGGAACAGCAGAAAGCCAGCTGGCCCAGCCTGGCAACGCTGTTTTTAGATTTATTGTTCAGACATCATATAGTACAGGTTGTGATTTGGCAGTCACCCAACCACAGGCAAAGAATAATTAATACAATCTATCTAGAAGAGATCGGAAAAACCAAAATGTAATTCACTCTAGAGGAGATCATGTAGTATTTTCACTAGGGAGGAACAGTCAATTCTCCTGCATTCTAGAATTTCTAATATATGTTTATTAACACTTAAGGTAAAAAAAAAACTACAAAAATAACTCAGCGGAAAGATAGAAATTTGTTTTCCAGCAAACGTATTATAAATATACTTCCATTTGGTACAGAACTATTTGAAACTTTAGGGTCCAGGAACACTTTATCTAGAGAGAAATCTTGAGAAATGTGTCAAGTGTGTTCTTCTAGTGATTTTATACTTCTGCCTACAATTCAGAACCTAAAGGAGTAGACATGTGTTTGTTTTACCAGCCAATATCCCATTGCAGAGTTGAATGTCTTATTCTTGGAATTAGAAGTTTTGGTTTGAAGAAGCTGGATTAAGTGGGGCAGCTAAAGAGGTATCTGGATGAATCTGCTCAGCAGAGTGCCATCAAGCGTGATGATGCATCACGAAGTTATCTTTAGGCAAGTTTTGCCATGTCACAGTTAGTGTTCCTGCCATCTGGCTGCTGGAATATTTAGAAAGGAATTGTAATGTTTGACTGACTCCACGGAGAGCAGAACAAAGCAGACTTCGAGAGGGAACTATTAAATATGAGTTAGGGTTGATGAGAAAGTGATTAATTACTTCTTTATTTAGCCACTGCTAAAAACTGAAGAGAGGGACGATTCTCAGCTGATGCCTAGCAGGTGCAGCACACATGTTTTCTCACCGACTTATCCGTTCTAGTTGGGTCTTTCCTTAGACCTGCCCAAATAGGAACCCGACCTGTTTTGTAGCAGGGGAATCATGTAGTGAACCGCTGTGTTGAAGTGCCAACGAGATAAAGTGAGGCAGAGCAAATGTAAAAAATGCCAGGCGGGCACTGTGTGGGCCAGATACGGTGAAAGGCTTTCAGGTGCATCTCAAAGGAATATTCTTCCTGTGTGGGCGAGATATTCCAGTGAGACTGAATCTGAGATAGCGGCATCCAGAAAGCAAGTACCAGGCCTGTCTTTGAATTGTAAGCCTTTCAGCTCCTGGGAGCAGGGAGGAAGAGGCAGTAGTGAGCCTCAGTTCTTGAGCTTCTGAGGATTCGTGTCTATGTGAGTGCAGGTGTGTGTCGGATGGAGCAAGGTGCCCAGCCTGCCAGCCGCTGTGCCTTAAGAGCTAAAGGCTACTTCGTACTGAATGCTTAGTTGTGCCCGGCTAAGCTAAGAACTATCTACCTATGAAATTAACCCAACACCCCTCTAAGAGAGATGATTCTTCTTGCTCCCATTATCAGATGGACACAGAGGCCAAGAGCTAAACGCTCCCAAAGTGATCAAGCCATGCCCTGCTCTGGTCTTCTATCATCCCACTCATAAGCCCGAGGTGCCCTTTACCTGTCTGACTCTCTCTTACAGCACCTGAGCTCCTGGAGAGCAGGTCCTATGCTTGCTTCATCTCTGTTCCCAGCACCTGTACCATGCATGGCATATGATGAGTACCAAATGAATGAGTGAGTGAATGAATGAATACCTTCATAGTCCAAGGTCAAAAGCTAATTTGGATTAACTGTCCCTTTAGACTTGTACTGTCTCATCCTCTTTGTTAATATGGATCATCAGGCTTGATTGTATGGACAAGATATGCAACAGATAACAACTTCTTTAAAGCTGAACGCTAAGCTCTGCCTATAAGATCAGAAGGGCTCTGCTTCTTTTAGAATTTAATATTATTTTTTTCTCCTTTCGTAAAACATTTGTAATTCAGAATAGCTAGGTTTGAACCTTGCATTCATCACTTATTTGTTGCATGACCTTGGGCAAATTACCTCACCTTTTTGTGACTCGGAGAAAACAGGCACTGAGGAAACTTCTCAGCTGTAAAATGGGCATAGTAACAATACTACTTGTATTTATAGTAAATGACTTAAAGTAAGTACAGCGCTTAGGACGGTGCCTGGTTCATAGCAATGTTCAGTAAATTTGCTATGATCTTTCATTATTATTATCTGCTGCTTTAAAAGAATATTTGCCTTTAAACGTTTCTGGTTCCATAAAGCATTCGAGGAGCTTACAAAAATAGGATAAACAACATAAAATTAATAGATAATGAAACTGGGGTAAAGAGAACGCACAGACTAGAAAGCAAGATAAAATCAGAAGTAATTTAGTGAACAAGACTAAATTATAAAGTGCTGGTAATTTCTAGAGTTGAGTTTACTATAAGATTGGGTGTTGTTTCTGGAGGCAGGATAAAAAATTTGTCAGAGCTTCCCAGTAGCCACAATAAAGAGGAAAACAACTAGTTACCCGATCCTCAGTGACCAGGAGATAAAAAGAGATCAGTTACACTACTTTTCCTGGTGCTGAAACCTGGGAGAGCTTTCTCCTGGCAGGTCCTCAAAGCAGCCACTGTTGCCATGGAGATCTAAGGCTTTAACATGGTCCCTGCCATGGAGACAATGGAAGTTTTGTGGTAGAAGGTAATAATACCTGTTTCCTAGAATGTTATTGACTGCAGTTCCGGAGACGTCCTCCCAGAGCACAGCCCAATAAAAGCTCTTCTGTGAAGGGCCAGAACACTGTGGTCTGGGTCTGTGCTGTTTGCTTAGCCATGTTTACTACGTGCCTGGGAGAATAGAAAGATTCTTTCTTCCAAAGATTATAATTCCTGTGAGAGGTGAATAATCCCATCTTTAAGAACTTTCTTTCTGGCTGAAGCTATTTAAATGAGCCAGATCAGTTGACTTTATGCCGAAAAAGTTCAAAGGGTGTCATCATGCATGTATATTCATTAATAGATGTATTCATGAATTTTCTTAATACTGGTCCTTCCATAATCTCTCTTTAGCTCCCAGTTTTATCACAAGGGTTGAAAAAAGATCTATCCAGTGCTCTGTAGTATGCTTTAAGTACTTTTAGTACTTTCAGTACTTCCGGGTTATAAGAATAAATGATATTTGATTTTTAAAACTTTTTCTTAGTAATTGAAATAAAGATCCTGTCTTTTTAGTCTCACTGTGTATCTCTTAGCCCCAATGTGATTTTTATCAGTTAGGATTACATTCAGCAGCCAAAACAAGCAAAACAAGAACAGGGCCCACATCAGAATCTGGCTTAAACAGATAAAAGTTTGTCTTGAGGAACTAGATTCCCAAGAAGAGCAGTCCGGGACTCATGCAGGAACTCATACAGTGCTATCAGAGAGTTAGCCACTTTCTACCTTCCTGCTTCACCGTCCTCACTCTTTAGGACGTTTTCCTAAATCTGGTTGCCTCATGGTCACAAGATGGCTGCTGTATCTCTAGGCTTACATCTTTACTATAGGCAAGAAGAAAAAAATAAGTGTAAATATCTAAAGAATGAGGGTCCTTCTGTTAGGGAGTTTTTACCTTTTTATATAGAAAGTGATGCCCTCCACAGCTCCTTCTGTCTACAGCTCATTGGCCAGAATGGTGTCACAGTGCTGTTTGAAAAGATAAAGAGTCTGAGAAATCAAATATTTTTAGCTGGGCAAATTGCAGCTGCTACCCCATCTCTAATTAGGGGCTTTGTTCTGAGGAAGAAAGGGAAATGGTTATTGAGTAAGCAACTGGAAGTGTCAGCCACCTGACATAACTTCCATTATTAGCCACGTCCCTGACTTAATTAGAAATTACAGAAGGTGACTTGGTAATTTAAAACATTATCCTTTTCTAGATTTTTCTTTTTTGGACAATTAGCATGAGAGAATGAAGCACACCCAACTGCCCTGTGTAGATTCCTAAATCACCATCACCAGCCCTGCTTACTTCTTTTCTAAATTTCAGGTCTAAACTTCTATTTGCCAAAAGGACCTCATATGCTTCAAAATTAAACTGACTTCTCCCCACCCATTCCCCATGCCCCAGCACTCAGCACTTTCTCTGGCCTTCCTTCATTAATACTAGATTGTCTTGGCAAGGAGCCTTGGGGTTGTCTTGGGCTCTCCTTTCTCTCCCCATCCCATACATCCAAACTATTGTCCTCCTTCGCTTTATCCCACCGCTGTTAGACTAATTCAAATAAATATCCGTATTTGCTCATGTAGATCCCCACATTGGTCACCCGTTTGTTGCTTCTTCTCCATGTAATTCATTTTCCACGCATGGCCCCCAGGCTACTGTTTTTAAACACCGGTGTCTAATATCTCTCATTCTTTAAAAGCTTGTAAAATAAGACTCAAATTCCTTGACAGCCTGGCTCTGTAAGTGCCATAATCACTGGGACTGGTGGCCATACACCCCAAACTTGCCCACACAGCTAAGCTTTGCTCACCCCTTCCCCACTCCCCTCAATCACGGAAGATCAGCCTCAGAGGTTTCTTATGCTTTTCATGGTTCATAAGCCATGGAAGTAATTAATTACCTTTTTTTTTTGTCTTTTTGCCTTTTCTAGGGCCGCACCTGTGGCACATGGAAACTCCCAGGCTAGGGGTCTAGTCGGAGCTGTAGCTGCTGACCGACGCCACAGCCACAGCAATGTGGGAGCCGAGCCACATCTGCGACCTACACCACAGCTCACGGCAACGCCGGATCCTTAACCCACTGAGCAAGGCCAGGGATCGAACCTACAACCTCATGGTTCCTAATCGGATTTGTTAACCAGTGAGCCATGACAGGAACTCCTAATTATCTTTTCATTTATGTTTCCAGAACATTTTCCATTTCTGTTAATATGTTTTGCCCTGGATTCTGTTTTGCCTGATGTTAACCATGCTGAACCAGTTTTTTTTTTTTTTAAATAATAGATCTATTGGATATAATTCACATGCCATAAAATTCACTCTTGTAAACTATGCAATTCAGTGAGTGTTAGAATATTCACAGTCACACAACTATCATCATCATCTAATTCCAGAACATTTGCATCACCCCAAAAAGAAACCTCTTAGCAGTCACTTCCCTCTCCTTGGCCCTGACAACCACTAATCTTTTATTTCTATGGATTTACAATTCTGGAATTTCATATAAATTGAATCATACAGTATGTGACCTTTTGTGACTGGCTTCTCTCACTTATCATAATGTCTTTTGGGTAAAAGCTTTCCTTTTTATTGCTGAATAGTGTTTTATTGCATTGCCATACTGCATTTTGTTTATCCACTGATAAGTTGATGGACATTTGAGTTGTTTCTATAATGAGCAGCGCTACTATAAACATTCATGTATAAGCTTTTATGTGACGCATATTTTCATTTCTCTTGGATAGATACCTTGGAGTGGAATTGCTGAGTCTTAACGACAGCTCCCTTTAAATTTCGAGGAAATAGAGTTCCCATTGTGGTTCAATGGTAATGAACCAGCTAGTATCCATGAGGACGAGGGTTCGATTCCTGGCCTTGCTCAGTGGGTTACGGATCCTGTGTTGCCATGAGCTTTGGTGTAGGTCACAGACGTGGCTTGTTTCCCTTGTTGCTGTGGCTGTAGTGTAGGCCAGCAGCTGCAGCTCTGATTGGACCCCTTGCCTGGGAATTTCCATATGCCACAAGCAGGACCCTACAAAAAAAAAAGCAAAATCATCTATGGCAGTTCTAAGTCTTAGGAGGAAAAAGACAAAAACAATTTTTTTTCTAGGAACTTACAAACTCTTCCAAAGTGCCTGTGCCATTTTACAGTCCCAACAGCAAAGTATGAGGGTTCTGCAGTTTTCAGTGTCTACTTGGGTGCTGTTTTCATTTTTTTGTTACTTTTTTTTATTTTCAGTTTTAAATATCATTTTGTTTTAGCTGTGTTTCTTATAAAGGAGATATAGTTAATTTTTGAGATGATTTGAATGCCTCTGTCTTTTAGTAAGGGAAGCTGATAGTCTGCTTATGGTTATTGTGATTGCTGACATATTGGAACTTGTTTTGTGCCTTTTAGATGCCACATATTTTATTGTTGCCTCCTTTTTTTCTTTTTCCTGCCTTTCCCTACCAAAGTGGCTGGTACATAGTAACTTTCAGTATGTAAATATTATAAGCTATCATTTGTAAGTACACATGTACCATGTATCTGTAGATTTACTTATTCATCAAATATTTATTGAGTACCTGCTGTCATGTTTATAGTTTCACTCAGTGGCTAGTATAGTGCCTAACATACAGAAGAAGCTCGGCAAATATTTTCTGCGTTGCACACCTGTGCAGAGACTGAGGCGCTTGTCAGAAGCTGGGTGGAGCGGTGAGCAGGCTTGGGAACAGCTCACTTGGGTTGGATGTGGTTTTGACACATCCCAGCTATTTGATCTGGCTATTAATTTACATCTCTGAGCCTTTGTTTCCTCATCTGTAAAGCTGGGATAATAATATCTGTCCTGCAGAGCTGTTTGGGGGTTATGTGAATAACAATCAGAATTGCTAATATAAGGAATCCACGTAGTACATGTGAACTGTTGTTTTTGTTAGTGAATTGTTTAACAAAGAGCTCTCCCGGCCACATATGTCAGTATGAAAGCATCAACCACGTCTGCCCAGGGAATAAATTTATAGTAAAAAATGATGCAGACCCCTTTGCTAAGTGTCTGACATAAGTAATCACAGCTCTAGTAGAGCAGGAGACATTTCTTATCCTTGTATAGTAGAACTAAGAAAAAGGACCTATAGCACAGGTCACAGCTGAAGCTCACATTTAATCCCTGGCCTGGGATCTTTCATATGTTGTGGGTGTGGCCATAAAAAGAAAGAAAGAAAAAAAAAAAAGAAAAAGGACCAAAGATATAATTGTACTTCCTTTTAATGATACAGAAATAGAAGTATATTTTAAATACCCAGTATTTCTTAAAGCTATTGTTTATTTTAACACTCTTCTAAACATTTGAATAAAACATTTTGGTTCAATCATATTGCTCTCAGAACATTGCTGCACTGCTGGTGGGAATGTAAACTGGTACAATCACTATGGGGAACAGTATGGAGGTTCCTTGCAAAACTACAAATGGAGTTGCCATATGATTCAGCAGTCCCTGGGCATATATCCAGAGGAAACCATAATTTGAAAAGATACATGCACCCCAATGTTCATAGCACTCTTTACAATAGTCAAGACATGGAAGCAACCTAAATGTGCATTGACAGAAGAATGGATAAAAAAGATGTGGTACATATATATAATGGAATATATTATTCAGCCGTAAAAGAAGAATTAAATAATGCCATTTGCAGCAATGTGGATGGATCTAGAGATTATCGTACTAAGTGAAGTCAGAGAAAGATGATCATATGATATCACTTATATGTAGAATCTAAAACAAATGAACTTATATATAAAACAGAAACAGACTCGTTGACTTAGAGAATGAACCAAAGGGGAAACATGGGGGAGAGAGATAAATTAGGAGTTTGGGTTAACTTATACTATATATAAAATACATAATCAACAAGGACCCAATATATAGCAGTCAGTATTCTGTAATAACCTATATAGGAAAAGAATCTGAAAAAGAATGGGTATATGTATATGTGCACAAAAATAAACTCAAAATGGCTTAAAGACTTAAACATTAAGACAAGACATCATCAAACTCCTAGAAGAGAACATAGGCAAAACATTCTCTGACATCAACCTTACAAACGTTTTCTCAGATCAGTCTCCCAAGGCAACAGAAATAAAAGCAAAAATAAACCAATGGGACCTAATGAGACTGACCAGCTTTTGCAAAGCAAAGGAAACCACACACACACAAAAAAAAGACAACCTATGGAATGGGAGAAAATAGTTTCAAATGATACAGCTGACAAGAGCTCAATCTCTAAAATATACAAACAGCTTATATAACTCAGCAGCAAAAAAGCCAACAACCCAATGGAAAGATGGGCAAAAGACCTGAATAGACATTTCTCCAAACAAGATACACAGATGGCCAACAAGCACATGAAAAAATGCTCAACATCACTAATTATTAGAGAAATGCAAATCAAAAGTACAATGAGGTACCACCTCACACCTGTCAGAATGGTCATCATTAACAAGGCCACAGATAACAAATGCTGGAGAGGATGTGGAGAAAAGGGAACCCTCCTGAACTGTTGGTGGGAATGTAAATTGGTACAACCACTATGGAAAACAGTATGGAGGTAACTCAGGAAACTAAATATAGAACTACCATATGACCTAGCAATCCCACTCTTCAGCATATATCCAGACAAAACTTTCCTTGGAAAAGATATATGCACCCGTATGTTCACTGCAGCACTATTCACAATAATCAAAACGTGGAAACAACCTAAATGTCCATTGGCTGATGAATGAAGAAGATGTGGTGTATATATACAATGGAATACTACTCATCCATAGAAAGAACAAAATAATGCCATTTGCAGCAACATGTATGGAACTAGAGACTCTCATACTAAGTGAAGTAAGTCAGGAAGAGAAAGACAAATACCATATGATATTACTTATATCTGGATTCTAATATACAGCACAAATGAACCTTTCCACAGAAAAGAAACTCATGGACTTGGAGAACAGACTTGTGGTTGCCAAGGAGGAGGGAGAAGGGGAGGGAGTGGGATGGACTGGGAGTCTGGGGTTAATAGATGCAAACTATTGCATTTGGAGTGGATAAGCAATGAGATCCTGCTGTATAACAGAGGGAACTATGTCTAGTTACTTGTAATGGAACATGATGGAGGATAATGTGAAAAAAAAGAATATATATATGTGTGTGTGTGTGTGTATGACTAGGTCACTTTTGCTGTACTGTAGAAACTGACAGAACACTGTAAACCAATTATACTGGAAAAAATAAAAATCATTAAAAACTAAAAAAACAGGTACGATAACTGCCTAAAACAAGACAGACAAACATTTCACTCTGACATTTTAACAGCTTTTGCATGACTTTTTTTTCTGGTTTTCACCCAAGTGTGTATGTCCTAAGGTTCTAGAAATTCACCTACAGACTTCTAGAAGGAAGGCCAAAGTGGATCTGGGTTTATACCTGGTATTATGCATTTCTGGTGGTCATGGATGGTCACTGAGTTTTAAGTAATGGTGGTTGACCTGTAGCTGTTTTGACATTATCTGTATAAATTTCATATACCTAAGAATGGTGGGCTAGGATTCCTCTTCGTAAGATCTAGGGGTGCATTATTTTGCTGATGGAGAAAGAAAGCCACCCATTGTCATTTCAGACCTGTACACCCCCTTTAAGGTGCTCTCTTGTTTTCTCCCATTTAATGAATGACTAGGATCAGTTACAAATGGAACTCACAAATGATTCATGCCTGATGGGCAATCATGTCTTCAAACTGTTCCTCATTTTGTAGTAACCATGAATTAATAGAAGAATTAAACCTTAGTTCTGGATTGGCTTGAGGAGAGTTATTTTACTCTTCTCTTGGTTGTTTTCTGGGCCCACTTGGTCAGTCACTTTTGACACTTGTGGCTGGTCACACTTTGACACCTGTGGTTCTACCTGTCACAGACGTCTCATGCAGGGCCAGCCCAGCAAAGCCCATGATGAGCTCTCAGTACTGTTCTTTGTGGGTCCACCTCACTTAGACCAAATCATCAAGACAAATTTATGTTTCTCTTTATTCATGTATTCATTTGCATTTACCTTTTAGATGTGGAAGGGTCTCCTAACTCAGGGGGTGCACAGCATTTTTAAAATACTTCTGATTGTCCCAAGTAAAGAAAGCAATCCAGAACTTTTATTTTTCAAATTAATTTTTCCAATGGGTAGTAATGCCCAAGATACATCCTTCAAAAAGTGTGAAAAGAATATACGGTATAAAGTAAGTCTTTCTCACACCCCAGTCTCAGGCCACGTAGTTGTTACACATTCTTCCAGAGATATTTCATACATATATATGCATAAGCAGGTATGAGTATACCTATATTTACATATACCTGTAAGTATACACTTGTAATACAAATAAAGGCTTCTCGTCCTGTACACATTTTCTGCTGCCTGCTTTTTCCACTTAATATAAGCTGGAGATCATTCCATATTGGTACATACAGGGCTGTCACATCCTTTTAAAAGCTACCTAGTATGCCATGTTAAGGTATGAACTATAACTTAATAACCAGTTCTCAGTCAGTGGGTTTATAGATTATTTCTGGCTTTGTGCTATTAAAGCAATACGGTGGAAAAAGTCAACGTGCACATTATTTCTCCTAAGTGATACACTTATAAGATAAATGCCTCGAATTAGAAAGTCTACTTAAAATATTTGATATGTTCGCTCGTTGTCTTTTATGGAAAGTTATACTAATTTATATTTCCACCACTATTTATGAGAGTCTGATTCCTTGTACCCTCTCCCATACATATTTACCAGGCCTCTGATCTTTGTCAGTCTAAGTGGAAAATGGTATGCTGGTGTAGTTCTGACCTGCCTTGGCTCATTATGGATAAGGTTGAGCTTCTTCAACTGTGTGTAAATGCCATTTGAAGTGCTTTTGTTTATGAACTGATGGGCCCATTGTCCATTTTTCTATTGGGCTATTGCTTTTATTCTGTTAAACAAAGAATTGTTTTATTACTACAAACTGTTAACACATACACACAAACTGTGAAGTGGTAAGAAATCGAAATAGCTAAGTCATAGCAAACAGGTAATCATTTTGTAGTATACGCGTATATTAAATCGTTATGTTGTATACCTAAAACGAACACAATGTTGTATGTCAATTATATCTCAATTTTAGAAGATTTTTTTTGGTCTTTTTGCCTTTTATGTAGAGCCGCACCCGCAGCATATGGAGGTTCCCAGGCTAGGGGTCTAACAGGAGCTGTAGCTGCCGGCCTTCGCCACAGCCACAGCAACGCGGGATCGAAGCCGTGTCTGCAACCTACACCACAGCTCACGGCAACGCCGGATCCTTAACCCACTGAGCAAGGCCAGGGATCGAACCCGCAACCTCATGGTTCTTAGTCGGATTCGTTAACCACTGAGCCAGGAAGGGAACTCCTAGAAGATTTTAATAATATAAAAAATAAATTTAAAAAAAAGGAAAAAAAATTTAAAAGCCATTTTCTTAGAAAAAAAGATTTTAAAAATAAAGGTATTTTACCACCTTTGTCCATAAACTAAGGAAACTGATATACATATGTCATCTCCCACTTTATCTTCCCTTTTACCTAACAACTGTTGCTACTTATATCTTTCTATTTTGCCATGATTAATAGTAGTTATAGTCGTTTCCGTTACCACAGTTCCATAGGTGCTTCAGCCTTGGTTCTAGGGTTAATTCAATACTCAGTCTTTCTTTTTGCCCTAATTTCTCTCTTCAACTCTCAATTGGCTGAAGTTTTTCCTATAGTAGTCTTCAGTGCAAATGCAGGAAACAGAATTCTTGCATGTTTAAAAACATCTGTCACACTTGCAGGTTGTTTTGTTTTGTTTTGTCTTTTTAGGGCTGCAACCACAGCATATGGAAGTTCCCAGACTAGGGGTCAAATCGGAGTTGTAGCTACACCACAGCCACAGCAACGCTAGATCTTTAACCCACTGAGCAAGGCCAGGGATTGAACCCACATCCTCATGAATACTAGTCAGATTCGGGTTTGTTACTGCTGAGCCACAACGGGAACTCCCACACTCACGTTTGACCACAATGACAGTTTGGCTGAGTATAAACTTTTGGGTTATACGTTGTTTCTCTGTACATTATACTCTCACATGTCTAATATAGCTCCAAAATTTATTTTTCTTCAGCTAAATTTTTCTTCTGATGTGCCTTTTAATCTATAAAATGAAACCTTATTTTGAAATTTTTTCTTAAATTATATGCTTGTGATTATGTATTTGAATAGTTATTCTCTTCCATCTATTTGTGTGAAAGTGCCAGTGTCCCTAGTGCCATAAGCAAGGTACTATAAGAGCAGTTAACTCAGACAAAGGGAAAAGAAAATCTGTGCAGAGAAGTTGGCACTTGAGTGTGTTTTAAAGAGTTAGTAGGAATTTCCCAGGTGGTGAAGGCCATCACTTGCAGCCTGCATAGATGTAAAGAAAAGGTGTGTAAGTCAATGTCACAGGTGCGGTGTGGATAAAGGATAGCATGCATAGGACAGAGTGGAGAAGGAGATGGAGAACTTACTCCATAGCTAAGAACTTTTAGGAAAGGAGGCTATGTGAAGTCAGGGAGTGGTGCCCTGTCCTCAGAGAGGTGACACCTCCAGTCAGTTTATCAGGCTCGGCTGTCAATGAACTATGCTTGCTGCCCTGGGACGGAATCTGCCTGGTGACAGAGCTGAGGATGCCTCCTTGCCACAGGTTGTTTGAGATCCTAGCAGAACCTTAAACTGGAGAATCTGCCAGTCCTGCTCTGGCCCAAGCTGGAACAGTAAGAATAAGGGGACAACACCCAAACTAATCTAAAGTCTCAGTAGTCAAACCCAGAAAAGAAGGGATTTGTCCTATAGTCTTGTTCCCCGCGCCCCTTCCAGTCTGTACATTATTTCCTCAGTGGTTCTCAGAATGGCATTTTTAGGAGCACCCACAATCCTAAGTGAAACATGACCACCTCAGCCTTAGAAAGTAAAAAACACCTTCTGTATAAAATCTAACATCACCAAATAAAGTGGTAATTTATTTTATAAAATGACTCATTATTTTATAATATTGGTGATAAGTTTCCGTTGAATAATGAACTCCATTTGTATCCTTAAAGCAAGCAAATCTTGAGTTTTCTAAAATTAGAGATGCCATTTTTCCGAAGAATAGCTGTTATATAAAATGAAGCTTACTTGAAGTTGCCAATGTGGCACAGTGGGTTAAGGATCCAGTGTAGCCACAGCTGTGGCGTAGATCACAGCTGCGGCTCGGATTCCCTCCCTGGTCCAGGAACTTCCATATGCTGTGGGTGCAGCCAAAAAAGACAAAAAAAAAAAATGAGGCTTACTTATAAATTTGTGATTAATATCATGTATTTTTAATAAGCCTCATTCTTCTTTTAGCTGATTCAAAGACAGCAAAAAAAAAAAAAAAAAAAAACAGAGAGAGACAGGAAGTCAACATTTTTTGCTCTTACCCTTGGGAACCACACAGGCATCGATTTTTATGGCATTTGCCCGTAATTTAAATGCCTGAGTCAATGACAGTATTAGTAATACCTCTGTTTTTCCTTTCATCAAATACTGTTCAAATATTAATGAATTCAGTGATCGGGGAGCAAATTTGCATTTCAGTAAGAGTCTTATAAAGGAAACCAATTTTTGAGCTCATTGTAGGTATAACCTAGCGGCTTTCATATTAGGCGGTGGTGAAGACACATGGACAATCTGCCTTAATCCTCTCTGCATTTTAGCAGATACTTAGCTATGGTATCTGGTCAGGCCTGAGCAGATTCAGCTTCAGGAGCTGTTGTTGGGGCCGATGTTTCTCAGGTGTGGGGAACCCTCCATGTCACCTGTGTGAGAGGTGAGCGGGCGCTCAGCTCTGTTTCCCTTCCCCGGGTGTGTCAATTCCAGCCCCAGGTGCAGCGTGCCATTTGCATGGACCCAGCCTGCTGAAATTAAATGGGTCTACAGAAAGAGCCATCTCAGCAGAAGACACCACTTCCAACTGTATGGGGCAGAGCATTCCCTCATCCTGTTTGTTCTAGAACAGGGCTTTTTAAACTTTAGCAGGCGAAAAATCACTTACCGGCAAGATACTCCTCCAAATTCTGACTCTGTAGATCTGGGGTGGAGACTGTGCCTTGTAACGAACTTCTACATTCTAGAGCTACTCAAGGTGTGGTTCCCAGAGCAGCAGCATGGGCCTAGTCTAGGAGCTTGTTAGAAATGCAGACTCTCAGGCTCCACCCTAGACCTACTGAATCAGAAGCTACATTTTAACAGGAACCCCACCCCCACCCCGCCCCAGGTAATTCATCCTCGGCTTAGAGTTTGGGGAGCGCCGCTCTAGATCACTGTTCCCCAAAACACCAAGGTTTAGGTATCACTAGGAAGCAGCTTTGGCAACTTTCCCCAGTATTTTCGAGAATCTTTTCATGTGTGCCTTATATGCTCATGGGCTCTTGGGTTGTGATTCTTGGCCATGGGGCACCTTCGATTGATGAGTGACTGATCAGCAGAGTGGCAAGACCTTGCTGAAACCATGAGGTGGAAAATGGATGGCCTCGTGGGGTTCATTCGCCCGTGCTCCTTCAGAGGTGAGAAAGCTTCTTCTCTTCTTCCAGCTTCGTAGCCAAACAAACAAGGGACTCAGTGGGACAGTGTCAAAACATAAAAAGTTATGCGTGCCAAGAGAACCTAATTTTCAGACTCCTATTCAACTGTATTTTTAGAACCCGCGAGAGATGCTTTTGTGAAATAGTAGCAGTAATCCTTCTTGCTTGTGTTTTTAAAATAGGCACATTTTCTATTTGTGAACAGCTGTAATCTGACAAACTACTTTTGGGGGGGAAAAAAGCAATTATGACAAGAGTAACTAGTGTGTAAATTTGTTTGCCATGAGTTATTTCTCTCTGAAATAACTCACAAAGCTCAGCTGGTGTGGATGTATGTATCTAACTTTTTCATATAAAAAGATAGGCAAGCCTGGGCCGCATCCCTCACTGAATAGGGACAGACAGACAGATCAGGCGGGGAAAGAAGGGGAGCAGAAGGGTAGGAAGCAGAGTTGGGAGTTACCAAGTGGGAATCGGTACTTCTGCCTCACCCCACAACCAGCTGCACCCCACTGGCTCCCTGTCAAGCAGGTGCATTCAGACAGTGTGCAGGTCCCGTGTGACCCATAGACAAGCTCTGTTGGCCCACTGGTTTTTCAAAATGCTTTTTGATTTGGTTACCCACATTTCAACAGTGGACTTCATACAAAAAAAAAAAAAATGTGAGAATTTTGTGTGGTGGGGGGTGGCGATGGGAAGATCTGGCCAGTACTCAGCTTGCATTCCCACCAAGTATCAACCTACCAGAGCTGAAGGGCCCTCCTGCTACAGACCCAGGCCTTCTCTCCTGCTGGCCCTAGGCCCCTCCACACCTGTCTCCTCACCTTGAGTCAATGGTCACAAGTCAGCTCCCTGCCTGCCTGCCAGCGACTCCGGGAAAAGGAGTTCCTGGCTTCTGCCTGAGGGAGGCAGGACTCGTGATGAGAGAAACCCCTCAGGCATAGGAAAAGTGCATGAAAGATGGTGGACTCCGCTGCAAGACAGATGTCCACCCCTACCCAAGGAAGGAGACACTTGCAGAATAGTGTCGTGTCCTTGAAGCCCGCCCTGTGGCTCCAGCCTTTTCCTCTTCGCTTCCAAACCTGCAGAGCCTCCGGGTTGCTTGCATCCTCCTACTTCTGTCATCTCTGCTTATATGGTGCCTCTTCTAACGAGAACCGACTCTCTTAGCACCTTTTTACTTGTTGAAAAAATGCACTAGTGGAGTTCCTGTCATGGCTCAGCAGTTAATGAACCGGACTAGCATCCATGAGGATGCGGGTTCAATCCCTGGTCTCACTCAGTGGGTTAAGGATCTGGCATTGCCGTGAGCTGTGGTGTAGGTCAAAGACTCGGCTCGGCTCTAGCATAGGCTGGAGGCTACAGCTCTCATGGGACCCCTAGCCTGGGAACTCCGTATGCTGTGGTTGCGACCCTAAAAAAAGAAAGAAAAATGCAGTCGTTTCTCCCAAATATGTATTTATTGGTCTCCTTTTCATGTTTGAATTGATGATGACATTCCTTAGCACTCCACACCTCTCTTGGGGCCTTGTCTGTACTCCACCTTTTATTATAGTTATTCGTGTTGATGGAGGAGGTGGTGCGATGGTGATAAATACAGCTTCAATTAAGGGTCCACTTTGTGTCAGGACCTGCATCATGCTCTTCATCTACAGTCTTTGTTGTAATTCTGTTAACAAACTAAGAATCAAGCATGGTAGCTATTTTATAAACGAAAGGAATAGGAGACCCACTTAGGTTAAGTAGCCTGACCAAGGCCACACAGCTGGGAAAAAGCAGAGGCAGAAGTAGAACCCGGGTCTGACTGTATTCAAAGTCTCACGTGGAAACTGTTCATTCTCTTCCCCTTGCCAGCCTCCCTTCTAATGATGCTTGAGTATCTTGCCTGCATCTCGGTGCTGTTTTTCAGAGTCATTTCATGACTTGAGAGAAAATAAAGAAGTCTTTGAGAATCTGGCTTTTTTTAATCCTAAGCAATTTGAATACTATAAAGTAAAATGACATTTTTAAATGCATCGGGAGAGCACAAAGCATCAAAGTGCTAATGGGTACAGCCTGTGACTTCCTGGAGCTCTGTATTCTTAGCTGTCAGATTTTAACAAATACTTCTCTAGATAATTGCTTAATTGTTATATCTGTCAAGAAGAAGCCTTCACAGCCATCAAATACTAAAGGTAAAAATATCCTTTCATCCTAAAGTTTGAAAAGTCATTCCTATGATTTCAGCAAGGCAGAAGCCCACTGGCACCTGATCACTCTCAGATTTATAAGGATAAAACCGCATGGAGAGGTTAAGGGGGAGCATATGGAAGAATTGTACATGCATGTATGAGGTCCTTTCCACTTGAGGGTCTCGGAAATGCTTTAAAATCTTTACAAAATGGAAGCAGAGAAGTTATGTGATCCATACCAAGTTAGTAAAACAGAGAAGTGAGGTTTTGGATCAGAAAAGCCAGGGCTTTCATGCAGCTCTGGTACTCTTTCTGAAATTTAACAGAAACGACATAACCTTGTGGAGACAAAATTTGGTTATCTCCCCTATGGAAATGTCAGTGTCTGCCACAGAGTTTTTGAGAGGATTAAATAAAACAGTATTGTAAGTACCTAATGCAGTGCTGAGTACATATGGGGCTTCAAAAAGTTATGTCAGTCCTCATTATGCAGAAATTTCATGATTTTCTAATACCCTACTTGCTAAAGTTTATTTGTAACTCAAAGGCAGTACCCAGAAGCCCTTTCACGGTCATTCACACACATGCACAGGGTGGGAAAAACTTGACTCATGTCATGCACATTCTCCCAGCTGAGGCTGGACACATTCTCCTTGTTCCAGCTCTCACGCTATAAACAAGTATCCTTTCCACGTTCAGTTTAGTGCCATATTTTCAAATTTTTGTGCAATAATTTCACTCCAGTGCCCCCCCACCCCAGTGTAGTGCTGAAGTGCTGCCTAGTGGTCTGGAGCACATGAAGGCTGCGGATGTGCTTTATGGAGAAAACATGTGTATTAGATGAGCTTTGTTCAGGCCTCTGAGTTATAATATTAGTGAATCAACAATCTATATATTAAACAAGGAATCTTTCCTCAGAAACACAAATACATTAAACAAAGTTATGTATTAATCAGCTGACAAAAATCTTGTGATCAGAAGAGGCTCACAGGAGCCCAACCCTGTGTCTCTGACAGGAGCAATGGTTCAGGTACTTGCTAACTTAGTGTTTATGACAACCATAAAGAACATAACTGCCATGAATAATGGGAATCAGCTGCCTTCTATATTTAGTTCCCATACTAGGTAGGTTAAATATTAGTGGATATTATGAGTTAACTCCAAACTCTCCATGGCTCAACACAGAAGTTTATTTGTCATATACGTAAAGTCTAAGCAGGTGTTTGGCAGTTGGTCTTAAACAGGTGAGTCAGGGACCCAGACTCATTACATTTTATGGCTCTGCCCACACACAAAACCCATTGCTTCCAGCCAGTGGGTGGAGGAAGAGAGAAATGTTGTGGATGGAAAGTCTTTATGGAGCAGCCTAGAGATAGAGCACATCACTTCTGACTTCATTCTATTGGCCAGGGCTTAGTCACATGGTAACATCCAGCTGCAAAGGAGGCTGGGAAATATAACCATGTGCTGAGGGGTTCCATGAATAATTCTGCCACAATTCTCCTTAAAATTACTTCCTATAGTCATTTTTCCTTAGATAAATGGCAAAATCCTTAGGAAAGTAACATTTAAGTTTTTAGAAGTTACTCTTCTAATCGCATTGTGGTTCTTCACCAAAGGAAGCAAGCCCCTCCTCTCACATGTTTTAGTTAAAAAATAAAATCCTTATATAAGGAGACTTCCATATTTTCTCTTGTTCTATTAGTACTTCAGCCAACCCTTTATTCCCTGCTATAAATTTTAACTGAAATTATCTTCGCTACTGAATTAAAGATCATGTAAAGAATAGACCCAGTGCCTTCTATTGAAAGTAAGTGTTAAAGTACTTTAACTAAACAAATATAAACTGATCATTTATATTTGTTTCAACTTATTTGTGGACTCGCATCCAATTGACTTTAGCATTCAGCCAGTAAAATATTAGCTTGTCTGTCCCTACATTATTGTATGTAGTAGATTGTGTAATAAAATAATACTGATGCTACCCTGGGAGAAATATTTACTGTCCTCTGGGATTTCTACCCAATTTTACTATAGTTTTATGCTGTGGACTTTGATGAGTATTTTTTACTATTAAGTGAAGAGGCAGTGATGTAGCAATTATCAAGCCTCTTTTTTCACAGGTGTGGTTTTCTAGAATGATCAGCTCATGTGTCTCTTTGGAACTCTAATGAAAACTATCATGGACTCTTTCCTCCCACAATTGAACTTACACGCATATTTTATACCATTCAAATTTTTTATACCATTTTAGGGGATTTTTAGCCCTGCCCCAAACAGACTAGTCTACCACATGATCCAGCAGTTCCACTCCTAGGTATATGTCCAAATTGAAAACAGGATCTTGAAGAGATATTTGTACACCAGTGTTCATAGTAGCAATATTCATGATACCCAGAAAGTAGAAGCAACCCAAGTGTCTATCCACAGATGAATGGATAAACAAAATGTGGTATATATGTACAACTGAATAATAAGGAATGAAATTCTGGTACATGCTACAACATGAATAAGCTTTGAAGACATTATGTTAAGAGTAACAAGTCAGATGCAAAAGGACAAATATCGTATACTTCCACTTATTTAAGTTACCTAAAGCAAATTAAGGTAAGCAAATTCACAGTAAGAGAATTTAGGATAGAGGTTACCAGGGTTTGGATGGAGGAGGGATGGGGAATTATTGTCTAATGGGTACAGAGTTTCTGTTTGAAATGATGAAAAAATTCTGGGAATGGATGGTGGTGACGACTTAATGCCCCTGAACTGTGTACTTTAAAATAATAAATTTTATGTTATGTACATTTTACCACAATTAAAAATAATCACATTGAAAAGAGACTGGACGTGAGAACCTGATAAGTCTGGGTTCCAATCCCAGGTCTGTCAGTTACCAGCTGTGTGTGACTTTGGGCAAACTATTTAACTACTTAATGTCTCAGAATGTCATTTTCCTTACCTACAAAGTTGTAAACTAATGATCTTAGAGTATTGTTGTGGAAATTAACCTGATTAGCCTGTCGCAAAATAGCCACCATATAAAAAGGTAAAGAGAACTAACATATATTAAGCAAGCAAAATTCAGTGGACTGTGTTAAGAATAAAGTACCATGTTACATAATTGCTTTTTCCTCAAGGAGATAAGAATATTAACATGGAATAATACACATGCAGTAGGTAGGTTTTGAATATCAAAGAAGCACAGGCACAGGCCTCGTTCTTGCCTTCCAGTGACTAGAAGGACAGAACAAACACTAAATTACTCTTGCCTAAGTCTGACGTTTATTTCTATCCTGCCTAAATCGTTTTTAGATTCTCATATAGGTTTTTCTCATTTTTGTACTGTTGGGGGTTTTCTTTTTTTTTCTTTAAAAAATTTTTGTATTGTAGTTGATTTCCAGTGTTCTGTCAATTTCTGCTGTAGAGCGAAGTGACCCATACATGTATATACATTCTTTTTTTCTCATATTATCTTCTATCATGTTCTATCCAAGTGATTAGATATAGTTCCCTGTGCTATCAGCAGACCTCATTGCTTATCCATTTTAAATGTAATAGTTTGCATCTATTAATTCCCAAACCTCATCCCACTCGCTTCCTCCTCCCCCTTGGCAACCACAAATCTGTCCTCCATGTCTGTGAGACTGTTTCTGTTCTGTAGGTAGGTTCATCTGTGCCATGTTTTAGATTCCACTATAAGTGATATCATATGGTATTTAGTATAGATTTTAAGCCTTCACAGTGTGTCTTGATACAGATTTTAAGTCACAGATACATATACAAACATATGCGTGCAAACACACCCTGCAGAGAAATGCCGTGCTTATCTGGAGATCAGACATCCTGCAATATTAACTGTTTGAAACATAACCATATTTGCAGAATCATGCCCCACAGCCCTTGGTGTAGCAAATACGAGGTGTAAAGTCATTGCAGAGGAAAAGTATTCCCCAACCCAGACGATTATATAGAACCAACAACAGAAGAACAGCAAGAAAAGCAAGAATGACAGAAGGATGCAGGAAAATAGCTAATGCCCTATAAGCCTGGCTGGAGGCTGGAGGCTGGCAACTTGAGTAACGTTGAGTCCGCAACGTTTAGAGAAGCTTAAATATCATTCCATTTGCTCTGCTTAGGGGGTTATGTGCAGAATATCTTTAAATTGCATCCAAAATGATAAAACTTTAATGCTGAAGAGGTAGAATCTGTTATTTGAAGTATTCCTTATGGAAAGAGGTGTTGCTCTTTATATGTTAATATATTCAACATATATTAACATACGTTAATTTATATTGAAACATAAATAGCTAAATCTTAGCAGTTTTATCACCTAATTCTCTCTAAATTCTGGCAGCTTCTTTCAGTCTCCAGCAGTTAACAGAATGCCTGCCTCCCAGTGGCACTCATTGTTTATTGAAAGCAAGAATGAATGAAAGGACAGGTGAAAGAATGAAACTACCTACAGCATGTATATGTCTGCGTAACATGTATTATCTGTGCGTGAATAAAGACATCCAAGTTTAAAACTCTTCCTTTTCTCCTTTCCAGAGCAGAAACCATTCTCCTGGGTTTCTGGGACCATTCCTAGGAAAGAGACACCCACGCTGTGACATATGCCAGTGCCACCGCCGCCACCACCTCCTCCTCTGCCTCCGCCTCCCCCACCACTGGGGGCTCCTCCTCCTCCCCCACCATCAGCACCCCCGGTAAGACCTGTTTTTTTCAGTCTGGTTTACTTGAACATACTTGTGCCTGTTTTTAATGTTTAGAACTAGCACCACCCAGCTGCCCTGTGGCTGGTGGCATCTTAGGTGGCTGGCTCTGCGTCTCCAGCATCTAATTCCAAACCAGCCTGGCCAGATATTTCCCTCTCTGTTGCTTAGCAGCTCCCACCCTCTACCTCAGCATCATCTACAGGTGTCTACATAATTTCTCCCCTAATTCCGGCTGCTCCATACTTCCCGGAGTCTCTCTAATGGACTCTTCTTCTCACGGGAAGCCTCAGGTGAGAGGCCAGGAAGAATTGCACAGCCAAGAAGATGTGTTCAAAGTCAAGTTCCAGTGCAGATCACTGGATGGTGATAATAGCAGCTTGAGCTCCAGTTGCCTGGGCCCAAGAGAAGTGTCACATAAAATGCCACAATGAAATAGAACTCTCTAAATGAAATCTCCGTATCTGCGCAAGACTGAATTGAGTCTGTTTCAGTTGATGTTGCCAGCTACTCTCTCTTGTTTATTAGTTCGGTTTGGGTTTGGAAGGAGAGGCACAGAGGGCAGTTGTTTTGTTAGAACAGGGCTTCTCAACCCTGGCACCACTGGCACTTTGAGCCAGATAATTTTTGTCGTGGAGGGCTGTCCTGTGCATTGTAGGATGTTGAGCAACATCCCTGGCCTCTGCCCACTAGTCACAGATTATGATTATGGTAATTATGATAGTCAAAAATGTCCCTGGATGTTGCCAAATGTCCCCTAGGGAGCAAAAGCTTCCTGATTTCCTTAGTTTTAGGAAAAGAATGTCAGTGCTTAATGCTTACAGCGAGCCCTTCCTCTGAGGAAAACCCTGGGGGCACTTCTCATACCCTCATTCTCCCTCTCAGCGCCAGGTCTGGCGAGAGTACCACAGCTCCTGTTTTCCCTAAAAGATGAACGATACGGATGCCAAGGCGATAGGACGTCCAGAGGCAGGGCTGCCCCGGGTGGTGTGAGCCCAGCCGAAGCCGGGAATAGAGCCTGGCCCTGAGCGCACGCCTCTCTTCAGATGTGCAAATGACAGGGCCGTGGGAATAGAGATTAGAAAAGGAGGGCCCAAGGCCCTGTTGCACGGTCACCGGCCATGGTGAGAACCAGAGTATACCCGAGGTCATTAGGTTGCAGGTCACCCCCTGTGACTTTAGGGGTGCACACTCACCGTACCTGAAATGCTGGAGCACAGACCCACCTGAAACATGGCCCTTGCCTCTGCAGAGAGTAGAAAGAAAGCACGTAACGTAAGTTACCTCTGCAAGCTCTCTGAATAATACCCAGAAAGAACAGGAGTAAGTACTGATGCTCTGCTGCTGAGTTCGACACCAGCGAGGCTTGGAGGAGTTGGACAGTTTCTAAGTGAAAGAAGCGTACATGAAACCATCGTAAGGGTCTTTCACAGACGTATTGGCCCCGAAAAAGCACAGCTTAAAGTAACTTTAGTTCAAATATCACAACACACCCAAGAACTTAGCCATAATAAATATACTTATTAAATCCATATTGTTGGGGATTTGGGGAAATAAGCCCTTTTAAGCATTGCTGGTGACATACAAGTACCTGGGACTCCGCAGATGTTGGGTGAGTCTTTCTGTAGTGTTCTTTGACGAAAAACAGTAAGTCTGAATGTATTACTTTTCTCTCTGGTAGTCAAGTACTTTTATTTTTGAGACGGACTAAAGAACTTAACCCTAAAAGAACCCAAAAAAGAGTTTATACAAGGATGTGCACAAGCAAAGCTGTTTATTCTAATGAACAGTTAGCTCTTAAATGGTTTATGAAAACTAAATGAGCTATTATCATGCTGTTAATTAAAAATTGCATTATACCATAGTGTTAATTAAAAGTTACATTTATAACTGTGCTGATTATGGAAAGTAGGTATGGAATGATGATTTAAAAACACACTTTTTTGTGCATCACAAAATTGGCTCTATATATGATAAATAGCAAAGATCAGAAGAGAATTCTGAGTGCTGATAATAAAATTTTTAATTTCATTAGGGAATTCTTTTTCTTTCAAGATGCTTAAATTCACAATAAGCAAAAATAATGCTATGTTTGGTTAATGTTTGTGCATTCCCTTCCCCATTCCTAATTTTTTTCTGTTTCAGAGAGGAACTGATCAATTTAGGAGGAAAATAGCCATGTAAATTTCGATATTTTTTCAAACATCTCTTACAGTCTGGGAGAATATTTACAATGTGTATTATAGGCAAAGAATTAACAACCTTAGTGTATAAAGAGCTCTTGCGGATCAAAATAGAAAGAATGAATAGAAAATGGGCCCAAGATACGACAGGAGGGAAGAAACACAAGTGTTTCAACCTCACTACAATTGGATAAACACAAATTAAAATAATGAGAAACCATTTTCATCTGTCTGTTTGGTGATGGTACTTTTGTTGCCTGGAGTGTTAGAAACCAGGCATTTATAACTCTTTTTTAAAATGGTTGATTGATTAATTGATTGATTGATTGATTTACTGCTACAGGCATGTTCACCCCCATCACACACAAGGTTGGATGATATGATTTAAGAAGCTGGTGGCCTGGTGGATGGGCTTTGGGCTCTTTTGATTCGAAGACTTGTTTCCCAGGTGACCTATATAGGCACTTATATACCAAGCACTTACAGTGCTTAATAAAAGCAAAAATTGGTATATTCGCTAAAGCAAAACTTGGAAATATGGATCAAATTTGCCTTTAAAAAGTGGTTGTACTTGATGACCTAGTTTCACTTCAAATTTCCTTGAAGTAACTCATCATGGCTGTACAGAAACACTTAGCTATGGGGTATTAATGAAAACATTACTTGTGTTAGCAGCCAGAAAAGAAAGGAAATATTTAAAAGCAGATGATTCAATAAATAATGATTATCCACAAAAGAGTATACCATGCAGCCACTGAAAAATCATATCAAAGTTATTTTGTAACTTCCAGTGTTGCTATTGACTCAGGCAAGGATCATCTGTGAAAGCTAAAACTACTTAGTGAAAGGTTTTGGGGAGCAGAATGTTCACAGAATCCCAGGTATCACCCACAGACTACTTTTAATACAGAGGGGAAAATGTACCTTTAACATGGATCAAATTTAGTGTCCCTCTCATGAAATGACCTTTATCACAAGCCTTTTGCTGTGATGCAACAAGAAATTCATAGCATCAGAGTTCCTGAAATGGCTCAGCGGTAAGGAACCTGACTAGTATCCATGAGGATATGGGTCTGATCCCAGGCTTCGCTCAGTGGGTTAAGGATCCCACATTGCTGTGGCTGTGGTGTAGGCCGGCAGCTATAGCTCCAATTTGACCTCTAACCTGGGAACCTCCATATGCCACAGGTGTGGCCCCAAAAAAGACAAAAAGAAAAAGAAATCCATAGCATCACCCTGCAGTAACCTGACAAAAATGAGTGTCCTCTGAGCAAGTAATTAGATGTATCCAAAACATGGGTAGAGGTTGTAGAAAATAATAGAGGTTGTAGAAAACTTAGAGTAAATCCCATGATCCAATTTTGGTACAGCTCTCCAGCTAAGAATGGTTTTTACATTTTCAAGTGATGGAAAAAAATCAAAAGAAAATAATATTTCATAACACATGAAAAATATATGAAATTCAAATTTCAATCCATAATTATAGTTTTCTTGGATCTCAGCCACGCTCATACATTTACATATTGTCTATGGCTGCTTTTATGCTACAGGGATAGAGCACCAATTAAACAACTTGCTCTTCCCCTCCAAAATTCCGTTCTCACTAGTTGACCTGTGTTTTCAAAACTGTACTCAGTCATCATTATTACTATATTTTGGATTTCATCAATAAAAAATTTTGTAAAAAATTTGTCTTCTTTTTGTTGCATAGCTTCCATGATTTTGTCTCTTGATTCACAGCCTAAAATACTTACTCTCTGACCCTTTATGGAAAAAGTTTGCCAACATGTGTCCTACAAGAGCGCTGTCTGCATTCAGCTTTCCTTTGGTCACCAGCAGCCAGTCATCTTGGTATACTTTGCATCAGACTTCCCATGCCCCTCTTAACTGCAGCCCACTCCACCTGCAGGACCTGGCGCCTAGCTACCTCTGCCTCCTATTGTTTCCCTCTGCCCAGGTCTCCCAGTTTCAGGACTTTAGCATAGCGGTTCCTCCTGCCTGGAAAGCTCTTGCTGCTTAGCCCAACCCAGATGTCACTTCCTTGAAGCATCATTTCCTCACACTCCACACTAGCATTAATAATATACTTTTTAAACCCCTCCTTTTAAGTTCAGTTGTATTGGACTGCGGTCTACCTTTTCTGTTTTGTAGTCTTTTTCTGTCCTTAGGGCCTGGATCACAATAGGTGCTCCACTCAATGAATGTCTGTGTAAATAAGATTAGGAAATGGAGTTAAAGTCTTCATAAGCAGTATTTAAACATCAGGACTTTAAACATCTCTGCTCAGGGACCAGCATGGCAGGTTTAATTGTATGTAATCTTTGCAAGGAGGCGGGCGTTTTTATGTAATGTGCCTGATCTTCTGTAATGAAAAGCATCCCCTTAGGGTTTCATATTAACTCTGGAAGATCTGGGGATTCAACCAAAGCTGAAAGTTCTTTGATTTTTCCCTCCCAACTTCTCACCTCTCCCCTTCCTGCCGTTCCTCTCCTCATCCCCTCTTCTTCCCTGACGGGCATCTTTTGGAACCAAAAGAAGGGACGTTTTGGAGTAGATGCTCTAACTAAAAGCCGGAAAGCTCTTGTCGTCTACTTTCCTTTCTTTTCCTGCCACCCATTTCCCATCTTTTGAACTCTACTCCTTTGTCTCACCCCTGTAAAATCCAGTAACAGGAGCTCTCTTGTGACAGCGGGTAAGGATCCAGTGTTGTCACTGCAGCGGCTTGGGTCACTGCTATGCCATGGGTTCGAGCCCTGGCCCAGGAACCTCCACGTGCTGCAGGCTTGGCCTAAATAAGTAAATAAAAATAAAATCCAGTAACAGTGCCAGTATTGCCTGCATGGTACATTGGTCCACTTATAAGTAAATTATTGTTGCTTTGATTACAGGAGGTAACTTTTTAAAACTCTAAAGAATATACACTGGATTCGATTTTTGAAATGCAGCAGAATTTTACTGAGCTTTTGTTTTCAAATCTACCTTGGCCCCTTGGTAGTGGCCAAGAGGTAAGAATAAACTCTTTGAGGGCCTGTGATTTCTGGGGAGTTTTGCCACAATCATATAACCCTGTCTACAAAAGAGGAAAGGACTGTACGTACCTCTGACCAGCTGATAATGCTGTTGGGTTGCTCAGGCAAAACTTGACAGTAGGATCATGGCCACAGCATGTGTGTTTAACTTAAAAGGAGATTTGTGAATTTCTGTAGCATTATTTTTGAATGTTGCTGTTCAAGCTTAAACATCCCAAAAAGGAAATAGTTCTAGGGGAAGCCTGTGTTGTCTTTCTTAAGAACAAAGGGGAAAACTGGCTTGCTAATCATTTATTTATCATGAAAAGCAAAATTCAGAGTAGAAAGACACCATAGTGCCAGGTACTCCTTGGCCTGGCCTCTTCCACGGATGGCACTTAATGAAGTCCTGGAGAAAAAATGACAGTGAGAAGCATATCGGGGCCTCTCGCTGCTCTGTTCCCTCATTACTCTGCCAGAGTCTTTGTTTGCATTCAGAGAACTCACTGGGATAATTTTTCTCCTTGTAGTGTAAGGATTGCATGATTCATGGGCGAGGTGGACTTTCCAGGGTCAGGAAATAGCAGCTGTGGCTTACACTAGGAGGTTTTCCCACCGTCTCTAGGATGCAGGAGCTCATGTGGTATAAAAAAACATGTCAATCTGTGAAAGAAAATGTGGGAAAAGGAGTGGTATCTGAAGTCCCACGAGAGCCTCTTTTTGGGTTTTGTGTTTGCTGTGGTTAAAAAAAAAAAAAAGCAGGGGTCAGGGGCCCTAGGTGGAAGAAGGCTCAGGAGAACTGCATATTACCCTATATTCTGGAAGAGGTAATTTGCATGTTGACTGGTGCATTTGGAATAATGAGAGGCTTAAAAAAATCTTAAATACTGTCAGTCACTTAGATTCTCCTGACACTCTGGTGCTTTGATTAGTGTAGCTAATGAGGGATTGGGGACGTTTACCCGGGGTTGACCATGGCCACTGGCACAGGGAGAAGGCTTTTGCATCAGGCCAGGCTATTAGGACAGCGTTAAACTGATGTGTGGTCTCTGCCTAACAGTTTGCAAAAATGCACGTTTGTCTTCACGTAATTTTAAGAACGTGATTCACCCTCTCTTCTCGGCTGGTTTGCACTCGAAAGCAGTAACACAGCTTCGGGGGCGGAGGGGCCAAAAAGCAAAAAATGAGACAGTCTTTGCAGCGTTTACTTGGTCTGCGAGAGAGGTGTGGCAGGACCTGCCACTCATACTTGCAAAGGGCCATTCAGGACGGTATTTAAATGTGTTCTCTTTCACAGCTGTGAGGTGGGAGGAGTGGCAGGCAAAAAAGGAGAAGCTTGCCATGGTGTGCTGGAGGCAGCGATTGTGTCCTAAAAACGCCTGGGACTTGGCGAGAAAAGCCTGTGAGCGCTTGTTAAAGGCCTTTATCAAATTTCATAGGCGCCCAAGACCCTAAGCCACTCACGTAGCATCTGAGCCGAGGGATGTGGCAGGAGGTGCCATGGGCTGCAAGGCCAACGAGCAGCCCTCGAAAGCCTCAGCCATCTCAGGGGCAGTGATTACTAACCGGAGCTTTATTTTACACCCGAGTCTGCTGGCTCTTTCCTTTGAAATTCTTTACAGTCACAGGGTAACTAACAGTTCCTAGAGAAACTGCCTGTGAACCTCCCTTTCCACTCCAGGGTTGTCTTTTCCCATACGCCCTGTTGTACTGAGAAGGGCCGCCATGGTTCAGAGCCCGGCATCCAAGAACCCCTTCCCCCAAACCGCTCTTTCCTTTCTTGCTATTAAAGGGGAAAAATTACCAACATCCAGGTTGCTACTGGTGATCAGATATCCAGCTGTGACCCAGCCTAGAAACCTGCAAGCAAAGAGTGCTTGTTGGGACCCTCCCAGCAGGAGCCCTAAGCATGTAACATGGATTATCTAAATTCATATTGGCAGCACTCCGTCTGCCCATTTACAGACGAGGAAACTGAGGCGCAGAGCGATTATTAAAGTACCCGTTGTCACACAGCCAATAAGTGGTAGAGGCTGGATTCCTCCCCAGGCCCTCTGAGATCCCTTCTAATCTGTGCCCTGCGGCTTCCAAAGGCATGTACAGGTGCAATAAGCAGCACTGATGACTATAGCATCAAACACTTATGTAGTGATTGCCATATGCTCTGTGTTGTTATAGATGCTTAGCACATAATCAAGGTAATCCTCACAGCAGCCCTATGAGGCAGGTACTGTTATTCTCATCTGATGTATGAGTTAAACTGAAGCACAGAGGGGCAGTGACCTACCCTGGATAGCACAGCTAGTAACTGGCAGAGCTGTGGTTTGCACGCTGGCAGAATGGTGTCAGAATCCCTGTTCTGAGCCACTAAACCAGCTGCCATTTAATGTAGCCTTCTTAGGGTTTACCCCTGCCCCTTGAGTCTAAGAGCCAGGAGGTCAGTGGTTTCCCATTCTCACACCCAGAAGAAACCCAGGACAGAGCTGGTTTCTTCTGTTTCCCCAAGCCCCCTCCTAAGATTACTCTTTTTTTTTTCTTTCCTTTCCTTTTCTTTATGGTTCTGTCACTTCCCCTCACTTAATAATTGGATTCTTTTCTCCTTTTTGATGGGAAAAACATTTTACAAGCTACCCTCTGAATAAAATCATAGTTTCAAAGCAGAGAATCAGCTTCAAAGAAGCAGATACAATGCAGAGGAACTCAGTTTTGTCTTGTCTTTAGTTTCCAGCTGGGCTGTTTCTAGTATCAGGAAAGCAGGGTCTCTGCTAACAACTAACGTTTATTGTCTTGAACATAGTGGAGACAGTAAATGTCTCAGAGCTCAGTAACTGCAGACTGTATCCTTAACCTTGCCCAAGCTGTCATGCAGACTCACTGAGCTTTTGCTGCATAGAATTACCCAGTCTCTACTTCTGAAGAGTTGAGAATCTTCAGAGATGACTGGGTTTAGTCATGGAAGTGCTGAAAGTATAATTGATTATTCCCAGGCCAGAACTTTGTCCCTTGCATTGCTTCCTCATTATGTA
Source organism: Catagonus wagneri (assembly GCA_004024745.2). Classification (NCBI taxonomy): domain Eukaryota; kingdom Metazoa; phylum Chordata; class Mammalia; order Artiodactyla; family Tayassuidae; genus Catagonus; species Catagonus wagneri. The sequence continues at coordinate 14,438,913 of PVHT020000105.1, read as the reverse complement.
TTTCCTGCATGTGGAATCCTTGAAGTCTCATTTTTAAAGAGCCCTCCTGTCTCCTGAATTAGTCACCTTTAGTGAGTTTAACGAAGATCCTGTAATTCATAAAGCAAACCCTCTGTGGACTAACCAACCATTGTGTTACATCTTCCACTTGCCTAAGCCTTGAAAGCCAGGCACATTCTGTGTGTGTCCTGTCCGAACACCATCAACCTATTCACATCTCACTAAGAATATTTTATAAAGCAAGTACAGTAACACATTTAGGGTTAGCACTAGGTTAACACCTGGGTGTTATTTTTAAAGCCATAAAATGTCCTTTGGTACAAACTTCTGATTCCAATTTGTTATTGTTTCTAAGAGAATAGACTGTGTCCCTTTGCTTTAACATAAAGACATTTAAAATCCCAGGGAATGCACCACGGTAACAATAGGTTTCCACCTGAATAAGGTCTGTTCACTACGTAAGAGTGCAAATGTGTTTTCAAGCTGGTGAAAGCAGGATTCCACCTTACCACACAGGGTGTTTAAAGCACAGAGATGAAAAGCATGTCTGTTCCTATGTCATCTGTCATCTGCTCAGCACTCAGTGTGCCCGGCTGTGGTTTCAATAGGGATCATGAAATGATGCAGTGTGGTGTGTTCAAAAACAAAAACAAATGCATGTGGGCTTTGGAATCCTGCAGACTGAAAACTGAATCCCTGCCGTGCCATTTATTAGCTCCATGGTGTCAAGCAAATTACCTAGTAACTCTGAGCCTCAGTTTCCTCATTTGTGCATGGGGATAATAACTGCCACTTCCCAGGGCACTGCCCTCAGGAGCTCCAGGAAGGGAGGGCTTTTTGGCCCTTTTGCTCCGTGTATGGACATCTGAGCGGTGCCTGTGTGTAGTAGGCTTTCTCCGTGAATGTGTATGTTGTTGTGAGGATCTGATAAGATAACAAGAGAAGCTATTGTTTACCCCATGTCTGCTTGGTCAAGGGCAGCTGCTGTTACCTCAAGGACCGGGAAACGACTGGGCAAGGAACCAGATCTGGGACTGATAAATGGAGGGCAAAGGCCCTAATGGTCAGTATGGGCTGGAGGACAGACGCCAGAAGTCATGGTCAAGGTTGGAAGTCTGAGTTTTTCAACGTGGAGAGTCAGGCCAAGAGTCTGAAAATAGTCCCAAAACAGGTGGGCCGAGGTTATCACTTCTAGGTTTCAGGGGTTCCAAGTCCAGTGTGCCGGGACCTGCTCCTATAGCAGGAGTCTGAAGAGCTGAATGGCTTGCCATCTCTCGCGCTATCTGGGGTGGCCTGAGTCCATGGGGTACCCGTGGGGTGGGGGTGGGAGGCACCTGGAATCAACCACAGATTAGAGTAGTGAGCCCTGGGCAATGGGACCATGGGATCGAGGCTGTGAGCGAGGAGTACGTGGAGATCCGAGGTCCGGGGTGTCCTTTAGGATCCACTCCAGTGAAATGGCAGCCTGATTCAAATATTTTAAACATTTAGAGGAGGCTCTGTTTTCTCAGCTGCTGTTTGGTTCGTCATTTTACAAATAGCTTCGGCAGCAGTGGGCCAAGAGGCTGCCCGGGGGGAGGGCACGCGTTTCCCTGGAAGCTTCAATGGAGATGCTTGGGCAAGAATTAGAGATCGCCTGGCTCGGAGCCTCTCTCTAAAGCAAAGAAAGATGGTCTTTGCGCCTTGTGACAGCTTGGGGATGCGGAGATTCGAATGGCTTGGTCTCTCTTTGCCTGGCCCAAACGTTTATTTAAAACTCTACTGACCAGGAGAATTTGGACAGTGACAGGATATTGGTTGATATAAAGAAAGTATAATTTTATTTGGTAATATTGTTGTTACATTTTGAAGAGCTGTTTTCTTTGATATGGTATAATGTCAGATACCTTTTTTTTTTACTAAGCAAGAATTTGGAGGGGAAAAGGAGATCAGGGTAAAGATAAAACAAGACTGGCTGCGAGTTGTTAATTGTTGAAGCTGGATGGTGGTAGAAGGGACATGTTAAACTACTCACCCTTTTGTATAGGTTAATTTTCCACAATAAAAAAGTTTTCGTGGACATCAACAACCTTAAAATACACTAAATAAAGATGATTTATCAAGAACCAAGGAGAGAATTATGTAGCATGCCTTCACTAATTCAAAAGGATATTTGAGACCAACTCTTACAGGCTTTTTTTTTTTCTTCCTCTTTTGGCCGCACCTGCGGCATGTGGAAGTTCCTGGGTCAGGGGTCAAATCAGAGCTGCAGCTGAGGCTTACGCCACGGCCATGGCAACACTAGGTCAGAGCTACATCAGCGACCTGTGCAGCGGCTTGCGGCAACACCAGATCCTTAACCCGCTGAGCAAGGCCAGAGATCAAGCCTGCATCCTCACCGAGACAATGTCTGGTCCTTAACCCAATGAACCACAACAGGAACTCCTACATGTTTTTTAATTAAAAAGAAAAGAAAAAAGAAAAACCTCTGTAGGCACAGAACGCATGCTTAAAATGGTCTATGTTGCCTCCTTCACCTACATAATCTGGCTCCCATTTTTCCAGGGATTCATGTTAAGATTTTTAGTGTGACTTTCAGCAGAGGTGTTATCCCTAGTCACTGAGTTGTTTTATGGAATTTTCTTTTTCCTCCTAAGACTTAGAATTTCTATAGGTGACTCTGAATAGAAGTGTCAGGGCAGCTGAGAGGCTGGAAGTCACAGTCTCCTTTGCTACTTTTTATTTAAATAAACCTTGAGGTCTGGTGTGAATACCAGATAACTAACAATGGTTTGTGAAACGGTTGCATGTGCTGTTCTCTGCTTGGGTACAAGGACACCCAGCACCAGTGGTGTTTTCTCCTCAGACAAAACACAGAGGACGTGGTGGGAATTACTGAAGCAAAACTTTCCCAACCATCAACTTTTCTCAACACCAAGGTCACCAAACATGGAAATTTTTTCACTTTCAGCATCCTCTCCTCTCTCATCAAATCCTCTTGGTTGTTTGCAGGAGGATTCCAGAGGATGGTGAAGGGAAACAACCTTTAAAACCTATTCTGAGGAGTTCCCCTTGTGGGTCAGTGGGTTAAGAACCTGACAGAGTGTCCATGAGGTTGCAGGTTCAATCCCTGGCCCCACTCAGTGGGTTAAGGATCCAGCATTGCTGCAAGCTACAGCCAAGGTTGCAGATGAGGCTTGGATTTGGTGTGACTGTGGCTGTGGTGTAGGCCACTCTTAGCCTGGGAATTTCCATATGCCACAAGTGCGGCCGTAAAAAAAATAAAATAAAATAAATTAAAATAAAACCCACTCTGAGGCAAATCCTTTGGCCATGAAGATAGTTTGGAAAGTGTGTTACAGCTTAAATAAAAACAAAACCCCAAACTTATAGGTCCCTGAGCAGGTGAACGGTGATTCTTAAGAGGTCAGGTCATAGGTACCTGGGAGTTTTTTAACCCTCACAACTGTGAGATACAGATTTTTACCCTTTTGGCACTGCAGACTGTCAGCTTTTCTGGAAGAAAGTATCGGTTTGACTGGAAGAAAGAAAAGTACAGTAACGCTGGGCCCAGATCTATGTCAGGAAGGGAATGTCGCTGCCCCTAGAGGCTGGAGACTGGGCACATAGGGACACGCACAGCCCATGCCTGTAGCTCAGGGGCCCCTCCTGCAAACCCATCTGGGGGCTGGTAACTGAATTGCTTTTTTTTCTTTTTTTGCCATTAATTTACAACTATTTGCTAAAAATGTGCACCAAATGTGCATTATTGTATCCAATTATTGTGTCCAATAGAAAGCGTTGTTTTTTTTCCCTTTTTTTTCTTTTTAAAAGAAGCCAGTTGCTAAGGGAGAAAGACTCACTGGAAATGCAGTCTGTCTCTGCTCACGTCTTCCAAGGCCACCATGGAGATCTGGACCTACCGAGGGGAGCATGTCACCCTCCTTCTCCACCTTGAGAATCACCGGGGCAAGCCGGGGAGGAGGGGGAAAGGAGGCATCACTGCTAGTAATAATGGTCATTGGGGGGTCCGAGAGCACTGTGCCCGGTGCGCCCACCCCCAGCCTCCGCTGGAGCACAGACTCCCCGGGTTTCACACTCTTCTCTCCAGTACAGTAAACCCTCCCTAGTCACATTCAGCTCCTCCAGGCCTTCTTGTCAGTTCCATATACCTGAGTGGGATTTGACCAAGGAGCCTTCAGTTTCTGAGCCAGGGAAGGCTGCCTGCAGGAGGATACTGAGAAGGGGGCGGGGGGGGGGGGGAGACAGAGATGGCCATTTCCCTTTGTCCCCCGGGGTTTTCCAGAGCAAGATGGGAGGGTCCTTTCCTGGTGTCCTAGGTTTTCTCTTTGGCACAACGGTTTTCCCATTTCCATTCCAGTAACTTCTCAGCAGCATGCAAACTCACACAGCAGCTCGTCTTTCCTTTCTTGGGCCCATCCCTTTAGCCCGACCGCCTCTTCCTTTGTTTGACCAGACACTTCACTGATACAGCTGTTCTTGACCCCCATCTGGAAACAGCCATGACTGCTGCTCCTCCCCAAGGTCACTCAAGACCATGCCCTTCCTAACTTAGGTTAACGTGAATAATACAGTTTCGTGTTCAAGGCACATACGTATTCTGCTATTTACAGGGCCAGACCTGGCCTGTTTGGCTTAGATAAGAGCAGTAGTCAAGGACTGACCTAGAGGGCTCAGTGAACCTTGTGAAGTTCAACGGTGTTCCTTCCTGCTGCACTTTGGCACACGGGGTGAAGTCTATTGGTGAGACCAGCCACGTGCCCTTGCAGGTTGAGTGGCTCCAAGCAGGAGCCCCAGGAGCTGAGCTTCCTGCACATCTGCCTCACCCTTGCCCTCTGTGTGACCTTGACTTCTCTGCCTTTTGCCTCTCAGGCCCCACAGTGGGGACAGTCCTTTGGGGAGAGAGGGTCACTTTATTTTTTTTTTTTAATTTCATTTTGCGTTTGCTTTGTTTCATTTTAATTTTGCTAGGTAATACGTAAAAAGATAAAGCTTTTCTAAAGCTTTAAGCGTGTTCTTTAAAAGGCTGAATTCTGGAGGGCAAAATGGGGGAGGCCAGGTAAGGGGAGAAAAGGGGACTTAACCACACCTCACCAGCCTCCTAAGAAGGATAGGAGGAGATTCCATATGAAAACGCTTTGCCTTCTTTACTTCCAAAATCAGTGCATTTCACCAAACCACTGGTTCTCTTTGCTGCCAAAGAGAGTTGCCCGTACCTCATACCAGTGATGCTGGCCCTTCTAGAGGTGACATATCATGGTGGTTAAGGTTTCTGAGCCAGACTTCTTGTGTGCCTTTCTTGGAAAACATATAGCCTTGGGCAAATTAAACTTTCTGTGCCTTGGTTTTGTTCTCAATTAAAATACTCTTTGCTTCACCATGTTGATGTGAAAGCTAAATGAATAAATATAGGTAAAGTGCTAAGCAGGAAGTGAAAACCAAGGAAGTGATGGTTGGTGGTTTGTTATTTGTATATGGATGCTCTTTTTCCTTTAAAAAAAAATCCATAGACACATTTTCCTGGCTTCAGAATTCCTCTAAATCATTGCAAGATGAAAGCTCACATTTCATTGTGCATTCATGACTGGGAAGCATCTCACCAAGTTAAAACACCATTATATTTACACTGCAGATGATTTGTTTATCTTCTGTCTTCACTGCATGTTGATAAACTCCCTAAGGATGGAGATCATGCTGTCCTTGCCCTTCGTGGAATGAGCAGTGCTAAGTGCGGTGGTGACCTTGGGAGCTGCTCCGGAAATTCATGTTCAGTGAGTAAGAGGGCACCCTCCCTGGGGCTCACTGTTGACACCAAAGCTCTTGTTACACAGCCAGGCCACCTGCTGGTGGTGACATCAATATAAAAAGAAATTTAAATGTTGCACCAGAGATGTGCTTCTCCCAGTATTTTCTTTTTATTTATAGAACATTATTCTGAGGCCCTCAAAGGAATTTTCAGCTGTGGGCTCAGTTCTTTAATACCCAGTGAGATGAAATTGGAAGGTAAAATATGGAGTGTGCCATTCCCATGTGCAGTACTAACATGTATCTGTAACTACCCATAGTAATGTTTCATTATGGTTAAGACAATGTAACAGCAAGTGGACTAGTTTTAACATCTCTTTAACCTTGATGCATTGTTATAACGAGTCAGGGTCAGATTGGGTGTCCTGTTTTGCAAATGAGGAACTCAGACCCACTGAGGCATGCAGAGGACCTGGAAGCAGAATAAGCAACTAAGCCAAGTTGCTTTGTTTACAGTTACCAAGTTCTTTTTGGTAAATGTCAGAGACACTCAGTAGTAGGAGGGGTGGGTGTTTACACAGCCTGGACACTGAGTCCTAGACCCAACGTGTTATGAGCTAAATTGTGTCCCCCTCTAAATTCATATGTGACTGATACAGTCTTTAAAGAGGAAACTAAGGTTAAATAAAGTGATTAGGATGGGCCCTAATCCAATGCTACGGACATGTTTATAAGAAGAGTTTAGGACACAGATACACACAGGGAAGACCATGTGAAGACACAGGGGAGACGGCTGTCTGCAAGCCAAGGAGAGAGGCTTCAGGAGAAACCAACCCTGCCAACACTTTGATCTTCCACTTCTAGCCTCCAGGGCTTGAGAAAATAAATTTCTGTTGTTTAAGCCTCCCAAGCTGTGGTTCTTCGTCATGGCAGCCCCAGCAAACAAGTCTGCAAGGCCAGTATTAGAGGCAGGTACAGAAACCACTCACCAACTCCATCGGCTCACTGATACCCAGTCCTTGTCCTTTCGGCTCCTCCACCACACCGGGAGGAAAGGTCAGTTCCAGAAGCAGCCCTCCCCAGACAGAAGCTAGTTCCAGAGGCAGCCCTCCCCAGACAGAGTCTACATCTTGCACCTTCACTCCCTGCGGTGTAGGCACATCCTTTATCCCAAGGTTTAGTGCTCTTTTTTTTTTTTTTTTCTGTTTTGTCCTTACTTCTGTCTTATTTTGTCTACTATTCAGAAAATGCAGAATCTCTGATTAGCAGGGGCCTTCTGCCTCTGAGATCTTATTTAAAGGCCTTTGAGGCTTTTGTATCTAATGACATAAACTGCTGAGTATGCTGCAAAAGTAATGCATTTTAGAATCAATGAATAGATAACTTCTATTTCTAGAAGCTTATATGGAGAGTTGCCTCTAATCCTTGCCACCTTAGATCGTTTGAGCATCCATTATGGGACGCTCTTTCAGCTATCACAAATCAAATTGCTCTGCTCTCAGGCCACACAGCAGCCGTCGTTGCTTGACCTTGTTGTTACTGATTCTTGTTGAAATGATGGGGCTCAGTTATGGCTAGACCCAGGGTAAGCCTCACTGGCTCGTAATAGAAAATGGGCTCATACCCTTGCACAGAGATGGATAGGGTTGGATTCAGGAACCACGTAGGCATTATAAGAAGTTTGAGGAATTTTTTTTTCACTTGTCACATTTCATTAATAATTTTTTTTGTTTGTTTTTTTTTGGTCTGCGCGCACAGCATGCAGAAACCCCCAGGCCAGGGACTGAACCTGAGCCACAGCAGTGAGAATGCCAAATCCTTAAGTTCTAGGCTACCTGGGAACTCCAGTAAATGATCGACTCTACCAATCAGTAGGCATAAGTTACTCTACTGTCTTGTGGGGTTGGGGGTGGCTGGGTTTGCAAGTCCTTATGCTAGGCTGTGCGATTCCCAAATCAGTGAAGCCCAAGGTCTCTACCTTCGGATAAAACACATGAAAAGATAAGGATATAAAGTCATATGTATTCACTGCAGCGAGGAAGAAAGAGTGTAGCTTAACCAGACTAATAACAGAGCATAGTCATTAAGGGATCGGGCTAAAACAGCCGCCTTCCTCAGCAGAGTGGAAGACAGGGCAGGAGGCCTTGGTAGCTACACACCAGCTCAGTTTGGCACTCTGGGAGCCTCCCTCACCTCACCCTGGTCCTGGCTCTGGGAGGTAGTGCCATTACACTTTGCTCCCTCCCAAACCAAGTTGTTTCTTTTTCAAAGGGAATCGTTTTTTCCCAATTATTTGAGAAAAAAGTATATAAATGAATTTATTCATCTTGATTTTCATTTAATTATGGGCCACGTCATTCCACAAAAGCAGACAGCCATTGGTTAAAATTCCGCTTCAGAGTTTCCATCGTGGCCCAGCAGGTTAAGAACCCAACATAGTCCCTGTGAGGATGTGGGTTCGATCACTAGCCTCGCTCAGTGGGTTAAGGATCCCGCATTGCCACAAGCTGTGGCGTAGGCCGGCAGCTGCAGCTCCAATTTGACCCGTAGCCTGGGAACCTCCATATGCCGTGAGTGTGGCCTTAAAAAGAAAAAAAAAATTCTGCTTTCACAAGCTTTCTAAATCCTTTTCACAGTACTTGGCTTCTACAGATATTTTTTCCTGGTTTATCAGGTGTCTAATTCATTTGTTAACAAAATAAATCAAAAAGTTCTATTCATACATCCACCAATTCAGTGATGAAACACGCCTTCTAGATCCCCAACTCCTGGGGACAAGCTGTTGGCTGTTGGTGTTATCTGTGGTTTCCATTATTCCCTGACCTCCTCTGCCCCATGACTTTGATGAATAGAGTGCTTTAATATTATGATTTTCAGGAATTCCCCTCGTGGCCCAGTAGTTAATGAACCCAACTAGTATCCATGAGGATGCGGGTTCTATCCCTGGCCTAGCTCAGTGGGTTAAGGATCAAGCATTGCCATGAGTTGTGGTATAGGTCACAGACACCGCTTGGATCTGGCATTGCTGTGGCTGTGGTGTAGGCCAGCGGCTACAGCTCCTATTCGATCTTTAGCCTGGGAACCTCCATATGCTATGGGTGCGTCCCTGAAAAGACAGAAAAAAAGGACAAAAAATTATGATTTTCTTTAAAATTTTTCTATATAGTGAGTTCACTGGTGGCCTAGTGGTTAAAGATCGAGCGTTGTCAATGCCATGGCTAAGTTTTGATCCCTGGCCCAGGATCAAATTTCTGTGCTTGGCAGGTACAGCCAAAAAAAAAAAAAAATTAAAAATAAAATATTTCCATATAAACACTGGAATGTATTTGTGTGCATTATGTATGTGACTCAATTTTTTTAAATGGACTATTTTTTTAAAGCAGTTTTATGTTCACAGAAAATACTGGGAATTCCGTTGTACCTCCTACCCCCACTATCAACATCAGATTTTGCATCAAGATTTAAATTCTGTGTTTTGCTAAAGGTTATCTTTAAAACCATCCCTTTGATAGTGTTGTTACTCAAAAGGAACAGAATAAGTACCCAAAATTACTGGAATTTTTAAAATGTAATTTTTGAAACATTTATGTATTAATTATGTCTTACATTCATATAATGTAGTCATATTTTCTGCCAGTGCAAGTATTATTAGTTCCTAAAATGGAATTAAATGTCCTAGAGATCAGAGTAGTAGTGGGCACATCAAAGGTACTTAATGTTTGCTGACTCCATTGATATTTTATTCCTTAAAGAGCCCTGTGACTTCCAGAAGCTTTGTCATCTGAACAGACTCCAGCCTGGAAGAACAGCTGCCATCACTGTTGCCAGTAGCCTGGTGGTCTTTAATGTCCTTTCCTAGGCAGGACTGTAGCCCCTTCCTTAGGGTGAGGGGTTGACTTCACTGAGCTGACACCTGGGCAGCGATCTGTTAGTGCAAAAGGAAAGCCAGCAGACAGGGAGATATCTCAATTTGCAGAAGGGATGGTTGTTGCATCAGCCTACGCCACTCTGATTACATAGAGCCTCCATCAGCAGGCCTAATTTTAGGAGATGTAAGACAGAAATACAGTTGAGTGACATGAACTAAAAATAGATCTCCCCTTTATTCTGTTACAATTCACTTCCTCAGATGATAGGTCTGTTCCATTTAAGCAAAATTCCTTCCTCGTCATAATTGTCATCAAGACATTTTGACGATTATTAAGAACAGCGAAAGCCTCCGTTTCCTCTTGATTCATTGCAGCTGTCATGACCTTTGATTTATTTCCGCTCTCCTCTAGAATTGCCAGCATTCAGTGAAACAGATGCTACAGTATTTTTAAGGGAGGGTTTGAGGTGGCCCCATTTTAGTAAAAATATACAAGGAATGTCATTAATAAGTGTACGTTGTGTGAGTCACAGACTGGGTGCCCTGGCAGCCCCGTTCTGTGAGTCTCATGACAAAAATACTTGTTTTATTTTAAACTCACACTGTATTTTCACATTAAATAACTGACTTTATTTCAGTGAATTTGAGGAAGTGTTTATTATATATATAAGGCATTGTGCTAAGCACTGGAAGGGTTGATTGAGACATAATTTCCGCCTGAAGGAACCTTCTTGGTGAGGATAGATGCACATCAAGATGTGAAAAATGTGATCTGAGCAACTGGCACCAGAATTCTTCGTAAGGAGGGACCTGACTTGATAAACAATGAGGAGGTGGGACAGGATATGAAACCTGAGAACAGGAATGAGGCAGTATTAAGAATGGCTTCACCGTAGCACAGAAAGGGGAAGAATTTACTTTCGTACTTAAAAGTTGGGCAGAGGGAAAGGATAGTTAGAAAGGGAGTGAGAGAGAGGAGCCAAACACTGGTTTGAGGTGGGTGACTAAAGATGCTGGACCAGATGACATATCCTGTGTTGGGATAATTGACTGCCATGTAAGAGCCAAGGATGCTCAGTGAGAGGCTGCTGCTGCTTGAAATGGAAAGCCCTCCTGTTCTTCTGTGCTTTTTTCTTTTTCTTTTCTTTTTTTTTTTTTTTTGAGGGGGTGTGGGAAGAAGGGGAAGGATCACAGAAGGCTTTGAGCTGTGTTTCTGAGACCATCGAGTAGAGCAGGAATGGGAGGTATGAAATCAAAGTGGGAACCTGGAAGCAAGCATGCGCATGAAGTATAAATGCCACTGAGATTGCAGAAACCTTTGGGCAGCTCTGGGCCAGTCTCCTCCAGCTCTCAAGGGCTCGGGAAGCCTCAATTGATATCTGCATGTCTGGGTTAAACTTCTAAAATGCATGGCTAGTGTGCAATGATGAGTTGTCATGCAAAGAATTAATTCTAACTTGGATTAATTTAGGCTTCTCTGGAAGAGACTTCGTAGCTAAGCCTTGGAGGATGAATGTGATTTTTTTTTGTCTTTTTTTTAGGGCCACACATGCAGCATGCGTAAATTCCCAGGCTAGGGGTTGAATCAGAGCTGCAGCTGCCAGCCTACACCACAGCCACAGCAACTCAGAATCTGAGCCGTGTCTGCAACCTACACCACAGGTAACGGCAATACCGGATCCTTAACCCACTGAAGGCGGCCAGGGATCGAACCCACGTCCTCGTGGGTATTAGGTTTGCTACCGCTGAGCCATAACTGGAACTGTAGTGAATGTGATTTTAAATGGAGGAAAGGGGCATATGATCCAGAGGGAATGCATGAGTCTTGACCTTGACTGCCAAGTGCGTGACCAATATAGGGGATGCGGAACTGGGCCAGGTGGGTAGGATATAAAATGTGTGTGGTAGGAGGTGGAGAGGTGGACTGTGGTCAGATTCTGAAAGGCCTTAAACACCATGCCGAGTGAGTTTTATCCTAAACTAGATCCAAAGAAGAAAACTGGAGATATGAAAGTTTAACTGTAAAGTGGAGATTTTGAAAGCTAGAGGTGTATTCTGAGAGCATGTAAATTCACGATCCTCAGACTTCCCACCTCCACACCTGAAGGCTGACCTACTCCCATTCCTAAGAATGGAGCTGTGGTAGGTGGTGTGGAGAGAAGTGAAACATGGACGCAGAGGGTGGTGGTGGAACTAGAAGGGGTGGGAGGAATCTGAGACACGTTTTGGCAGTAAAGTTGCTGTTAGAACATCAGGAGTGTTATAGAGGGAATTCTTGGTTTTGAGGTAGTTAACTCAAAGGATATTGTTGAGATCCATGTCGTAAGAGGAGTTGTAACAGGTGTATGGGTGTGTGTGTGTTCGGGAGATGAATGGAGGAGATAATGAGTTTGTTTTGGATGTGTTGAGTCTCAGACACCAATAGGACAGTTACACAGAGATGTCCAGCAGTCAGCTGGAAACATAAACCTGGGGCTGCAAACTCAACTCATTCTGGTATGACCTATGAATATTGCCAAGGCTCAGAGAAGGATTGAATAGAATCCAGGTGTTTCTGCTCTGCTGGCACATTCCTTACCCAGCAAGTAATATGTTCCATTCAAGCCCCCAGTGGCTTCCACCCACATGGATGAGGGCAGTTTTTACTCAGTCTACTGATTCAAATGCTAATCTCTTCTAGAAACACTCATCGACATACTCAGACGTAATGTTTTACCAGCAGTCTGGGTATCCCTTAGCCCAGTACGTAAAATTAAAATTATCCATCACCCTTTGTAACTTTAAAGAATTCACTTTGAACTCCTGTTGTTTTGGGTCAGCATTTGACATTGTGTTTGAACCCTCTGCTTTGTGAAATGAGGCCAGTAATGCCCGTACTATTTGCTCCATCTCTTTTCTATCTTCCCCCTTCTAAATTTTCTCAGCTGTATTTTTTATTTTTATTTTTTTAAATTATCAAATAGTAAGTTTGACTTTTCCAGGGAACCAGTAACAGCTCTGTGAATCACATAAAATACACATGGAAATTTGTGTAACCACCATCACAATCAGGCTATAGTGTGCTTCCATCACCCAAAAAAACTCCCGCTTTGTAGTCACAGCCTTTTACCCCTGGCAGCTGCTGATCTGTTCTCTGCCACTACAGGTTTGCCTTTTCCAGAACGTCTTAGACATGTAATCATATGGTCTGCAATTATATGAGCCTAGCTCCTTCCCTTGAGATTCTTTCCTGTTGTGTATATCAACGGCTCTTCCTTTGTATTTTCTTGTTTTTATTCCATTGCTGGGTAGTATTTTATACTTCGTTAATCCATTCACTCACTGAAGGACATTTGGGTTGTTTTCTGTTGTTGGTAACTATGAATTCAGCTGATAGAAACATTCATGCACAAGTTTTTGTATGAACATAAGTCTTGGTTTATCTAGGGTAAATACCCATGAATGAGATTACTGGGTCATATGTGAAGTGTGTGTTTAACTTTATAGGAAACTACCAAACTATTTGCTGGAGTGGCTGTAAACATGGCAGATCCCATCAACAATGTATGAGAGTTCCAGTGGCTCCTCATTCTCACCAGCACCTAATACTGTCAGGTTTTTTTTTGTTTTGCTCTTAGCCATTCTAATAGGTGTGAGGTGGCATCTCATCATGATTTAAATTTGTATTCCCCTAATGGCTAATGACATTGAATATCTTCGTATTTTTTATTTGTTTTCTATATATTATTTTGGTGAAACATCTAAGTCTTTTGTCCTGTTTTTTTAAACTGGGGTTTTTATTTTTATTACCGTTGTATTTTGAGAATTCTGTATTTATTTGGATGTGAGTCTTTTGTTGCATCTGCAGTTTGAAAATATTTTCTCTCAGTCTGTAGCTTATATGGTCATCCTTTTCACAGTGTCTTTCCCAATACAAAAGTTTTAACTTTTTGATAAAGTCCAATTTAGTATTTTTTTCTTTTATGGGTTGTGCTTTTGGTGTCCTGCCTAAGTACTCTTTGCCTAACTCCAGGTCACAAAGATTTCTCATGTGTTTTCTTCTAGAAATGTTATAGTTTGACATTTTACACTTAGATCTATGATCCATTTTGAACTAAATTTGTGTTCAAGGTGTGAGGTTTAGGTGTAGTTTCCTTTCTTTGCGTATGGATGTCCAATTGTTCCAACATCTTCTGTTGGAAACACCAGCCTTTCTCTATTAGGTTGCCACTGCACCTTCATCAAAAATCAGTTGACTGCATTTGTGTGGATCTGTTTTTGAATTCTCTTTTCTATTCCATTAATCTATGGACCTATCCCTTCACAGTACCATGCCAATTTGACTACTGTACCTATAGTAAGTCTTAAAATCAGATAATATGAATCCTCCAAATTTTCTTTGCCAAAATTGCTTTGTCCATTTGGTTCCTTTCCCTTTCCATGTAAATTTAAGAATCAGCATGTCTATATCTATCTAAAATTCTTATCGGGATTTCAATTGGCACTGTGTTATATTCATAGGTTAACTTGGGGGAGAATTGATATCTTTACTATGTGGAGTCCTCCAGTTAATGAACATAGTATATCTCTTCATTCAATTAGGTCTTTTTTATTTCATCAGCATTTTATGGTATTTAGAATCCAAATCCTGTGCATATTTTGCTTGATTTATGCATAAGCATTTCATGTGTACTTGGAGCTGTTTTAAGGTATCATGGTTTTTTTTTTTAATTCCAGTTTCCGATTGTTTATTACTAATGTATACAAATGTGATTAAAATTTTTTTGTGTCGATTTGTGTCCAATAACCTTGCTGAACTCACACTCGCTTTTTGTGTATTGAAAATTTCTATCTAGAAAATCATGTTGTCTGTGAATAGGACCGATTTTATTTCTTCTACCCTTGCTGAACTCACACTCGCTTTTTGTGTATTGAAATTTTCTACATAGGAAATCATGTTGTCTGTGAATAGGACCAATTTTATTTCTTCTAACCTTGCTGAACTCACACTCGCTTTTTGTGTATTGAAAATTTCTACCTAGAAAATCATGTTGTCTGTGAATAGGACCAATTTTATTTCTTCCTTTCCATGTATCCAGTAACCTTGCTGAACTCACACTCACTCTTTGTGTATTGAAATTTTCTATGTAGAAAATCATGTTGTCTGTGAATAGGACCAATTTTATTTCTTCCTTTCCAAGCTGTATCCCACTTATTTCTTTGTTTTATCTTACTGTTCTCACTAGGACTTCCATTTATGATGCTGAATAAGAGTAGTGGGAATATCTTTGCTTGGTCCTGATCTTAGAGGGAAAATATTTCCTTATTAAGTATAATGTCAGCTACAGTTTTTTTGGTTGATGCTCTTTATCAAGCTAATAAAATTTCTTTTCATTCCTATATTGATGAGAGCTTTTGTCATGAATGAATGTTGAATTTTATCAGATGTTTTGTCTGCCTCAGTGTATGTGATCATGTGATTTTTCTTCTTTAGACTATTAGTATGGTGGATTTTATTAATTGATTTTTCCATATTGAGTCAGCCTTGCATTCTCAGAGTAAACTTCACATTGTTATAGTTTATTATTCTTTTTAATGTATTACTTGATTCTATCAACTTCTTCATAGTTAAGGATAATAACATTTGCCTTCTGTAGTGTAACCATAGTTAAGTGTTTCTTGTTTTGCTCTAAAACAGTCCCTTAAAAATTGAGGTCCGTAGAGGGAAGGTAACTTGCCCACATTATGCCACTGATAAATGGTGGATCCAGGATCCTATTCAAGGTGAGGGGGCTCTGGAACCCTCATTTTTAACTGCAAAAAAGGCTGCCTCCCATTGATAGAAGGCTGATGGGCCCCTCCATGGGTGATTCATTCCAGCAAAACCAGACTCAAATGCTTCCTTAAGTGGTAACTCAGCCAGAAAATTGTAGAGCTGACCCTTGAGCCCAGCTCTTTGCACTATACCATACAGCCTTCTTAACAACTACCCAGTGAATATACCTTTGGCAGCCCAGCAGCACCAAAAGAAGTGATCAGGGAGGAACAAAGGATGTCAGGAGCATGGACCACAGAGACATCATGTGGGGTGTGGAGGATTACCTGCAGGTGCTAAATAAATAGGGACGGAAGGGCCTGGCAGTCTTCTCTGGTGGGGTCCAGAACTGGAGCGAGATCCAAGGGTGATTATAGAATTATAGAGCACATGTGCTAAGCAGCCCAGGTCTGGTGACCTAGGAGCCCAACCCAGGTGGGTTTGGAAGCGGGTTCTGGAATGGATAAGCATGTCATCGGGTCCAGCAGTGAGACCCTTTCAGTGCTGTCTTGGGCCAAGCTGTGAGTCATTGTTCCTCTGGGATCAAATCCAAGTCCAGCTTCTGTCAGAGTCTCCATCCAAAGGACCCACGAAACTAGTCTGTGAGAAAAGAAAGTCTGGGTTCACTTATATTATCATCTGTAATAGGTGACATACTTTGGAAACATCTTGAACTTTCTAGAAATTTTGGAATTTAACCCCTCTTGGTTATTTTTGTGACCTTTTTCTCCTTTCACATTCGGGCAGTGCTCATAACCATTATTTCAGAGTCAACCAAGGGAAACCACGTGCTGAAAACCCTGCATTTCTCTCTGCAGCCAGCAGAGAGGTGTGAGAGGAGGGGGCCTAGGGGACCAACAGGGTTGGCCGGTACAAGCTTCGGTGTTACCTGAAGAGGGAGTTTCAGGTGCAGGTTGTTTACACTCGAGGGTATCAGCCTCATGGCATAGGGTTACTCTGAGCACTTTCCATTTTAACTGCTCTCAGCCCTCCCCCTGCCGGGACGACTGCCCCTTCACATTTAATGCACTAACCAGACTGTTCTCAGAGTCCGTCAGCAGCCTTGTCTGCCCTTTCTGGCCCTGGCATAGGCCGAGCACTTAGCTCCTTGGGTCCCGGCCCCACCCCACCCCAACCCTTCCTTTTCCTTCTGATGCCCTTCTCTGCCCCCTCCTTCCTGCTCTGGCTGTCACATTGCAGCTGAAACAACATCTGATGTGATCCCCGGCCAGAGGGCAGCAGGACCTTCCCAGCTGCAGGCTTGCCATGCGTTTCCTGAGTGTTCAGCCTTCACTGTTTTCCTGGGTAATGTCATTACTAAGAGGTGAACAGCTTGGTGGTTGAAAGACCCTGACTGGCCTGGGCTCACCTCTCAGCTCTTCCCTTACTAGCCTGCTGCCCTCTGCACCTTATCTGTGAACTGGACATAATACTCATAACTAGTACCTACATCATGGGATTGTCCGAGTGCCCTTAAACTGAATTAACACCCGGAAATACTTGTCAAGGTGCCTGGCACGTACAAATGCCTTCCCACTTCTTTTTGTCGTTGTTGTGTCGGTCCCCTTTGCTTGTTGCAGCCTCCTTTCCCAGACTCCAAAGTCACCTTTGTGTGCACGGTAAAGAGGAGGAACCAGGTCTCAATGAAAGTCAGTTACTTCAAATGAAAGAGTGGAGGAAGTCACAGGTTTCAAGCTTCAGTGAATGGGAGAGAGCTTTTAACAGATAGAGTAATGTTGGAAGTGATGAGCTGGAATTAACCAGAGTAGCGTAATTTCACTAGTTTGCAAAGTAGTGTGCTGGGATGGGAGCATGTTTCTTTTTGATAGTACTTTTTGTCTAAATTAAATAGAAGATAGGAAACCTCAACCATTTTTTGAGACATCATTCAAACTGTGTATCATTTCTTAGCAATTCTTAGTGCCAGGCCCTTGACTACCAAAGCTGAGCTTTTTCTTTTCTTTCTGTCTTTTTTTTTTTTTGAGTTTACAAGATTCTTCTAGGTCCAACATGGATTTTTAAATCAGGCTTTCTCATAATTTAAATTTTAGTCATAAAAACCTAGGAATATTAGCATAATCAAATAAGAGAATGGTGCTGAATTGAATCCCAATTTCTAGGTCATAGTGACCAAAGGATAAAAGTGTGGATACAGTTTGAAGAATCAGGGCCGTGGTGTTACCTCAAAGGCAGTGGTTTCTCTCCCCATACCTGCATGTTTTGTTGGAGCAGACAGATGTCCACACTCTAGGGTCTAAAGTTTATACAGAGTTCATTTCAACTAGATACTGATAAGTTACAGTTTTTTGTTTTTGTTTTTAAAGCTGGATATGAAATTCCTGTTGTGGCTCAGTGGGTTGAGAACAGACTAGCATCCATGAGGACACAGGTTTGATCCCTGTCCTCAGTCAGTGGGTTAAGGATCCCACGTTGCTGCAAGCTGTGGCGTAGGTCATAGATGTGGCTCGGATCCTGCGTTGCTGTGGCTATGGTGTAGGCCGACAGCTGCAACTTCAATTCGACCCCTAGCCTGGGACCTTCCAAATGCCGCAAGTATGGCCCCGAAAAGAAAGAAAGAAAAAAAAAGGTTTAAAAAAAATGCTGGATATGCTGCTACTAAAAGGGAAATGGCTCATTTTTTGCATGTTAAGAGTTCCCACTCAAAAATAAGAGGAAGAACAATATATAAAAGCTATAATAGTTGGCAAGATATGAGCAGTGCTATAATTACAAATGATATACTTTGGAGAAGGTGTGGATCACACAAGGAAAAGACTAGTTGAGAAAGTTTTTTAAAAAAGATCTTTTTTAAAAAAAGAAAAGATCTTGTAGAGGAAACTGGTTTTGATGTAGAGCTTAAAGGAGAAGTAAAAGTTTTGGCAGGTACCGCAGAGCTGGGGCAGTGGGAACATTCCCAGAAGAGACAGAAGCATGAGCATGAGCTTGGAGGTACAGCATGTAGGTGGTGGGACTACTTGATTACACTGGTGTGGGGAGAAAAATGTCAACATTGGTAAGTAAAACTCAGGGAAGCATAGAGAAATGCAGTCAAGCCCAGGAGATATATTAATGAGGACTTGGAGTTTTTTTATCCCAAGGGAAGTGGAAAACCCTTGCAGGTTTTGAGCAGAGTGATCTTGACCTTGAACTTGATCTGGGTGGCAGGTGCTCTGCTATGTGTAAGCATGTTGTTCTAGGAACAGCAACAACAAAAGAGACTTCTTATCTGGCCTTCCAGGATCAGGAGGCTTCCTGGAAAACAGCCAAGAGAGAAGTGTAAAATGAGCAGAGAGATTAGCTTGAGCTAAGGTCCAGAGGTGAGCTCCAGCACAGAAGGCTCAAGAAGTGGAAGGTCTGGGCTGGTCACTAAGGGCCTTGTGCAACAAGAAGGGATTTGCAGCACTTGATCCCCAGGGCAGGGAGGAGTCAGCAGAGACTTTTATGGAGGGGAGGGACATGCTAAGTGTCCCTTATACTGGTCCCTCTGGTGGCTCTG
The DNA here is from genome assembly GCA_004024745.2 of Catagonus wagneri. Lineage (NCBI taxonomy): Eukaryota > Metazoa > Chordata > Mammalia > Artiodactyla > Tayassuidae > Catagonus > Catagonus wagneri. The sequence goes on along the minus strand of PVHT020000105.1, from coordinate 14,420,010 downwards.
AGGAGGAGGGCAGGGCAGGAGGCATGAAGACAGGTGAGGCATCCGGAAGCGCTGGTGGCCTGCATTAAGTCTGCATCATGGGGATGGAGAAAAGAAGCCAGATTCCAGAGTCATCACTCAGGAAAAATCGGTAGGAGTTTGTGATTGTGTGGCTGTTGAGATCGAGGGAAGGGTCTGAGATGGCCTCCAGGTCCTGGGGCAGGGAGTTAGCTGCCAGCACATGGTAACCAAACTGATGCCAGGGGATGAGATGACTTACGGATGGACTTCTTCTTGGGTGTAGAAAGTAGGACCAGACTCCCCTGTAGCCTGTAGTCCCAGCTGACGGGTCTTAGCCCTGCTTTACCTCCTGATCAGGAAGTGGTGCTGTGAGGCGGCTCTCCTCCAGAATAATAGTCCAGGGTCTGTAGATAGTTGTTTAAAAACCAGGTTTGAAAAAAAAAAAA
>PVHT020000105.1:14291959-14404114 GCA_004024745.2 Catagonus wagneri | reverse complement strand
CCACGCATCATGCACCCCCAGGTCCTCTCTGCCTGCGCCCCCTTTGCCAGGCGCTAACAACAGCGGTGAAGCCCCACCGCCGCTGCCCCCCAAGTCCCCCAGCTTCCAGGCCCAGCCAGCGAAGCCCAGCGCGCAGGCCCTGCAGGCCCCGCCGGCCCCTCCGGGATCGGGATCGCAGACATTCCTGCAGAAGAAGAGGCCCGGCCGAGGCCCCGGTAAGCACTGCTGTCCTGGTCCAGGGTGGCTATCAGAGGATCATTTGATCGTTGGCAGCAACTGCGGAGGTGCAAGGGACACGGCCAGAGGCCTGCACCTGCAGGCCACTTGGGGACTCCAGGGGACGTCTTAGTTCTGCAGATTTTGTTTTAGAGCAAACCTGTGCAGCGCCCCCTCTGGAGCACAGTGGGGAAACTTGCTGTACAGGACTTCATGTTAAAGACGGGAAGCCGAGGATGAGGGAGACAGGAAGCCTCGTACAAGATCACACAGACCACACGCCAGGGCGTCTGGTCTTGATCGCCTTGCCATTACCAGCTGTACGACGCTGTATAGTCGCTTAGCCTGTCTGCTTCCTTCTCATCCGCGAAACGAGCATAGCTGTAGTTCCCCTTCAGGCAGTTGTGGGAACAGTGAGATCTAGAGAAGGGTTATTTATTTCTATCACCAGACTCCAAATCTGTTCCCGAGAACAGAGGCTGTGGGTGCAGCTGTTGCCGGAACTAGCTCTCCTTTTTAATTTTTGTCTGAGTTATTACAGTCTGACTCCCAGCCAGGATCGTCCCTGGCCCTCAGTAGATTAGATTAGCCTTCTGCCTTATTTTTGGCAGTTTCTCCAGCTCAAGAAAACTGAGGGTCCACATTTTCAGCCAAACATTAAAAATAACCCCTTCATATATCCAGCAGAGATGGTTCTGTATGAATATATATGCCCCATGCCTGCTTTCCATGAAGTGGTGAGGCTTTAGTCACCTTTGGTGTCCTAAATAGCAAACCACACATCCACGCACACCCATACACACACACACTCTTAAACACCCACATCTACGCATACACCCCAACACAAATCCAAAAGTACACGCACACATATGCCCTGGTTTTTCAGAAAATCTTTTGATGCAATATCAAAAGATTAAATGTATATCCTTGACTTAAAAATTATACAAGCTCATTGTAGACCAAACAGAAAAAAATTGAAATCACCCAGAAATAAAAACTGTCGTATTTGGATTTATTTCTTTTCTTTTTTTCTGAATATATCTACATATTTACATGGCTTATACTATTTCCTGTGCTGTTTTTGTTTACAATTATATTAATAGCAATTTTGATATAATTTGCTATTTGTCAAATCATTAAAATGTATCTCTAAGGATATTAATATGATAATTGGTATACACCATATTTCTAGTGTTAGATATTTAAAGTGATTCTGTTTTTTGCTGTTATGGGTAACATTATATTGCAGAAAACACTTTTGTAGCAATTATAGTCTATGTTTTGGATTTTTTTTTTTTTTAGACTCCTGAAAAGGAATTTCTGGTGCAAAAAAATAAGATTATTTTTAAGGCTTTTGATCCTAAGAGAGAAGGTTTTAATCATTCTTTTTTCAACAAATTAATCATCATACGATTCAGCATTAGTACTGGTGAGCCCCTTCTGACACTTGTGATTCTTACATGTTCAAGGTGTGATGAAAAAAAAAAACAAACTCTTGATGCTTTAGATCCAGAGAGATCTGAATTCAAATCCTGCCTTCCCACCCACTCATGTGTGACTTTATGCCAGTTTTTAAAAATGTTCTTGAACTTTGACTTTTTTTTAATTTGACGAATAGAAATAATAATAACAACACTTTCACATAGGACTGCTAGGCATATTAGTTGAGAAAATGTTCCAGAAGTGCTTTTCAGGGAGCTGAGCTCAGCAGTGTGATTTCCTGTCTTTCTCTCTAAACCATGTGAGGGGCAGCTTTTCACCCAGAGAGGGGTTAGCAGCCCCTTGGCCTCTTTAGTCTGCTTGTGGGAGTAAGTAAATCCTAGTGGATCCTGGTACGGAGGAGGGAAGCCCAGCAGAGTGGGTGGAAGGGGTCTGGAGAGAGGGGAGAGCGAGCAGATGGGAGCCGAGGGGAGAGGAGAACTGCTGGGGGCACCTTCACAGGCTCCAGAGCTGCAGACCCGCGGCCAGGGATGGAGGCTTGCCTGGCCTCTTAAGCTGTGTCTTTGGACGTGAAACCTGGTTTTCCATGAACAGCATGAAGGTAATTTCTGCTTCGTGCCAAGTGCAGGGAAGAGAAAGAGGTTGTAATTGTGAACGTGTTGGCACAGATTACAGTTGGTGCAGTTGCCATCCCCTCAAGGTCAGGGTGAAGCGTCGAATACCTGCGTTGATGTGCCAAGGCAGCGGGCTGTTAATTGCCAGATGAGTCATACACAAAAGTCTTGGCAGAGGACAAGTCTCCCACAGAGGTGGTCAGGGAGGGCTGATGAAGTAGGTGGGGGTTGAGTTGAGCCTTGGCGGGCAGGTAGGATTTAGATTGACTGGAAGGGGAAACAAGAGTCTGCGATGCAGGGGAGTCAGCGTGAGCAGAAACCGTGGGGGCAGGAGCAACCCCCACCCCCACCCCCACCCCCTACCAGCCTGTTCATCCAGCCCCTCGCCGAGCCTCTCCTGGAGACAGTCCCTTCCCTGGCTTAGGGCTCTGTCGAGGTTCCCCTTCCATGGGCCGTCACAAAGGGTGTCATCATCCTTAGTATCACAGCAGCTAGCGTTTATTGAACCCTTACTACATGCTACTTGACTTTATTTTTTATTTTTTGTCTTTTTTACGGCCACAACCGTGGCGTATGGAGGTTCCCAGTCTAGGGGTTGAACTGGAGCTGCAGCTGCTGGCCTACGCCACAGCCACAGCCACGTCAGATCTGTCTGCGACCTACACTACAGCTCACAGCAACGCTGGACCCTTAACCCACTGAGCGAGGCCAGGGATCAAACCCACATCCTCACGGATGCTAATCAGATTCATTTCCGCTGAGCCAGGACAGGAACTCCGCTGCTTTAATCAACTTGTTTAACCTTCTCAACAACCTTAGAAGGTGTGTGTACTATTGTATTCCCATTTTATAGGTGAGGAAACTGAGGCACAAAGAAGTTGTCATTACTCCAGTGGGAGGACTGGGGTTCAGTCCCAAGCAGGTTGGCTTCAGAGGCTTTCCTTTTATCACCATATCGTATTACATCCAGCCATCTCAATGCCTCCCCTCGCACAGAAGCTTATAGCATCTGCTGTCCCCGTTCCTGTTATCTGAGTGCACCGTCATCTTTTCTGTCAGGGACCAGTGGGGGAAAGCTAAACCCACCCCCAGCACCCCCTGCGAGATCACCCACCACAGAGCTTTCAAGCAGGAGCCAGCAGGCCCCAGCCTGGACCCCAGCCCCGCAGCCCGGAGGTCAGCTTCGGAACGGAAGCCTGCACATCACCGGTAAGCGGGGCCCAGCGTCCACCACGCTGGCTGCCAGTGAGGGAACGTCTCCCCGTTTCAGGGTTGGGGGGAGCCTCCCAGCCCCCGGTGCTGTCACTTCAGGGGGTGTGCTACCCAAGAACAGGGCGCTCACTCTAGCACTGAACAACCCTACAGGTTGTGTTAAATTGGGTTTCTCCCAAGGCTTTCTTGGGGGGGGGGGGCTCCAGAGCCAACTCTCCAACCTTCTGATGGAGATTAGAGAGAGAAAAGAAAACTAACATGGAATCTGTGTGTGAGTTTCTCAGTCTGTCTCCATGGAGAAAATCAGGAAAGAGCTTGAAAGATAGAGTGACTTGGACAAGGTGAGAGGCTGGATGGAAGGCCTACCCTCAGAGGAACAATTAGGACAAAAAGATGCAGATAGGAAAGAAAGTTATTTGAGGTCAGGTTGTGACCAAAAATGTCTGGATCCCTTGGGCTGAGCTGCTGTCAGACACAAAGCCTAGAATACAAAGCAGGGACTCAACCCATGAAACAGCCAGAAAACCCCTCTCCTCTTGCCCTCAGGAGCTCAGGGCACAGCCCTCCTGCTTGGGAGACCCAGGGCCCCGCCCGACACAGGCTGTGCTCCTGCCCACCAGCCAAGCTGAGGACTCTTATTCTGCCCCCTCCTCCAGGAGCACAGGGAGGGGCTTCAGGCCATGCGAACTTTGCTGGTCCTTTGTCACTGCCAAGTTCCCCACCTCTGACTCTGGACCCTGGATAGGCCTGCTCCCTTTAGATGCTTCCTTAAGATGTTGGTTGAAGTAAGTTGGGGTGGATAATGGGGAGAGCCTGAGATTTCGCTTTTTCTGATCCCGTCTCGTCCCAGCTAAACAGTGAAATATTGAGATGAATGGATGTCTTGGGGGGTGGGGGGAATAGTCCTGCCTTGAAAACCTTGCACTGGGCAGGCAAACCTGCATGCCCCTGGAAATTATCAAAACTTGGGTCATCATAGTAACCAGAGTAATTCTGTGTTTCCTGTGTGTGCAGATGACTTTGAGTCTAAATTCACGTTCCATTCTATGGAAGACTTTCCTCCTCCGGACGAGTATAAGCCGTGCCAGAAGACTTACCCCAGCAAGATCCCCAGAAGTAAGTACAGCTTGATAAGACTCCTGGTTTTCCCTGACCGTCCAGAAGTAGGTGCTTGGATGTCCTGACCGGCCACAGGCTGTAAAGGATGATATCAGGATTTCACTATGCTATCGCAAGGATGCAGTGCTGTTCATACTTCTGGAAGTTTCGGAACATTTATTTGTCCTAATCGCCAAGGGTTCACTTAAGGCTTTTTACAGAACCCCAGGTTTAATTATTTGGCATTGGATTTGATGCTTACATTTATCCCTCGTCTCTCCCTACCTGGGACTTTGAACTGAGGAGCTAAACAGCCCAAGATAAGAGCAGAATGGGATGCAGGAGCTTTGCATTCATAGTTGGGGGAAGAACCCCAGGACCCTCAGTTCAAAACACTGACTGACTGTGAAATAGAGAATGTCCTTAGGTGAATGGTTCATACTTGACCAGGTGTTGGAAGGACCTCAAAATCTAAAAACCAACCTGCAACTAGACCAACTAAATCAGAATATCTAGGGTAGAACCCAGATGTCAGTGTTTTTGAAGACTGCCGGGTGATTCCAGTGTCCATACAAGGCTGACCGTCCTAGCCCAGTGGGAGCCTTCCTCCTCCTGATTTCATCGTGCAGCCGGGACCCAAGACAGGCTTCACCTGGCTTCCCCGTCCAGCCCTAACTAAGAGTGGAAGAGAAACACTGGCCAGCCTGCCGTGCACGGCCAAACGGGCAGGGAGGCCAGTGCTGTAGGAACATGGGACGCAAAGGAAAGCATACTAGGTGTGGACTGCACAGTGATGCTGCCTGTTAGTTAACATAATCCTTGTCCTCGGCTGAGCCAACCAAGCCAGGCACGAGCTGGGAAGAGGGAGACCGAGCCAACAACCTGGGTGAGAGTCAGTGTGTTTTCTACCCCACAACTTGAGTCAGCCCCCCAATCCCAGACATAGATGGACCAGCACAGGAAATCATCAGTGTCCAGGGCGAGCCCACCACCAGGAAGCTGGCTTCCCCGCCGCCCCCCGGGGCATGCAGAAGTTCTTAGGCCAGCTTGTCGAGCCTGTGCCAGAGCAGTGACAACACTGGATCCTTAACCCACTGAGCCACCAGGGAACTCGAACCTCGCTCTTTGACGCTCTCCTTTCAGGGACTTTGGGGCAGTCCCTTCCCCGGGGTTCAGCTCCTGCAGGACAGACCGGGGAGCGTCAAGCACCAGCCTGCTCTATGCTGAGGTCCAAGATCCTCACGGGATCCGTCTGGGCAGATCTTTCTCTGCCAGCCTGTGGGATTGCACATGTAGAGAGAAGTGACATGTACGCTTTTTTAATGTAAATATTGACTCTTGAACAATGCATGCCTTCAGGTCCCCACCCTCCACCTCCACCTGCAAGCCCATTGTATCCTGGGATGCGGCGGATTCAACCAACTATGGACTCTGTTGTCCTGTAGTATTTACTATTGAAAAACATCAACATGGAGTTCCTATTGTGGCTTAGCGGAAGCGAACCCAGCTAGTATCCATGAGGACATGGGTTCAATCCCTGGCCTTGCGCAGTGTGTTAAGGATCCGGTGTTGCCATGAGCTGTGCTATAGGCTCCGATCCCGCATTGCTGTGGCTATGGTGTAAGCCGGCAGCTACAGCTCTGATTCAACTCCTAGACTGGGAACTTCCATATGCCTTGAGTGCGGCCCTAAAAAGCAAAAAAAATAAATAAAAGGAAAACATCCACATATACGTGGAGCCGTGCAGTTTAAACCCATGCTGTTCAAGGTGACCTGTGCCCCTTCTTTGAATTCGGAGAGAGGGAGAGGAGGAGAGAGGAGCAGCCTGTGCGGCCCTGTGCAGGCTCCTTGTGCCCTTACATAGCACGTGGGGCTTGCTCGTAGTTCCTAAATGCCCCCAAACACTGTCATGCCCTCTCGCGGTGTGTGCAGGCATTCCAGGCAGAGCACGGCACAATCCAGGAGAGGGGCACGGCAGTGTTGGGGCAGACGGAGCATTCCTCAGTAAACCGGCAGCCAGGTTTCAGAGACGGGACCTAGAAGGGTCCAAGCAGGTCCCTCTCTTCAACTCTCCAGATAAAGAGGGCGGAGCGAGCCTAGGCATGCTATCCTACGGGAGGTGCCTACACACGAAAAGGACGAGGGTACGTCTCCTCCTAACACGAAGGGTGTTTATCCCTTCTGAGGCACTGGAACTTGAACCTATGAGCAGAGAACTGTCAATAAGATGCTAACCACCGCCAATGCCGTAAGCGGTCCTGTCGTGGACCCCCTCGGGTGTGCCTGGCAGGGTTCTCGGGGCTTTGCAGACCTTATCATGAGCCTTAATGTAGTAGGTTTACACGCAGGGGAAAGGAGGTCCAGAAAGGCCAAGTGACTTGCCTAAGTCATCCCAGCAAGTAAGAGGCAGAGCCAGGAATTTCAGATCCAGGTGAATCGGAGCCAGAGCCAGTGCTGCTTCCACGCAGCCGTGGTGAACTCTGAGAAGGGACGTGATTAGATCTAGGCTGAGTTGGATAACTGGTGGCTTGATCAGAAGGGGGAGAGACCAAGGTGAGGACACCTGTGGCTTTGATAAGTGTGCACGGGAGACAGGATGGAGGGGGTGAGGGTGGCCCAGGTTTGGGGATGCAGGAGCAAGGGAAACGGGGGGCGCCGAGAGCCTCTGAGTGTCTGCCTGGGCTGGGATGGATGATGTGGCCCTGAGGAGGAGCAGGAGGGGAGCTGATTTCAGGAGGAGGCGAGGTGAGACGACCGGGCGACGCAGGGGAGCTGCCCCGGGCAGGCTGGGCAGGAGGCACGCAGATCTGAGACTGAGGGCTGAGCGTCAGGAGTGGGAACTAGGTTTGCGGGTCATTAGCTTGGAGCCCTACCCTAAACCAGGGGTCAGCAAACATTTTCTTTAAAGGGCCAGAGAGGACAGGTCTGAGGTTCTACCAGCCATCTGGGTCTGCGCAACTGCTCAGCTCTGCCATTTTGATGTGCAAGCTGCCACAGACGGTACACAAACCAACGGGCATGGCCGTCTTCCAGTAAAACGTTATTTGCAAAAGCAGGTGCCAGCTGGATTGGGTCTGCTGGCTGGATTTTGCTGATCTCTCTGCCCTAAACCACTCCAGAAAAACAAGGGTCTTAAAAAAATCCCTTTCTGTCACCCAGCCTTTCTCACTAATGGGCCGCAGGGTCCTTCTGGCTTTAGACTCAGCAGATTCTCATCTACATTAGCTGCCTTGGGAGCCCGGCCTAGTCTCATTCCAGAGGACAGAACGGCCACATCCCACGCAGCTCGCCGGGAGGGCACAGGTGACCATCTCGGATCCGATTCCTGGCACGGGAACTCTGTATGCAGAGGGTCGGCCCAAAAAGGAAAAAAAAAATGCATGACGTGAAATTTGCCGTCTGAACCATTTTTAAGTGTACAGTCCAGTAGTGTTAAATTCATTCCCACGGCTGTGTAGCTCATTTCCAGACCTCTTTCACCTTGCAAAACTGAAACTCTGTACCCGTTAAACAACTCCCCATCCCCCCCACCCCCCACCCCCCTGCAACCACTTTTCTGCTTTCTGACTCTGTGGCTTTATGAGTTTGGCTACTCTTGGTACCTGCTACACGTAGAATCGTGCTATCTGTTTGGCTTTTTGAGACTGGCTTATTTCACTGAGCATAATGTCCTCAATATTAATTTATGGTTAGCATATGTCAGAATTTCCTGCCTTTTTAAGGCTGAATAATATTCCATTGTATGGATTTACCGAGTTTGTTTATTGATTCATCCATCCATAGACATTTGGGTTGCTTCCATCTTTTGGCGGTTGCGAAGAATACTGCTGTGTACACGAGTGTATGGCTAACTCTTGGAGACCTTGGCTAACTCTTGGAGACCTTGCTTTCAAGTCTTTTGTGTTTATACCCAGACATGGAATTTCTGGATGATACGGTGATTCTCTTTTTAATTTTTTGAGGAAATGCCACATAGGTTTCCACTTTACGTTCCTACCAAGAGTGCACAAGTGTTTCAATTTCTCCACATCCTCACTAAGACTTGTTATTTTCTGCTTTTGGTGTTTTGTAGCCTTCTTGATGGATGTGAAGTGGTATCTCATTGTGACCCAGGTCCTTCTTTATTTTATTATTATTATTATTATTATTATTATTATTTTGCTTTTTAGGGCCTCACCCATGACATATGGAGGTTCCCAGGCTAGGGGTTGAATTGGAGCTGTGGCCTGTGGCCTGTGCCACAGCCACAGCCACAGCAACGCGGGATCCGAGCTGCATCTGCGACCTCCACCACAGCTCACGGCAATGCCGGATCCTTAACCCACTGACCAAGGCCAGGGATTGAACCCACCACCTCACGGTTCCTAGTCGGATTCGTTTCTGCTGCGCCACAACCGGAACTCCCCAAGTCCTTCTTTAAAATAGAGTTACTATACTACAGCAAAAGTAGCTGCCATTATTTCCATTAGCAGAGAAACGTCTCTGCCAAGCACTGCAGTAACTTTGACAGTACTGGGTGGTTCACATCATAAAAAATCAAAGGATTAGATGTCCCAGGACTGGGAATCAGCAGACAGTGCCGGTGCCGGCATCTTTCTTTCCCCCTCTGTGGAGGGCAGCTGAGCAGTGAGGGCCTTTGCCCTGGCGCCCTGTCTCAGCCACGCCTGGGTATTACCGTGACCGCACCCTTTGGCGTGGTCTTCCCTGATGACCCCTCCGATAAAATAGCAGCCCTTCCCGTCCCATCACGTGTGTTCTCTTCATGCTGCCTTATCATCTTCTTCAGAGCATGTATCACCTCCTGACACGTTATATATTTCTCTGTCCCCTGTCTGTCTCCCCCAGTACAGTGAAAAGCCATGGAAGGGCAGGGCCAGCATTCATTATTCACTGGTCTTATCTTCAGCTCCTGGCCTGGGGCCAAGCGCACAGACACCGGATGAATACTTGTGGAATTCATCAATGAAAATATCCACACATACAGACATGACCAAACCAGTTACAGAAGAAATTTGAAAACAGCACAAATTTGGAGTTCCTGTCGTGACTCAGTGGTTAATGAATCCGACTAGGAACCATGAGGTTGCGGGTTCGATTCCTGGCTTTGCTCAGTGGGTTAATAAGGATCCGGCGTTGCCGTGAGCTGTGGTGTAGATTGCAGACGCGGCTCGGATCTGGTGTTGCTGTGGCTGTGGCGAAGGCTGGCAGCTACAGCTCCTGTTAGACCCCTAGCCTGGGAACCTCCACATGCCGCGGGTTCCAACAGTGGAGGTGAATTAGGGCAGAATCACAGGATGGAATGTTATGCATCTATTAAAATAGCGCTGTTGAATATTTAGTGACATAGGACAGTGTTAACACTGTCCTGAGAAGTAAAAATAAAACAGAACAAACCCCCAGTGTACTCAAAGTACACTAAATAGAAGCTAAATTTAATTTTACGAAGAAATTTCTTCATGAATTTATATGGAGAGGGAGAAGGGGACCAAATAAAAGAGGCTAGAACTACAGACGGTAACATGTTAAGAGTGATTAACCTCAATGGTGGAATGCTGAGCGATTTTTATTTTCCTTATGCTTCACTATTTTGTCCAAGAATTCTATCATAAATATACGTTACTATTAATAATCATTGAAACTGATTCTCAAATTCTAACTTATTGGGAGAGGGACTACGAGCAGCTCACCCCTGGTCTGAGGGCCTGAGGAGGGAGAGGAAGCCAGGCGGGCCCCGAGGCAGGTAGCATGACCCTGCAAGTTCTCGTAAGGGGAAGGCACTTGGGTCCCTCGGACCAGTGTCAACGGCGGCAGTGACGGCGAGGAAGGAGCGGAAAGGCCAGAGGGCGCACTTTCTAAGGCTTAGCTCTGGCCGATGCCAGAACTGTCATTTCTCGTGAAACCTGTCCTTTCCTTCCGTGAGAGAAGGACTGGGAGAGGGTTCCGGTGCGAGGTCCTCCTGCCCAGCTTCCGCGCGGCGAGCTGAAGGGGCCCAGGCGGAAGCACGGCGATCCATCCGCCCCTGGGCACAGCTGGTGGCGGAGCCGGGCCGGGCGGGCGGGGCGAGGCTCTCGTTCTCTGCATGCCACCCCTGCCCCCACCGCCGCCGCCCCGTCCAAGGCTGGGGGCAGCTCTGGGCTCTCGGGGACCCAGCTTTGATGACCAGCCAAGTCTGTGAATTCTTTCTGGACGTTTTCCAAGCCGTACGGTATTCAGCCTTTTGTTGGTTGGCTACAGAAAGGATTTTTTTTTTCTTTTTTTTGGACACACATATCTCTGTGTCTGGGAAAAGGTACAAGCCTGGCTTGGTTTACAAATGACAGATAATAAAGTTGGAAGCCAGCGTGGCCTCAGGCCCCTGCCCCTTTAGCCCAAGCACAGGCTCTCTTCTTTAAGCCCCACAGTGTAGAGAAGTCTTTCATATCTGGCTGCTCTGTAGCCAGCAGCTCCTGCCACACAGCCGTGTTAATACCGGGGGGCGGGGGGCACCATCTGGCCACCAGGAGGAGGCAGCAGCTGCCATCACTCCGGCTGCTCTGCCTGCATGTGACTGGATAGAGATGAAAAAAATGTTTCTTTTTTTTTTGGTCTTTTTAGGGCCACATCTGTGGCATATGGAGGTTCCCAGGCTAGGTGTTGAATCAGAGCTGTAGCCGCCGGCCTACACCACAGCCACAGCAACGCCAGATCCGAGCCGCATCTGCAGCCTACACCACAGCTCAGGGCAATGCTGGATCCTTAACCCACTGAGCAAGGCCAGGGATCAAACTTCGTCCTCACGGTTGCTAGTCAGATTTGTTTCCACTGAGCCATGATGGGAACTCCAAAAAAAAAATATTTCTTATTGGAAGTTGTGATACCAAAAGTTTGAAAACCACCGTTTTAGTGAATTTGAAATATTCTTCCATAGGAAAACAGCCCGTGTGAAGGACTATTTCGAGGAGAAAGGCTCTACTTGTTGAATTCTAAGAGATCCTAGTGGCATCTCATAAGGGAAAACTCTCTAAGGAAACAACAGATTAAAAGCATCCTAAGTAACCCTGGCAACAGGCACCCACTTCTAGCAGCAGTGGATTTCTTTTCTAGCAAGATGCAGTGCTTTCCTTTATGTTTTATGAAGAAACTGATTCTCCTTTAGCTATGCTATTGTTTCTGCTTGGGTTTATGAAAACTAGTGGGCATGGCTTACCTATGGAGACGGCTGTTTCATTGTTCAGTAGTTCTACAAAGTGTGTGTGTGTGTGGGGGGGGGACTTTGTCCTTCCAGGGGACATTTAGCACTGTCTGGAGACATTTTTTGTTGATACAAATGGTCTGGGACACGTGCTGCTGGCTTCCAGTGGGTAGAGACCAGAGATGCTCTGGAACTGCCTACAACTCACAGGCAGGCTCCCACAACACAGAGCTATCCCGCCCCAAAGGTCGGTAGAGCCAAATTAAGAAACTTTGGTCTGGGGAGTTCCCGTCGTGGCACAGCAGAAACGAATCCGACTAGTATCCATGAGGATTCGGATTCGATCCCTGGCCTTGCTCAGTGGGTTAAGATCCGGTGTTGCCACGAGCTGTGGTGTAGGTTGCAGAAGTGGCTCGGATCCCAAGTTGCTGCTGCTGTGGCTGTGATGTAGGCTGGTAGCTGCAGCTCCGATTTGACCCCTAGCCCGGGAACTTCCATATGCTGCCAGTGTGGACCTAAAAACCAAAAAAAAAAAAAAAAAAAAGGAAAAGGAAGGAAGGAAGGAAGGAACTTTGGTCTGGAGCTCCCACCATGATACAGTGGGTTAAGAATCTGGGCCGCCGCGACCGAGAGGGCTCAGTCCCCCTCCGGGTGCAGTGGTTAAAGGACCCAGAGTTGCCGCAGTTGCGATGTAGGTCTCAGCTGCAGCTGGGATTCAGTCCCTGGCCTGGGAACTTCCATATGCCATGGGTGTGGCCCTAAAATTTTTAAGAAAGAAAGAAAGAAACTTTGGTCTAAAGAAAGGCTTCTCTGTAGTAGACTGCAGTTTCTTAAATCTTGAAGCAATGGTTTCAAGGCCAAACTGCCCCCTGGAATTAGGTCTGGGGCTATATATCAGTGTTTCTTTACTTTTCATTTGGTTATAAATCTGGCTGAAAACCTAGCTCTCCCTATACCAGCTGCCGAAAAAATGTCTTGATCCTAGAAGAAATGCACTCATTAATTTTAAAAGTATTTTAATGAAAATTACAGTGCCCACTGGATCAATGTTATGTCAGTTTGTAGAGACCCTTTTATGTGGAAGTTCATTTTAAAAACTATATCTTACCATAACAGGTTCTTAAGATGATGACTTATATGTTCATTGCAGAAAACTAAAAAGTATTTTTAAGAGATTTTTCTTAAAAAAACAGCAAATCCAAAAGGAATAAATTTGGTATATTATTTAATTTTTTGGAAGGATTTCAGCAGAGCATTTTTGTTTATTTATTTTTTAGATGTAACAATACTTCCTTTTTTTAATTTTTTAAAATGATTTTTATTTTTTCCATCGTAGCTGGTTTAACATTTTAAATGGACTTTTAAAATAGTCGATGCTATTTTTACAGTTTCAAGCCTGCTTTTTTCTCCTACATTTCAGCCATCACCTTAAATTATTTGAGCCTTTGTAGACATTCAGATGGCTGCTTGGTGCTCCACTGTAGGATAATGAACCCTAGATTTCCTAAACACCGTTGTTGAATACAGGTTATCACCAGTTTTTCACTGTCATAAATAACCTGTGATAAATATTCCTGCTTCGCATGTTGCTTTGTAAGTAGCAAAGCAGCCCGGATTGTTTGGAGGCCTCTGGGACACGGTTATTGAATCCCTAGTCTGTGACAAAAGCAGACAGAAAAGTCTTGCACCAAAGGCAACAGAGAAAGAGACACAGGGACCCCATTCAGATCCCCTGACTCACAGGAGAAGTCCTAGAATTCCTGGGAACGTGGATTTTACCTTTGGCAAGACCCACCAAACCACGCACCTGCAATATACATCTATGTAAGTAAATGCCGTAAAGAAAAACAAATCTGGAAGAATGAATACCAAACTTTTAGCAAAGGGTGACTCTGGCATAGAAAACTGCAGTTAGAGAAAACGGCAGGCAGAGAGGAAGCACGTTAGGGTTTTTTCCCCTATTATCTTTTCTCTATTCTTTGAATTCTTAATTAGAAGAATATTTGCATATGTAACTCATATAATATTTCAGCATAGTAAGTTTGAGAGACTGAGCTGGATCTCCATGGACCTGAGCCAGAGCTCTGTCAGCATATACTTTTACTCCTTTTTTTTTTTAAGCAACCCTAGCCCGGCACCTGGCACATTTGGGACCAGGACACATGAGTCTGGAGACAGTGGTGCATTCAAAGCACAGAAGCTGTCACGTGCATTTAGATGACAACCCTTAATAACTTATCCTCCCCCCAGCCCAGTGGATGTGGCGCCCCTGTAGCCACGAGCCATGACTCAGGAGCAGTGGGTGGAAACACACCGTCTCGGAGCCAGGAGCCTGAGGGTTTCAGGTTGCCAGGCTTGCGTCAGCCCCGGTTTCCTTGCCGGGGCCTCAGTGCCGGTTTAGCCAGAGTTTCTGCGCGTAGTGCACAGCCGGCCCTGGGCCCGCTGATGGTGAGGTGGTTCCTGTGTCTTTCAGGCCGGACGCCAGGGCCCTGGCTGCACGCCGAGGCGGCTGGGCAGAGCTGCGAGGACAGCAAAGGCAGAAACGCGCAGGTAAGACGGCCCTCGGGGCGCTGGGCGTAAATCCGGGAGCCCGGCCACGCTGAGGGTGGGCTTCCCCCCCACCACCCCGAACACTCAGGGTGCCTTAGTTTCCAGCTGGAATGAAACCCTCCCAACTTCACAACCTGAACAGTAAAGACGGGCTTTTTTTCTGCCATCACCACCTCGTGCAGAAGTAGCTACGGCCACACGGACCCCTGGGGAGTCGTTCTTCCCTCGTTACTTGAGAAGCCGGAGAGAAAAGCTCTGTAATGTGTATAAAATATAATTCTTTGCCCGGCACCTACAGAATGTCTCTCACCCTGGGGCTTTTTTCCCCTTCAACATTACCATTTAATTGACCGCGCTGAGCCACCATTCAAGTGCTGGTGGCTACACGAAGGCTGGGAGGGTCAGGGGGGACCAGAGCCGTGCTTGTGCGATGAGACGGTTTTTGAAGAAATGCCCTCGTGCTCACGGGAGGCCACCTGGCCAAGGTGTTTTCTAACCTGGGCAGAGAAGACTTGTCTAGCACTGCATGCGACAGGCTCTCATCTTGCAGGCCCTTTGTTTCTTTGAAAACACGCCTTCCGTCCGACACACCCCCCCTCCTGTTTTCAGAGTAACTGGGGACAAAAGGGTGGCCTGCTGTTTGTTAGAGTGGAACCTCAAGGAAAGGGACACGCATGAGAAGGAAGGAAGCAGGTTCTCGGAACTGGAATGAGTTCCCTGAAGGAAGACAGTCACCCTCCCGCTTCAGACCACGGCTGATCCAGGAGCTGCGATAACCGTTCTCAGAGGATCGTAGGCTCAACACCAGGTGCACACTAGCAGTTCAGGGGAAGAAAGACAGCAAGAACATACACAAAATGGCTAGCGGGCATGCATGCCACGAGGTCATGGCTGACTTTGACTTTCTTCCTTGTGCATTTCTGCAATTTCTGAATTTTCTACCATAAGTACATTATTCCTGTGATCAGAAAAAATATAGTAATAAGCAAAATAACAGCCCCTACGTTAGGAAGCTCTTTCTATAGTTCAGATAGAGTCTGCAGATACTTCATTTGCTCCTCTGAGCGGCCCTGTGATAGAAGCTGGAGAGGTGCCTTTAATGCCATTTTTTTCCATATGAGAAAACCGAGCTCCGAGGGGTTAAGGAACTCACCCTAGGTCCCACTCGAAGGCCTCTGGCTCCGTGTCCACTGCTGCCTCCTTGCCCTGGCTGGCGAGAGCCGCCACGGCAGGACTCACCCTCACCGTCACACATGACAGGCACACATCTGAATCACTGAAGCCCACAAGAGTCTAGTCAAGGATGGACTCTAAGTCTCTCCTGGGCGTCCCAAAGCTGAGAAGACCTTCTTTATGTTTAGCTGGACAACAGCTTAATCCATTTTCACTTCAGTGAGACAAAAAGCCATCGCCCAGAGAAAGCACGGGGTTCAAGACATGGAGAATAACACCCCAGGGGCTCCTCTTTTCGGGGTGCAGTACTGGGCCCCAGCGATCCGAACAGGGCTGAGAGTCCTGCGCTGGAAACCTAGAGGCCCGGGGCCCTTTCCTTGCCATGGCCTTGCCTTGAGCTCTCCGTCACTTCTTTGCTCTTCTTGAGCTCCCCGTCCAGCGAGTCTGCGGGTGCCGGTCCCTTAAATGTGTATGTGGCATTGGGTCCCCACCTGCCACTAGTGGCACTACCATCTCTTTTCCACCTATGCCCTCCGGGTGACAACCAGCACCCCGCATAGGATGGGAACCCCCGGACCCTGGCAGCCTCTTGTGCATGAGGGAAAGCGTCGGTGTCCAGCCCCAGACGGGTCATTTGATGTGGGGAGTCTTCTGACCCCACCTGGTCATTGTTGTGTGTCCACAGATATCTCTAAAGACACTCCGGTGAGAAGACAGATGAAGCCAACGTCCTGTGAGCCACCTGGGGGTCCACACGGCGGGGCGCGCATCCCCAGAGAACATCCGACCTCACCTTTCCCAGGCTGTAATTCAGCTGTCACAGAGGCTCTGAATGGAGCATCGTTTATTGTAAATACGTGCTTTGCACAGGCTTTAAATCAGTATTATAGTCGACTTTTATTTGAGTAATTTAAAACACACACACACCACCTCTCTATTTTTGTTTTTGTAAATGCATCTGAGCATTCATCTGTCCGCACAGATGAGAACCCTGTCCCTACCGCATGGGGTCCATTCCATGGCTGTAAATAGGAGCCCCGGCCCTCCCTAGACTCGGGACCGTTCTGAGAAGATTCCTTAGCTCCCCAAGTCCTGGTATCCACCACGGCGTGAACTGACATCCTCATCACACAGACTGCAAAACCAAACCAGGTGATGCCTTACGGTGACGCGGCTCGCAGACAGTGGTGTGACAATGCCACCTGGCCTCGGGGGAACGAAATGCCCCGTCTGGCCTCCGTCTTGCAGTCCAGGGATTCTTGTGCTGCCTGATGTAAATACAATGCAAAACAAAGGCAAGGCCGACCCCAGGGCCCCTTTGTAGCTGAATGATCCTCCAAGTAGCCAGTGCTCGTACTGTTTACAGTGCCCCTCGTGCCCCAGCCTCCGCGAGGCTCCTCCTGTCCCTCCAAGTCCCCAGCCCCACCCTGGCAGCCAGGGTGAAGGGGGGGCTGCAGAAGATGTCAGTCTGTGCCCCGCAAGTGAGAAACCTACCTAAGTCATTATTAGGGTCAATTACTTATTCTGTCTCAGCGGTCTTCCCTCCACACCCAAGTGCAGGGTTCGCCTGGAAACCCTGAAATGTATTCTGAATCTCTGCCTCAGGTATCATCAGTGACCACCCCCCACCGCCAAGTCACCCTTAGGAAACCTGGCTCCGCCCCCGCCCCCCCCAAATCAGGCAAAAGCTAGCTGAAGAGAAACCTAGCTGGTCTGGGAGTTCCCGGCACCTCTCGGGGGGAGAGGAGTGCCTGTGACCTGTGACCTGTGACCCCTCTTCTCACACGCTTTTCCTGGAACCACAGAGTGTTTCACTCGCTGCCTGGCTCCAGATGTTCCCCATTCTTCGAGCTGTGGCAGAGGAGGGAGAGAAAACAGAAGGAAGCAGACTGATCCCAGGTCTGGGCTCAAAAATAACTGCAGATTAAAGGAAGAGGTGGGAATTGCAGTGAAAAAGTAAGTTTCCTCCTAAACGATCCACCCACGCAATTCACATCTCACGGATATCATGCCCGGACCAAGCCATCCACAAAAGATAGACCTTTGGGAGGGTTTTGGCAAACATGTGACCACACCCGCCTAGCTGCTGTCTGCAGCGGAGCTGGAGCTCTCCATCGTTGTGCTTTCTCATTGCAGACAGAAGCAGCGAGCAAGGTCAAGTTCCCTTCCCTGGGGAATAAATCATGCCAAATTGTATCTGCTAAATCAATGGAAAAGAAGCTTTTGCAGGTCATCAGCCGTGGGCATAAGCTGATTTGTTTTATTGGTCCTGCAAGGTTTCCAAAAGGTCAGAACTTCATTATTATAACACTCCCCACTCCACTCCACTCCCGGTTGTACAGAATAATTACAAGGGTTTTAATTATCACGATTAAGAAGGCACTAGACCAAGGCAATTCCATCTTCAGCGTAGACTGCTTACCTTGGTGAGATGTTAACACATTCACGTTCCCAGCCACGGGGATGGAAATTCAAAATAAAATCATTCCAGGACAGAGGAAGGGAATGAGCAGAAACCAAAAATCACAATTAGGGAGAAATCTCAGGCATCTGGCTTCTCTTCCCGAGGCCCATCACTGACTTCTTGCCCTGTGAACTCTGGTGGTGTCCACCAGGATGAAGGCTTAGCCCCTGGCCCACAATCTCGAGTGCAGAGGCATCGAGTCACAGCGCCCCCATCATCCTCGCATCTTCCCGCTGACACTGTTACCTGTGACTCCCCCGGTGTCTCACGTGCATTTTCGATTTATTGCTGTTCCCTCTGCAGATTCATTTCTTTGTACCTAACAAACTTGAATAAATGGGAATGCTTCCAGTCATGTGCTTGTTAAAAGTCCATCGATCTAAGTACCGGTCGAAGTCACCCATTAACGAATCCGACTAGGAACCATGAGGTTGTGGGTTCGATCCCTGATCTCACTCAGTGGGTCAAGGATCTGGTGTTGCCATGAGCTGTGGTGTAGGTTGCAGATGCGGTTTGGGCAGCTGTAGCTCCGATTCAATCCCTAGTCTGGAACTTCCATATGCTGTGGGTGCAGCCCTAAAAATAAAAATTAAAAAAAAAATGTCTTACATAGAACAGTGTCATCTCCATCTCCATTAGGGTGGTTTTAGGTGCACTCTTGCAGCGTGGTACGGGGAGATGACGGTTACCTGAGAGGTAATTTGGCTTAAGGGAAAACATGGGTCTGAGTCTCTATTTCGCATCTTACAAGTTTAGGGAAGTAACAAGCTTAACCAGTCTATGCCTCAGTTTCCTCATCTGTAAAACGGGAGCATAAATATGTACGTAAGCATATAGTTGTGAAGATGGAGTAACAACACCTGGGCAAGCCCGTAACCCTTGGGTCACAACAGACCCAGGTATCAGCATGCACACGTACCTGCACACACACATAAACACACACATACACACACACACACTCTAGAGTACAAGCAGTTTGCTAATTACACGTACAGTCACACGCAGGGCTCTCACCGGCTGCATCCCAGGCGTTCCATTCAGATGAACTGCTCAGATCACTAGCTCTGCTGTTGGAGAACAAGGAGAGAGCAATAATTAAAATTCATAGATGCTCCTGAAATAAATATCATCTAGAAACTAATGTCAAAGTTAGCGGCTACACACTTTGCATCTGAATTAGTTAAGGACCTGACTTGATTTAATGGCTGTCTTATTAGTGGAAGCACAGATAAGCTCTCTCATGACCCAAAGGGCCCGACTGAGTAGAGGAGAAAAGCAATGGCCCAAGATAACTGACAGGGTGGATGACGAACTTGAAAGCCATTGACTGTGGACGTGAGTGAAGGGGCCACAGTTCTAGGCCCCCCTTGATGGAGTTTCAGGTGGGAGAGGTGGGGCTAGTGGGGGGAAGGGAAAGTTTAATGGAGAGAAAGGGCTGTGGACCCCAGAAGGAAGTTCCAGATTCTGAGACTTTCCCCCAGGAGGCTTTGGCATCCTTCATGAACCTGTTCTGTTATGAATCGAATTGCGTCCTCCAAAAATTCGTGTTGAAGTCCTAGCCCCACACCTCAGAAAGTGACCTTATATGGGAAGAGAGTTGTTGCAGGTGTCAGCTGAGGTCCTGCCAAAGTCCAGTGTGACTGGTAAAATGGGAAAATCTGGACACAGACACACACGGGGCGGATGGTATGTGAAGAGGAAGAGAGAGACCACGGTGATGCTTCTACAAGCCAAGAAATGCTGGAGATGGCCAGTAAACCACCGGAAGCGAGGCGAGAGGCACAGGACAGCCCTCAGAAGGAGCCGACCCTGCCTGCACCCTGATCTTGGGATTTTAGCCTCCAGAACTGTGAGATAACGCATTTGAGGCCTCCCCGTCTGCGGTCCTTTGCCGTGGCAGCTCTGGCCAGCAAACAGTCTCTGTTACTTTGGAGTTTTGCAGTTTATGAAAAAAAAAAAGAGCTGAGAAGAAAGATTAAAGAGTCAGCAGCTCCTTGTCATGTAAGCAGGGCTGACGTCTCCTCTGACCTTGACACAGGTCACGCGTTGCCAGTGATTAAGTCCTGTTTTCATGAACAAGACATTTAGTTGCATTTGCCTGTCACGTGGAGACAAGATCATGGAAGCAGTCTGGCATTTCTAGGTCACAAGAGGGGAGAGAGCTGGAGTTTTTTCTTAAGTAGCATCCTTTCCTCTAGTGGAGCTGCTATAGCTTTAAAATGAAGAGGCTCGTTATAGATGGCGCCAGCCATTCTGATGATTTTTTACAATTTGGTAAAATACACATAACAGAAACTTACCAGAGCTCCTTCATGGCTCAGCGGGTTAAGGATCCAGTGCTGTCTCTGCTGTGGTTCTGATTACTTGAGCAGCACAGAGTCGATCCCTGGCCCAGGAATTTTTGTATGCCACGGGCGCAGCCAAAAGAACAAAACAACTTACCATCTTAACCATGTTTAAGTGGACAGTCCTGTGAAATACATTCACGGTGTTGTATGGCCAGACTCCAGAACTCTTTTATTAGCTTCCAAAACTTAACTTCTGAATACCTTAAACAATAACTCCTCGTTCCCCTTTCCCCCAAGTGCCTGGCAACCACCATTCTCTTTTCCGGCTCTCTGAGATTGACTACTCTTGGTACACCATGAAAGTGGAATCAAATAATATTTGACTTTTTGAGAGTGGTTTATTTCACTTAGCATAATGTCCTCAAGGTTCATCTATGTTGTAGCATGTGTCAGAATTGCCATCCTTTTTAAGGCTGAATATTCTATTGCTTGAATTTTTGTTTATCCATCCTGATGGGTATAAGTGGTATCTTATGGTTTTGTGTTTATTTTTAAAGAGAGATTTTATCCACAGAATGGATAAATGGAAGAAACACTGAGCTAGTTGGTTTTTCCAAAAATTGCAACCAGGAAATACATCCCCTTCATACATTTTCCATGTTGTGACCGATGCCCCCATTTATTCACTTACTTATACACAAGGACACAGGGCACTGATTTCAGTATCTTTTTTTTATTGTATGCTTGATGTATTTAGACACAATTCCAAGAACAAGCGCTGAATGGGGAAGTTATCTGGTTTGTGGATATTTGTACAAAAGGCTGTTAAGACTACACGGTCAGTTCCCACTGCAGGAAAACAGAAAGGTTTTCCTTTTGATTATTCCCTGCCCATAGCATTTTCCAGTTCACACGTTTAACTTCTCACGACATGACCACAAACATATGCAGATTCATCCCCATGAGAAATCAGCATTGACATCTCGGGACATTTGGATTCAGATAAAACACATATGATACAAGCCTTAGGAGGGATCTGGGACTTAGGAGCGTGTGGAATGAAATGCCGTGGCGGCGAGGAAGCCCAGCGCTGTGATGGACCGCGGGTGCCCGTGGCCTGCCGCACCTCCCCCTCCACACAGGACCGGCCAGCTCGCTGGGTCCCCCTCCCTCCTCCCTCTGTATGATTCCTCCCAAAAGCTGAGCCCAGCCGAAGACCCTCCCCAGAAATGACCTGACTGCTTGTCGGTCAAGTATGCAGTTAGCGATTTCATAACAGACACACTGGTCCCATCTGGCTTTCCTGCTGGGCCAGGCAGAGCTGGCTAACACCTGTGCCCATGTGGGATGACATCAGGCAGCAAAGTAGTTGGCCTGGTTGATAATTATTTTTATACCTAATAATTCACCCAAGAGTGAAGGAACTTCACTGCTAATGGCTAATAAGCATATACCTGCTCTGGGAGAGCACTTATAAAAAAAGACTCTAATAACACTGTATTAGGTTAACTGGGCACTAAATCACCATAAGTTCAAGTATACACCTAAAATTCCAAACCGCCTCCAAGAATGAAAGAGTACTACTTCTGCTTTGCTAATTTACTTTTACTGGAGCCTCTGCCCCTCCCTGGAGTATGAGCCTTCATCCGTGGTCAATCCCACCTGCTGACCAAAACTAACTACCTTACGTGTGGTTATGGGATGCGGGGGTTAAGGAGAGACTCTGTCCTTCGCTGCCACGTCTTCTCTCTGCACAAGGCATGCACGACCCCTGACCCCTCCCCAGTCTCAATGGACACACACAGGGTATGCTAGGAAGCTACTTACATACTGACCTTTAACATCATTTCCATTGTTCGTCTTGAACATTCATTTTCCCCTTACCGCCTTCAGAAAAGCTATCCCTGGTCAAGAAGGCATCCGTGTAATGATAAGCATTTCCCAAAAGCAGTGTCTGTTAGGAGCATTTAGAAACAGACATCTCCCCTGCAACGGTGGGCTCAAAATCCAACTACGTATGTCAGGCTGTTGATACAGGTCACTAGAAGTGACTACAGCCACATCAGCAGATCCTTTGCTCTCTTCTTGTCTTTCCTCACGAATCCCAACGCACCAAGAATCTGTCCACCACTGTTATTCGGGGTTTAGCTGTACAGAGACCACCTCTATACAAGCCTGACGGAAGCCTCCCAGCCCTGTTTAACTTTGGCCAGGCTGCGCCACGGAAGGACTGCTACGCCCTCTAGTGGTAAAACAGTGGCACCACAATTGCGATGTATAGTGGCCAAGACAACTCTCAATCGACCTGGATTGCTGGAGTGAGGTCGATGTCCCTAACAGCCCAAGTAGCCAGCATCTGTCCCACTGCACAATGGCTGGGTAATGGCATAAGTCTGGCTGGGTTATCCATGACTTTTCTTTGGCCCATGATAATGAAAGCAGGCCTCTGTGCAATTTATTCTCACTAGACTTCTTTCAGTCAAACCCCTCCTCACCTAGGGTATCTCAGACATGCCAGGTCTGATGAAACGCTTCCATAACACCTAGGGGTGAGACTGCGTGGTAAAAATTTTTATTTTACTTTATTCGTTTATCATGCGGAAGTTTCCCGGCCAGGGATCAAACCCATGCCACAGCACAGTGACAACACTGGATCCTTAACCAGGGAACTCCCGTGGTGAGATTTTAGAGTGGCTTTCTGCATCATCGTTCTAAATAACCACTCAGCAGGTGGGCTTAGGAGGGCTGAGGCTCCGACGTCATCCTCAAACCTCACCCTTCCCTGCTCAGCAGCTGTACACAGATGCTCCCAGAACAACTCCCCTAAGAGGAGACCCTGAGTTCATCCACAGCGAGAGCCCAGGCCAAACCTCAGTGAAACGCAGCAACTATAAGCCACCACGAACGGTTGCTCTTCACTCTGTCAGCTCAAATATTCCTCCCACCTCTCACCACTTGTCGTCGGTGACTTTACATATAGAATCTGCAAAACTGCTGGGCACAAAGCTCACCGAGCTCTTAGCCCACACCCTTACAAGGGAGTTAGTAGAAAAAAAGATTCGTTCCAGTAAAACCTGTGACCCTCAGTGTCCACATCAGTGCACTGGGCCTGAGTCCCTTCCAACTCATGTGGCCTTTGCTACCCTGCTGCGGAGAAGGAGTCACCCCCTCTAAGTCACTTCCAAGACAACCGGCACTCACAGTATTTTCATGCGCAAATGCCTATTGATGATAAAGTTAATGAGGCCCTTATGGTACAGGGGAGGCTGGAGCAAGGAGGCCACCGTCCCACCACCAGCTGCTGTGTTGACACACTCGTCATCTCCGCCCCTCTCTGTGTCAAGAGCAGTGGAGAGTCTCAATAGCTGGAGGTAAGCGCCCCCCCACCACCACCACCTGCCCACTTCAGCTGCCGGTCTGAAGGCAGCTACCGGGACGCCTTCCGGGCCTGAGGCACAAAGCCAAGGGCGAGGGAAGGCCAGGTGCTCCCTCCGCAGCACCGCGGGCTGAACAGGCTGGGCGGGAAGGGCGCGGGCGGGGCTGTCACCCTGCAGCGGACCGCTCCATCCATCTGCGCCCTTCCTGCCCTCTGTCTTCCCAGGGCTGAGCCCATCTGGTCTTCCCCGCACGCTTTTCTGGGCTCTGCTGGTGACCCAAATCCTTCACGCGCACACGACGTGGGAAACAAATCAGTTTAATTAAAGTCTCTGCTAAGACAATGGAGCGGCTGCTCAGATTCCAGCTCCTTTAGCTGGACTCTAAACAGCCAGGAGCATCGCCTTTTCTCTCCCTCATTAACTGAGAAATTCGCGGCTTTGTGGAGTGGAACTCGCCACAGGGCCACCAAATTAATCCTAGGTTCGGCAGCTAGGCCCAGAACCAATTCTAGACACAGCGACATCCGTGTGCAGCAGCCCTGTGCCTCCTGGGGGAGCCACGCCGTGATCGATGCAGGGACTCCGCGGTCTGGCTGCCTCTGCGTCTCTAAAGTGGGCGCGTCCCAGCTCCCACGGCGGAAGCAGGCCGTGAGTCCACACGCCCACGCACCCGGAAGGCAGGTTCTTTCTGATCGGCAGCAGGGTGGCCGGGGCCTGCAGCCGGGCCCCCTTTATTCCGTCCCATTCCGGCCCAGACCCAGCTGGCGACGCTCTGCATCACAGGCAGGCGCTCCACGCGGGGGAGGCCAGGAAGCTCCCCCGCCCCGGCACACACACGAGAGCCCCTGGGCCGGACAAAGAAATGCTTTTTGTTAACCGGAAAGACACCGCTACTGAGAGAGGGAGTAAGACTTCAAAAGATTTTGCTTTCTCGGCAAACTCGGCCTGTCTTTCAAGGCTTGAGGGACTTTAGTCCTCCCATGAAAAGGCTAATGGGTCCATTGTCACTGAAATACAATAAGAGCAGCTTAAGATCCACAGTTAGTCATACACTCGAACAACAGGCAAATGGGATACAGGTTACACTGCAGAAGAGGGGGGGTCTACACTGCAGAAGAAGGGGGCGTTTTGAGATTCAAGGCAGAACACAAGTGAACAGTGTGACTTTGACGCATCTGAACTTTCTCGTTTTACTCAGACAGGAGCGTGGTTGGTCTTGCTGGTAATTTAGTCAGGTGGGAAATTTTCAACAAGAAGGAGAAAGGGAATGCTTACTTCACTTAAAGAACTTAATCTCCGTGTCAACACAGTCATAGAAGAGATCCGCCACTTCGGTGGGGTCCAGGGGGCCAGAGCTGGTCAGGATTTCCTCCATGGCCTCCAGGCCTTGCTTCTCCAGCTCCAGCATGGTCTTCCTCAGCTTCTGACCTTGCTCCTGGGGAAGGACAGAACAGGGCCATTGCAATGGATGCCGAAAGCCACCTGCCCGGGGCCTGCCCACCCGTTCAGTCGGTTTCCTACGGGACTGCCACAGGGGTCGTCTGATGTAACGGGGGGGGGGGGGGGGGGGTCACTGCTCTGCTTGGAACACTTAGCACAGCTCCCCCTGCCTGCAGGATTAAGCCCGGGCTCCCAGGGGACATTCAGGAAAGGCGCTCCGTTACCTGTGAGGCTTGCTCGCCTCCCCCTCGCCATGTCCCCATGTCTCCTTTCTCTGAGCCAGCCCGAGTTAGCGGCAGCCCTCCAGCCCCTGACACTCTTCCTGGGCACGGCACAGAGGCGACCCTGCCCCCCCGGCCCAACACGTGGGCAGCCTGCGCCCATCTTCAGGCCTCTCTGAAGCCCCTTCCTCTGGGCTCCCGCAGTCCAACGCCTTGTTCGCTTCCTGTCTCGTGATGGTCTGTCTACTCGCCCGTGTCCCCCGTTGGACCCTGCCCTCCTGAGGAGTGAGAACTGGGCCTGTCTCTATCCTCCAAGGCCTGGGACAGAGAAGCCACTCCCAATAATGTGGCTCTCTTCTTTAAAAAAAAAAAAGTTATAGCCACACTACAGGCATACGGAAGTTCCCGGCCAGAGACTGAATCCACGCCACAGCTGCGGCTGGAGGCTTTAACCTGGATGCCAGGCCGGGGGGCGAACCCACACCTCCGCAGCAACCTGAGTGGCTGCAATCAGATTCTGAACCCACCGCACCACAGTGAGAACTCTATCAATAATGTTTCTCTCTCTCCCTCTTTTTTTCTTTCTTTTTTGCTGTGCCCAAGGCATATAAAAGCTCCCAGGCCAAGGATCGAACATGCGCCACGGCAATGACAATGCTGAGCCCTTAACTGCTAGGCCACCAGGGAACTCCGACAGTGTCTCTTGAATGAATTAATGGATCAGTGAATAAGTACGCGGCATGGCTATCCCCGATTGACATTTTTTTTCTGAGGAGGTGAGATCTCTTCTTCCAAGTGGGAATCACTCATTTACAGTGGGTGACAGTCAAAAGCTTCCACGTGCCCGGTTAGTCCCAGAACAGAGAAGCTGCTGTCACTACCCATCCATCACTTCCTAGTGCTGCCTTCATTCAAACTAATGGCCATTTCTAAATTTCAAAGTCCACCCAGCCTCATCCATCTCATCTCTCTGGGATTTTGTCTAGGACACCTCAGAACACATGGCCCTTTCTACCTCTGCCTTCAGTTACCAAATAGCCACAAAACCGTGCGCCAGGAAGTGGCATTTTTACCCTCCTGGGGCTCACTGTCGGCCGCCTAGAAAACGTGCACTGTCGGGAACCAGCGACGGCAGCCCTGGACAGAACTCTAGGCAGTGCGGCGGCAGCATCACGGCTCCCCGGAAACACCGCGGAGGGAGGACAGATACCAAACAGCTGGTGACTTACGCGTCAACAAGCAACCCCAGCACTGCAGGAAGGGCCTCGGGAGCCTGGGTTCCTGGGCGCTAACTTGCTGGAGGCGAGGGAGACGATTAGTTTTGCGGATTGGCCCTCCTGCCTCCCTTCGGGCGACCCCTCCCCTCTCCTGGGGCCACGGCCAGGCTCACCTCGTCGCTCTCGATGACGGCCCGAGCCCACTCGTGGGCCTTGTACAGCTCGTGCCGGCGGTCTGGCTTCTCCTGGAACCGGGGCTCCTTTTTGGCAGGGTCATCATCCCCGAAACAGGGCGACTGGGCTTTGGGGACGAGTTTTACATCATCGACAAAGATGAAAGGCTTGAATATGGACCTGGAGAGAAAGGAGAGGTGCTTCAGCCAGGGTGAGCGCGGGGCCTGAGGACACGGGCAGCTGACCTCCCCTCGGGCAAACACCTCCTGAGCCCGCTTGTGGGGGTGGCGGGCGGTGCTCCCCCAGACTCACAAGTGCATATTTCAGTAACCATTTTAGGAAAATAACGGCTGTTTATAAGCTGCAAATTCCTCTATTTAGAGCGAGGAGACATCAAAACAGACCAGCTTTGTTCTGCAAAGGCCATTCGGGACTCCCTTTCAGTTACGTAAAATAAGGCAAATAGACACGCGGTGTTTGAGAGAACGGTGCAGTGGGCCACTGACTCGAGCTGTTCTTTCTCTGCCACGGTCTGTGGAAAGGGACCTCCTGCAAAGACGGGGTCTGAGACATCTTTTTTTTTTTTTTAAGGGTTCTACCTTATTTGAAAATGCTTGGAGTATCTCTGGAAGACTCAGGGAGGGGACGGATTAAGGCAGATGACAATAAAAGGAGTCCCAACGGCTTCAGAGGGGCACACCACGGAGAACAGAGGTCTGACTGGGTGAGAGGAGAGCCGAGGGCCGAGTGGGGGGCAGTGCAAGAGCTCTGATTCAGTTATTTTGGCAGGAGGGAGGTATCTCAGGGGACATGGCTGAGTGTGTGTGTGTGTGTGTGTGTGTACACTTGTGCACACCCAGGCACACGCCAACACATCCGCCTGGATGCACACACCCCCAAAACAGCTATGCACCTAAGGAAATGCATCCTGGGATCCCAGGTCAACGGCGAACGCCAGGGAGAGGGCGGAGAGCCTGACTCTGCACCTAGAAAGACACGGCTGAATCAAAGCCGTGCTCTTGGCATTACACGGGCACCTCTGGCGCTAGGGGACGCCTGTTTTCAATCACACCGCGGGGCACCCCTTCGTCACCCGTGAGGGGCACCCAGAGGTGCTAACAGATACTGGCTTCCACCTAGGAATGGCCTCCAAAGGTCAGAATCTGTGCACCAAAGCCAGTCGGTGTCGCTGTACGGATGACCGAGGCACCGGATGACTCAACAGAATGTTAATAAGATGGAATTTGCTTCCTCAAGACAATTCATGAAAGGTCTTTTGCCTTTGCTTCCAGCTCTCAAACTTACACAGGACCTGGTACACATTAGACGGGAGGGAGGAGAAAGGCAGGGAAGGAGGAAGGAAAAAAGGGGATGCAAGAACATGCTATTTCGAGAAAAGGATCTGTAATTAAGGCAGTGACCAAAGAAGTGCTGGAGCAGAAAGAACACAAGCAAGAGCGTGTCCCTTGGTTTCTAACATTAATTGGGAGGATAAATAATATAGTCTTCTTCAATCATACATCTTTTGCAAGTCCGATGCTCGGAAACCATTTTGTGTAAACATCTCTCTAACGCTTTTAGCATTAGCAGAAGCTGGTTAAAATTTCCCTGATTTTATTATTTAAAAACCCAAGTAGGTAAGTACGCTTCCTGCTGAAAAAAATACAAAATGTTGAGCATGCCCACTTACAGAGAAACATCGAAATGTTGAATAGGAGAGGAAAAAAAATTTTAGGACAATTTTGTAGTCACAGTAGGAAACATAGCTCATTTAACCACAGAAGATAAAAATGAATGTCTTCCGGGAAGCCCTTAATATCCTTTTCAATTAATTTAACCATGAATAATTTTCTTTTAAAATTACTTGAAATTTGCAATGGTAGGTACTATAGGCTATTTTCCAGCTCATTTTTAGAACTGCATTAGGCCGTGTACTTTAGCCCAGGAAACAGAATTGCTTTATCCTCGTGTCCTGGCATCACAAATCCTTGCCTTCTAAGCACAGGTAGACCAGGGATCTGGGACGTTGGGAACAAAGGGGGTGGGTGCGCTCACTTCTCAGTTCAACCCACTCCTTCAAAGCCTCCTGTCCCCTAAAGAACAATGTCCAATTACCTTGGCAGAGTGTTTCAGACACTTTCAAGTGGGGCTTTAAGTGCCCACAGGCACCCCTGTGGGCTGGCAGAGAGTGGTAAGGTCAGAGTTCACCAGGCGGGGGGCAGGGGGGCGTCCAGACATCAGGGAGAAGAAGGGAAAGCCCCAGATCTGATGGACCAAAACAGGGGTGGGAGTGGGGCCATGGAACCAAAGGTTCAGGAGTGGGAGATAAAATTGAGAGAAAGCAGCTGGAGTCAAAGAAAATGGGTGTCCTGAAGGGTTGCCTGGAAAACTGCTGAGCGGCTGAAGCTTGCAGCGGTCCTAGGCTGGGCTTGTGTATTTGGGAGAGGGGGCGTCAGAGAGGAAGGCGCAGGATAGATGGAAACAAACCACAACAGGATGCACAGCTGCAACAGGTGCCGTGCTGTTTTACGCCTCTCCGCCTTTGCGCATGCTGTTCCCGCTCCCCACAATGTCATTCCTACTTTTAGCACCTAACAAATGCCTCTTTCCATAAGACTCAGTGCTCAAGAGTTCCTCCCCTGTGAGGCTTCCCTTTCATTGTCTCCTTCATGCCACCTCTTCGCTTGGACACACTTTGTGTCTAGTACCCAACAAGCATAATATTTGGTACACAGCAGATGCGTAATATGTGCTTGCTGAATGAATAAATGACTGAATGAAAAAGTAAGCATAATTTATACTGAATTCAATAGGTCCTGCTAGAAACATCTATTGACACTGGCCAAAGAGTCAGGAAAGGTACTTGGGTTCTCCCCTGAGTCATCTAAGAAACAGTCCCTAGCTGGACGCCGTCAGTGTCACACATTCCTGAAACTGTAAGAGGAAAGTAAATATTTTCAGCGGGAAAGGGAATGAAATCAAACAGCTACAGATTCCCTGATAGCGAAGTCAAAGATCTGACACCCAATATTCAAACAATGACGATGGTTCTCAGCCAACGGAACACCTGAAAGATACCAGAGAAACTTCTAGAATGGGCAGTGTTCTAGAATTCTCCAGGCTGAGGATCAGACTTCCTTGACTGTGTTCAGACAAACCTGGAAGGATCGGGGGTCCCAGTGAAGTAGTGAATGCATGGCGAGCTTCTGTTTTGAGGCAGGACAGACACTACACTGGCTGTGGTAAGGAAAGACTCGGAGTCTATACAGACTCCACTGGCTTTGTCCCGTAAGATGTCAATCATAGTCTGCACAGTGATGCTTTCTGTGAAGAAAAAAGAGAGAGAGGAGAGGCAAACTGCTAAACAAAATCCACCAGTCCTTTCCCTTTTGAGGGAAATTATCGCTGGGAACAGAACTGCCCAAACAAGGACTATATTTCCCAGCTTCCCTTGTGGCTAGGTGTGGCCACGTGATAGATCCTGACCAATGAGAGGTGAGCAGAAATGACATATGTAACTTCCCCTTCACATCCATGAAGTGGAATGCTTGTCCTTCACTTTCCCCTCTCCCCTCCTGCTGGCTGGGAGATGCCAGCGAGTGGACCACAAAAGGAAGTCATGTGTTGAGACAGAATAACCCATCAGCCCTGAACTGCCCACTTAATCTGGAATATAAACATGGAAGAGAAATAAATTTCCATTTTCTTTACGACACATTATTTTAGGGTTTCTTTGTTACAGCACTTAGCGGTTCCTCAACTAGTACAGTATGCAATAGAATGCTATTCACAAGAAAGTATACAATTGACGCAGTTCACCAAGCAAGCTCTCTGGTAGAGTCAGAACTGTATTTGGAGGATGACTTCTCTGCAGTGGGAAATATACCCAGAGAAGTGTCTAGAATATTTAGAGCCATTAGCAGTACTGGCTCTGACCTCAGATAAATGGACTAATGAATCTTTTACTACACAGCATCCTAGTTCTACATTTTCTTCTTCTGTTTACAGTTCATTGAAACACTGTCTTTTCAGTCTGTGTTCACAAAGGTCACGTCAAAGCACCACACAGGGTAAAGGCGCCTTAAACTTCACTAGCACAATACATATTCTCTTTGTACATCTATGGACACTACATCACACCTAGAAAATACTAACGGTAAGTCCTTGAGTCCTTCAACAACCCAGTGTTCAAACTGATGCACTGTCTCACAGATGAGTCTACTGATGTAAACAAGGATACATCAGGTTGGTAACGTATCTGAAGTCTCTTTTCATCACTACTTTTCATTTCCCCCCCTTGCATTTTACTTGCTGGTCCCTTTCTTCTGATGAGTTTCCCCCAGTCTGGCCTTTGCAGACAGCATTACTACGTTCCTCCATCCTCTGTATTTCTGGTACACTAAGAGCTAGATCCAGAAGCTTCATCGCATTTAGGTTTGATATTTTGGCAGGACTACTTCACAATTGGTATTGTATACTTTTATCAAGCTGGGGTTTTTTTAATTAAAACCTCTCAGAGTTTTTTTAAGTTCCCATTTTAAATGGATCTCTTCCTACCAAGAATATATTAGTTAAATTCCATAGCAAAAGTCCTAAAATGTTCTTCTAGATTAAAAGTCAACATTTTCTTTTTTTTTTTTTTTTTTGTCTTTTTGCCTTTATGTGGAGCTGCACCCGCGGCATATGGAGGTTCCCAGGCTAGGGGTCTAACAGGAGCTGTAGCTGCCGGCCTTCGCCACAGCCACAGCAAGGCAGGATCCGAGCTGCGTCTGCAACCTACACTACAGCTCACGGCAACGCCGGATCCTTAACCCACTGAGCAAGGCCGGGGATCGAACCCGCAACCTCATGGTTCCTAGTCAGATTCGTTAACCGCTGCGCCACGACGGGAACTCCAAAAGTCAACATTTTCTTAAAGAACAAGTCAGGAAATATTTTAGGTTTATGGGCCATATAATTTCTGCTGTAACTTACCTGTGGCTCAACTCTGCCATATAGCATGGAAGCAGTCATAAACAATAAGTAAATAAATGAGCGTGGCTGCGTTCAATGAAACTGCATTGACAAAAACAGGAGCTGCCAACAGGTTACAGTTTTCGGGCTCCTGTTCTAAATGACCAAAGGTTTGACTCAGAAAACACACATCTCGGAGTTCCCATCGTGGCGCAGCAGAAATGAATCTGACCAGGAACCATGAGGTTGCGGATTGATCCCTGGCCTTGCTCAGTGCGTTAAGGATCCAGCGTTGCTGTGAGCTATGGTGTAGGTCACAGACGCTGCTCAGATCCGGTGTTGCTGTGGCTGTGGGGAAGGCCAGCAGCTGTAGCTCTGATTAGACCCCTAGCCTGAGAACCTCCATAAGTCGTGGGTGTAACTTTGAAAAAAAGAAAAAAAAAGGCAAAACACACATCTTACTAGCAATGATAAAAGGTGGCCCTTGTGGTTCATGGGGAGGGGTTTTCCATTCAGGCACAAAAGCAACAAGCTATCCAGTCACTACATTTACCCAAATAGGGATTCTGAGTAACTGGGTAGAAGATAGAGGGCTTGTGAAGAGAATTCACTTTAATAATTTGGCTCAACAGATGTTCACAGAACAAAGGACCATAACGGGCATCACAAGGGGACCCTAAGATGAATCAAACACAGCAGCCCTGCTGTCAAGACCCAGCCTTCTAAAGGGAGAGGAAAACACAGGGAGAAGAGAGGTTAAATACACACATGCTGAGGTACCAGCAAGGCTGCAGTAAGCATCACAAAGACGCTTTAATGACGTCAGCGTTTGAAAGAGACATAGGAGCAGGAAACACCCACGGATGAGGAAGCATCATGTAAAGATAAATGCAAGGTGTCATCTTGGCTGCACAGCAGGGACTTTAGCACAGGCTGGTTTCTGTATACAAGGTCTATTCTCTACTCTTCCTCTTTGCTCATTCTCCTAAGTTCAGACGAGGTCTCCGAAATACCTGCAGGATAAAGGGTATGCAAAGGAGAAGTGGAAGGGATAGACTGACCCACCTTCTTGCTTTTCTAAGCTGTCTTTGCCTGAACAGCAGGCTAGATGGTCATCAGGTGGAGAAAAAACTTCAGAGAAATTGAACTCGTCGTCTCCCGTCCACCAGCCTTGACTCTGAGCGTAACTCCTGAGTTCAGGGTGCTCTGCGTCGATCTTCGTCGTGAGTGAAAGCTGATTGCAAACGCACCTGACTCCCTCTGTACAGAGTGCAAAGCCCGGTTATATAATAATAGACTGATAAAGACATGGGGAGGAGGGGTAACTTAGGAGCTTGGGATAAAGATATACACACCACTATATATAAAAAATAGTCAACAAGGACCTACTGTATAGCACAGGGACCTCTACTCAACATTCTTTAATATCCTATATGGGAAAAGAATCTGAAAAAGAATGGATATATGTGTATGTATAACTGAATCACTTTGCTATACACCTGAAAAAAACATGACATTGTAAATCAACTATATGCCAATAAAAATTTAAAAAATAAACAATCAAGAAATGGAAATTACAGGGTATTTCTCGCCTGCAAGTTGCCTTTAACTACAGGGAGAAATTGATTCCATTTTTGAAGAAACAGATGATCCTTGGTCCTCTGTTAAGATCTCTCAGAAGGTTTGACCAGTCCTGACACATTTTATCACATTTTAAATGAGCAGTAGTCACTCGATCTGGCTAATTAAAGCCCAAGCCTTTACTACTTACAAGGAAAGTGAAAGGTCCAGAATAAGCACTGGGCTACTATGACGGTCACAGCTCAACAGACCCTCCTCCCAAATTTAGTCGCGCTCCACCTGAAGGAACAGGTTACACTACCATCCTAAATACAGAGGTCTTTTCTTTTTTGGGGGGGGCCCACCCAAAATATGGAAATGCCCAGGCTAGGTGTCTAATCAGAGCTACAGCTGCCAGCCTGTACCACAGCTACAGCAACGTGGGATCCCAGCCACACCTGCGACATACACCACAGCTCACGGCAATGCCAGATCCTTAACCCACTGAGCGAGGCCAGCAATCAAACCTGCATCCTCATGGATGCTAGTCGGATTTGTTTCGCTGAGCCACAATGAAAACTCCCGGATGCTGTTTTTTTAAAAAATAAAATAAATACTGCTCCACTCAGTTTTTTTCAGGTCTCAACAGGCAGAAAAGACACAGTGGTCCTGATAACTAATTGTTTTAAAATAGTGGAATGTGCCTGTGTGTCTAGGGGTGTGTGTGTGTGTGTGTGTGTGTGTGTGTACACGCATGCACGTGTGTGACTTTGAGAAGACCCTCCAGGCTCAGGACATTCCACATCCCTCTCCAGAAGCAGAAGCCCAGAGACGAGAGGCTTGAAGACATAGCACATATATAGTAGCCCAGAGAGGTTTATCAAGAGCAGCCTGGATTCTGCAGGTCCGGGCAGCATGGCCTCCGTCCTTCCTGTCCAAGAACTGCTCCCCGGCCACCTGCACTCACCTGTGATTTTCTCCGCAGCCCAGTACTTCCCCACGGTCTCCAGCACCCAGGCTTCCTCACAGTCCACGAGCAGATACGCACTTTGGAAGCTGTGGCAGGAGCCTGCATCTTCATAATAATTCCCACCTTGTCCGTGTTCCTCCAGCAAGGCGACGATGACATCCAAGGCTTCTTTAGCTGTTGCCCCTCTCTCTAAACCAAGTCTGCAGTGACACAACCGGGAGGACACCTCCGTCATTTCGCACCACCTGATTAGCACCATCAAAGGCTGGGACAAGACTGAGTCTAGAAGAACGCCAACACGTGCGTCTGCGTAGGACACACAGGCCAGTACGCGAACGGACTAACAGCACCCGAACTCGGAATGTACAGCTCTCGCACACTGGGTTCAAAATCACGGGGGTGTTTTCCATCTTTGGACGCCCCCCGCTGCCCGCCTTCTACACAGAGAGTCAGGAGCCCGGTGTCTACACCCTCTTGGAAGGCAGCTCAGGAGGAGTTGCCGTCGTGGTGCAGCGGAAACGAATCCGACTGGGAACCATGAGGTTGTGGATTCGATCCCCGGCCTGGATCAGTGGGTTAAGGATCTGGTATTGAGCTATGGTGTAGGTCGCAGACAAGGCTCGATCCCTTGTTGCTGTGGTGTAGGCTGGCAGCTGTAGCTGCAATTCGACCCCGAGCCTGGGAACCTCCATATGCCATGGGTGCGGCCCTAAAAAGCAAAAAAGAAAAACAAAAAAAGCAGAGGCAGTTCAGACACCTGTCTTTCCCTTTTCCGGCCAGCTCAGTCCCAGCTCTTAGCGGGATCCCCTCTTTATGGCTTGTTCTCCCTCCTGCCTCTGGGCAAAAGGAAATGTCTGCCCAGTCCAGCCTTGACCTCTATTATTTTACACCAGGTGGCTTGGTTAGTTAGTAATAAATGTGTTCCACTGCCAGCTATTGTCCCCTGCACACATAATTTGCACACAATCTCATTAGGAGTGGACGGCTGGTTCCTTCTACCTATCAGCCCACCCCTGCTGGTGGGACTTTCAGCTTCAGTCATCCAAAAGGACATACTTCTTCCACAGTGAAACAGCAATCTCCTCCCAGCCCTTGCAATTAACAGACCCCTTAACGCAGGCACAGAATAGATGTTCAGTAAATGTCTCCTCATTCAAATTGTAATTCTGAGCAGGAGCATGGAGTCTTAGAGGCCATGGAGGCTGCTAAGATGGTAGCACAGGTCAGCTCTGGGTGAGTTTTCAACTCGAGATGCAATCATTATTAAAATTCACTCCAGCTTTCCTTTTTTTTTTTTTTTTTTGTCTTTTGTCATTTTAGGGCCGCACCCACGGCATGTGGAGATTCCCAGGCTAGGGGTCTAATCAGAGATGTAGCCCCCAGCCTATGCCACAGCCACAGCAACACAGGATCCGAGCCGCGTCTGCAATCTACACCACAGCTCACGGCAACGCCAGATCAACCCACTGAGCAAGGCCAGGGATTGAACCCTCAACCTCATGGTTCCTAGTCGGATTCGTTAACCACTGAGCCACGACGGGAACTCCCACCCCCAGCTTTCTTTCTGGAGGGACATTGCACTGTGCTGCCCGGGAGAAGAAAAGACGATGCGATTCCACGCTCGAGACTTATCCTTGCAATAGGCTTATTTTCATAGATAATTGTCTATCAGTTCATTTGGCTTTTCTCAGATTAAGCTTATTTAGGAAGACTTGGTGACAAGAAAATGCTTCGAGAAGCTGAAGCCTGAGACCGCAGGGGAGTGATAAAAGAATGAACTCATTAGAAGATGGAATTAAGGGGACTTTCCTGTGGGTCAGGGCCTTCCTCTGCAAAGAGGAGCAGCAGAAACAAGCACCCACCTTACCCTGAGGACCCAGAGCAAGAGTGTGCTCTGAGTACCTCTCACAGCCCGGGCTGGGCACTCAGGAGGGCCACTTCCTCCTTTCCAGAGGTCCCTGGTGGCCCTTGGTCACACGGCCTCGTGCTTATTCCAGGCAGAACCCTGCACACAGGGCCTTTGCAGGGCCCGTGCAAACACATGCTAGGAGCCTGTGAATGACAGGCTCCAGGGGCGACAGCGCACCTTTGGCAGTTGTGGCTTTTCTTCTGCAGTTTCTAACTCACTCACCTGCTGTTCTGCCTGTTTGCAGCCCACGCTGAGATTCTCCACATCACCCGCCCCCGCCGCCACCGCCGCCACCGCCGTGCCCTCCCACACTGACTTTGGTGCCCTCAGCGCACGGCATCTGCGGTGGGGCCTCAGCCCTCATCCATCGACATAATCCTGATTTTTACCTTTCCAGGACTCTGGGGAAAAGACATGCCTTAGTCTCACCCGACCACTCCCACGTGGTCTCCCTGCCACTCCGGGAAAACAGGACCACTGCCAGAGCTGTGAATGACAGCGGGGTCACGCCCCCTCCGTCAGAGACACACAGGGACAGACGCGCCAGGCTGCGGAGATCCAGGCCACGAGTCACACAACATCGAGAGGCCTATTCTAAAGCCATTCTCGACAGTTTCACCTCCTAGAGGAGGCAGATTCATGGGGTGCAAAATGAGAACGGGGCCTTTCCGGCCCCACACCCAGTCTCCCTTTGGGTGCTGGACCACATTATATGCTTGACTGGAGCAGGGAAAGGGATGAGAAGAAAGGGGTCAAGGTTAGTGTCTTGCTCTGACATCGACCTTCAGTGCAATTCAAATCCTTCCAGAGCGTGTGCTTAGTCTGGGTTTTTCTGGGTCTTGGGTTGAGAGGCTCCCAAATTCAGGTCCTTATTTTTTTCATATGAAATCCTGAAGAAAATCCCTACTTGGGATTTTCAGATAGTGCGTTTTTATGCACAGGAATCACTGTGTACACACCAGCCAAGTGTTTCTGTAGATAAGGTCAGTGGAGTAAATATGTGACAGGCCATAAGTCAAGTCTATTGCCTTTTGCCTTTGTTACATGTAAACTTTGAATAATGGGACCAGTAATATATATTTTGTATTTGCCAGCTTTGCCATTAAACAGAAGTAATAAGGTCTATTTCACTGAGTTTTTGGGAGAGTTAAATGAAATCTTTTTTTTGCAAAACTCATCATGCAATGGTGTCCGGGAAATGGCAACTCCAATTAGCTTCCTCCTAAAGCTGGCTTTTAGCATAAACATCACTGAAAATGAACTAGAAACACAGTATTGCCTAAGGCTTGCATCCACACAGCAAGCCTCTAGGAAACACAAATCATACTTTTATCTTAAACTCGGTGCCTGTTAAAGCGCTACCGGCATTTTTCTGTCCCTCTGAACTGAGGCTGGATTTGATGCACTGTGGGAAAGCACAAAGGATCAGAATTCAAAGCAGGGTCGCCACCACGTTCGCTGAATAATCCACCTCAGGTCTAGGAGGAACGAGAAACAGAGCGTAAATGCATGTGCCTTGCTCTCCCAGCACCTGTGCAGGGGCCGGGGCGGGAGAACTGGCTTCCAAGCACAGGGGACAACAGGGACAAAGGAATTAGTGGTCCCTCCTAGAGCAAGACCTAGGAAATACTGTGCCCAAGTTTAGAGCCGACCGATGGAAGGGGTCCTCCTCCCGCCTTCGTGTGCACGGGTGGCTGGTCAGAGTTTCTGATTCAGGAGGTCTGAGGTGGGTACCCAAATTTTACATTTCTAACAAGTTCCCAGGTGCTACCTGAGTTCCTGCGTCACCAACCACATTTCGAGACCCCACCCCCCAGAACCTTGTCCCTCAAACCACACTCTGTGGATCGGCAGCACTCGTCGCCTG
The DNA here is from genome assembly GCA_004024745.2 of Catagonus wagneri. Taxonomy (NCBI): domain Eukaryota; kingdom Metazoa; phylum Chordata; class Mammalia; order Artiodactyla; family Tayassuidae; genus Catagonus; species Catagonus wagneri. The sequence continues at coordinate 14,366,200 of PVHT020000105.1, read as the reverse complement.
GGAGCCCCTTAGACACTGATCTAGGAGGCCTTCCGGCTCAGGGGCCACTTTCAGGATTCGGTTGGGATGAGATGGCCCCTTAGTGTCTGTCTGACTGTGCCTGGCTAACCTGACCACAGCTAGTGTAAAGCTGAGACCTTGAACTCCAAAGAGCCACTCAAGGTGCAGACACCTGCAGCAGGATCCTCTTCACCCACCTTATTATGGAAATAGCTGGGCACGGGTGGCCAGGGAAGGAGTTAAATGGCCACAGTTAAACTCACCGTCATCTACTCCGACACGTGGTAACTATCACAACCCCAACTATGTGCCAAATATATCTTTCTCTGTCTACACCCCTCAGCCTTGTAGATCAAGATCAAATGTCTCTCCTTCTAGAAGCTTCCCCAAATGGATACGGTCTGTTATTTTCTCTGAACACCCAGCAGTGTTCTCTGAGGGCCACAGCCTAGGATTCTCTGCCATTCATGTGGCTACAAATCACAGAGGAACTGAAACACATCTCTTCTTCTGTCATTGAAATTGGTCTGAAAATCTTACATTGCTCAATTTTCTTCTCTCTGCAAGCAGACTAAAATCTCTTTGAAGTTTTTGAGCTTCTTCATGTGTCCAGAGTCAAGCATCAAGCAGATATTCAGTTAACGCCCATTGCCTCATAGGCTGACGATCTTGAAAAGCTACCTCAAGAGGCTTTGAAGAAAGAAACATTCTCTTGCATCATCCCTTAGAAACCAACTGTGAAAATGGTGATCTTTGACAGTTCTGTAAATACCCTGCCACAAATACAACGATAACTCAAAGTGCAAGGCTCTAGATGAGGCATAAAGGGGGCATCATTTTTCATTGCTAACTCTTCATTTTCAGGATATTTCTTTAGCATGGAGGTAAAGTTACTGGGGCAGCTGTCAAAACACAGGCTCAAAACTTGCTGTTATTCTATCCACTTCATTTTGCCGATCAAGAGAAAACTGTAAATAGGAGGCTTCTCCCTCCTTTTCTCCAGCTCAGGCAACCTGCTATTTCTTTTGGAAGAACCAGGAAGAGTGAGGAAGGGTAGGGAGGTAGAAAAGCAGCATGGCATCAGAGAGGTGCCTAAAGAGACCTTTCCATCAGTTGGCAGAAGCCATGGACCCAATGTTCTTTCAACCACACCATGATCCTATTGCGCTTCACTATTTCAGAAAAAAAAGGAAGCCATTTCAGAACGCTCTTTCCTTCCCTCCCACCCTCCACTTCAATCCCGCTTTCCAAACTCAGCCATCGAGCAGCCACTCCGTGCCAGGCACACAGCCCCAGCTGCTTGTGACGCAGCAGTGAAGAGGCACACGGGGATCCCTGCCCCGTCCAGCTCACACGCTGTTGCCCTGTTACCTGGTGGCTGGCAGGGGAGGGGACGGATGAAAAGACGACCAGGACACAGAAGGGAAAGGAGGGAAGTGATTTCTGTTGTTTCTCCCTTTAAATTTTATGTATTTTTATATCTTTTTAAAAGATACCATTAGATATACTTCAAAGACTGTAAAATTCGTCCATTTAAAAGTGTGGTTCAGTGGTCTTTGGTATATCCATAAAGTTGTGCCGTGATCACCATAATCTAAATCGGGGACATTTCAGCATCCCAAAAAGAAGCCCCATATCCGTTAGGAACCACTCCTCATTTCCCGACTCCGGCCCCAGTCAACCACTAATCTGCTCTCTGCTTCCATGGCCTATTCCTATCAACATGTGAAGGTCATACAACACGTGACCTTTTGTGTGTCTGGCTTCTTTCACTTAGTGTAACATTTTCAGCTATTCAACATGTTAGAGTAGGTATCAATACTTGATTTTTTTTTTTTAAATCTGAGTAATATTCCACTGTAATCTATTTTTTTCCATCCCCTCCAAGTTTATATCAAAAGGCACAAGTCAGGAGTTCCCATTGCGGCTAAATGGTAACGAACCCGACTAGTATCCATGAGGACGTGCATTCGATTCCTGACCTCGCTCAGGAGTTAAGGGTCCAGTGTTGCCATGAGCTGTGGTGTAGGTCACAGACACGGCTCAGATCCCACCTTGCTGTGGCTGTGGCCGTGGCTGTGGCTGTGGCCAGCAGCTGTAGCTCTGCTTCAACCCCTAGCCTGGGAACTTCCATGTGCCAAGAGTGTGGCCCTAAAAAGCAAAAAAGAAAAAAAAAGAAAAGAAAAAGAAAAAAGAAAAAAAGGCACAAGCCTTCTCCGGAAGGACTGCCTTACCAAGTATGAGGTTTGGAGGGAGATGAGTCCCATCCCCAGCCCCCACCTGTTCTGGGCACTCATTTTAAAGAATCACCATGCAGTACCTGACCAGGTCCATCCCCAGCAAGGCTTCTGTCTCCGCAGCCGGTTCTCTGGCATTGATGGCTTCATTGGCTATGCACACTCCATGCTCATTGGCTCCCATTTCTGCCCCCCACAGCCAGGCAGGTCTGCTGATCATGATGGCATGGGTCCTGGGGACTTGGGCAACTGAAATGTAAGTGCACTGCAAAATGAACACAGGACAAAGAGAGGGCTGTCACCTGGCAGGTACCACTGTGTTTTCATCCTGGTACTTACATTGAACCACCGCATCAACGACAAACAAAGCAGAGAAATAAAAGGCCTTGGGAACACCCAGATACTACATAAAACTCTTAGAGAGAAACACAGGCCAAACACTCTCTGACATAAATGACAGCAACATCTTCTCAGATCCACCTGTTAGAGTAATGACAATAAAAAGAAAAAGAAACAAATGGGACTTCATTAAACTTCAAAGTTTCTGCACAGCAAAGGAAACTCTAAACAAAACGAAAAGACAACCCACAGAATGGGAGAAAATACCTGCAAATGAATCGACTGACAAGGGATTAATCTCCAAAATTTACAAATACCTCTTACAGCTCAATACCAAAAAAACAAACAACCCCATCAAAAAATGGGCAGAAGATCTAAACAGACAGTTCTCCAAAGAAGACTTACAAGAAGGCCAAAAAAACACATGAAAAGATGTTCAACATCACTCGTTGTTAGAGAAATGCAAATCAAAACCACTATGAGGTACCACCTTACACCAGCCAGAATGCTCATCATCAAAAAGTCTACAAATGATAAGTGCTGGAGAGGGCGTGGAGAAAAAGGAACCCTATTACACTGCTGGTGGAAATGTAAACTGGTGCAACCACTGTAGAAAACAGTATGGAGATTCCTTAGAAAACTAAATATAGAATTGCCATTTGATCCAGTAACCTTGCTCCTGGGCATCTACCCAAAGAAAACCATGACTCGAAAAGACACACGTACTCCAGTGTTCATTGCAGCACTCTATACAATAGCCAGGTCATGGAAGCAACCTAAATGCCCATCGACAGAGGAGTGGATAGGGAAGATATGGTACATACACACAATGGAATATTACTCAGCCATTAAAAGGAATGAAATAACAGCATTTATAGCAACATGGATGGACCGAGAAATTATCATGCAAAGTGGTGTCAGTCAGACAATGAGACAGCAACATCAAATGCTACTACTTACATGTGGAATCTAAAAGAAGACACAATGAACTTCTTTGCAGGACAGATACTGACTCACAGACTTTGAAATACTCATGGTTTCCAAATGAGACAAGATGGGGGGTGGGGATACACTGAGGATTTGGGATGGAAATACTATAGTATTTGGTTGTGATGATTTTTGTACACCTATAAATGTAATAAAATTCATTAAGTAATTTTAAAAAAGATACTTCAGGTCTCAAAGCAGCTCAAAGCTTTCCACAGTGAGTTCAAGTCTTGCCACTCACTCAGTTTTCAGTCTCTGGTTAGGCCAGTCATGCATAGTGCTTCTATCTTAGGTAGCCCATCTTCTTGAACCATGTATTCAGCGCTTCTCTGCCTGAATAATCTGTGTCTAGTCATTTCAGCAGGCACAGGTGCCCACTGGCATTTCAAATAAGCGTAATTACTTATCTGCAAACCTCCTTCTAGATCAGTGGTTTTCAAACTTTTAAAAAGTTAGAGTTTTTAATATACAGCACAGATGAACCTATCTACAAAACAGAAACAGATTCACAGACTAGTGGTCGCCAAGGGGGAGGAAGGAGGGAGTGGGATGGCCGGGGAGTCTGGGGTTAGGAGATGAGAACTATTACGTTTAGAATGGAGAAGCAACGAGGTCCTGCTGTGCAGCACGGGGAACTATACCCAATCTCCTAGGATAGAACACGGTGGAAAATAATATAAAAAATGTATATATATGTATGGCTGAGTCACTTTACCGTACAGCAGAAATTGGCACATTATAAATCAACTACAGTTTAATTTTTTTAAATCATGTAAAAAAGAAAGCTACAGAGCCCTATGCATTAAAAAAAAATGCTTAACAGAGAAAACAGATGAAAGGGAAGATACTTTGAAGAAGAGAGGTTCCCTAAGCTGCCTGCAATGATCCTGAGGGCTGCCTGAAACTCAGTTTGACAACCTACATGATTCCTCTGGTCCTAGGAAAGAGAAAATGACAGTAACACTCTGCATTTAAGTAACGCATTAAATGGATACATTCTCACCCATCGTGCTTCCCAGTCCGTCCCATTTGATTCCCACACTGAACCCGTGAGGTGGAAACATAAGGACACAGCCTCAGAGCGGCCTATTTCTAATTGCTGTCCCATCAGCAGTACACACCTCTTAGAGCCGTGTCTTACCTTCTCCAGGCGGCTGTGCCTTTACCTGGAAAATGAATGAGCTAATCTAGATCAGACTACTTCTTTCCAAGTATTTTTAGCCTCAGAACCCTTCTGCCTACAAACTCTTACAACAAAGCATAAAGACAAATAAAAGTGGTCAGAGTATGGCAACTGGAAAAATAGGCCTGGGACTGGGGTTGGCAAACTCAGAGCCTTTTCTCTCCCCACACTGGGCTCCCCGGAGGACTCCGCTGGAGCAGCTGGAAAAGCACTAAACCAGGTTGTCCGAGGGGCCTCCTGACGCTGACATTCCAGCAGTCTCCGACACTCTTTTCGTGTGGTGGAGACAGCAGGAAACTCGGGGTTCTAAATTACACAGAGCTTTTTAGCTCTCGGGAGAACTTTAGCAGCCGCAGCAGCCATTTACATTTTAAAGTGGGCAACTGAAAGCACTGCATCCTTAGATCTAACCGCAGCCTTAGATCTTTCTTCGATTCAAGATCCAGTACCATCTATTGCAGGCGGCCCAGAAAGTTATTCTGCATTGATTTTCCATAATCTCTAAACCTCAGGTAAGAGCTGAAGTGCGCAGGGCATGCTTGCTGGTCACGTGACAGCTGTACCTTCCCACTCCTGTTAGGGCGGTATTGCTCCGCCCTGGGATAAAGTTATTTCGCTCGATAACGATTTGTGAACTGAAAGCTGATGAAATCCAGAGGCTGTCAAGAGACTGTTCAATTTTTCATGGCAAATAGGTAATAAACATACTCTTGAAATGTTTTCCCCTATTTGGTTCCCCAAAGTTACCTACTTAAAAAAAAAAATGATTCTTTGGGAGTAAAAAACTGGCCAAAGCAGTAAACAAACTGTGCTCTGTGCTCTTCTAAATGGAATTCAAATTTTTAGTTGGAATTGCCCTATTTCAAGGAATAAGTAGTCCAGGCATGGATCAACACTTTCTAAAATTCCTGTACCCACTGAGGTCCAGGGACAAATTCTGTCTTTAAAAGAATGAGAAAATAGGGAAGGAATCTCAGGTCCTAAAACAGATTTATTATTTAAAATTTTTTCAAGGAATGGAAAAAAGCAAAAATAACAAGTGAGTTTCTTTATCCTCAAGTTCATTGTTGCACATTCATTCCCATTTCACCAGTTTCCTAAAAGCACCAACCACACACAAGGCATTCTGTGCTAAGTGCTGCTGGCAGAGAAATCAGTGAGAAGACCCAGTCTCTGTCCCTTCCATTGGGAAAGGAGAGGGCACACAGGTTCAACCACAGGCCAACTTCAGTAAGTGTCACTGAGGGAGCTCCTGTTGTGGCTCAGTGGTAACAAACCTGACTAGTATCCATGAGGATTCGGGTTCGATCTCTGGCCTTGTTCAGTGGGTGAAGGATCCAGCATTGCCGTGAACTGTGGTGTAGGTCACACATGCAGCTCGGATCCTGCATTGCTGTGGCTGTAGTGTATGCCGGCAGTTGTAGCTCTGATTTGACCCCTAGCCTGGGAACTTCCATACACTGCAGGTGCAGCCCTAAAAAAAAGACCAAAAAAAAAAAAAATTGTGTCACTGAAGCCTGTCTATTTAACACGTACTGCATCTCGCCCCCTCCTGCTCCCTTATATCTCTGAGCCACCTGATCTTGCTTTTTCCTTTTCCCTGTTCCGTTCCACTTAAACCCTTGCCAAGCACTATATGACTTATGTACTGCATGTGCTGTTTATGTAAGCTGCCTCCCCCAGCTAGAATGCAAGCTCCATGAGAGACACAGAAGCGGATAGGGAGATATCTTTGTGGTTTAGTTCACCAAAGTATCCCAAATCCGGTACTCAGTAAGCATCGATAAACACTTTTTTTGAATGAATGAATGAATGACAAAGGTCAGAGGGAGTATAATAGAGATTCAAAGGACAGGGAACACACCCAAGTGGCCAGAGGTTTTACCAAGTGGGTGACACTTGAGTTGATCTTGAAAAAATGGGCCACACATCAAGGTACTTCAGACAGAGCTAAGAGTCTGAGAACAGAATGGTGGGGATGTCGAAAGTGTGTTCTCGTTTCAGGGAGCCCCCCACTCGCACACACCTCCCCCCACCCCGCCACTTAGGGGAGCTGTGAAGGCACTGAGTCACAGGGCTGTAAAAGCTCAGTAAGTGCTGCCTGAGAAAAATGCTCGACGGTGAATCCAAAAGACCATATGGTCTCCGTGGGAGTTCAGAAAACACACAGCCAACCTGACACTTTCCAGGCCAAACTCAGAACAATGAGGGAGGAAGGAGATCCCTAAGCAGCCACACGGCTCAAGCAGCCCAGGCTGAAAATCGATGCCCAGATCCCTTCTAGGCACAGTGCAGGGATTTGGGGTGTGGGTGGGTGTGCGCCCCAGCCTTAGTGAGCCTGTAACACATGCCCCTTGGGGCATCTTTGATGTGAACAGCAGAAGTCTGGGCCTAACAAGGTCCCCCGTGGCGGCATTTCACATACAGTCCCCTGGGTCTGAAATCTGACTGATCACACCCAGGTCTGGGAGGGAGGGGGAAGAACGGCCACTTGTCTCACCGAGATCGGTTATTCAAAAATCCCAGTTAGGGAGAAAATCTCACAAATGAGGACCATTTGCACAAGATGTAATTAGCTCAACTTTGGAAAGTCAGCCATCTAGAACATGAATTCCACAGGCAGTCATTTTCTTAAGTAAAATCCGCCTGTACTCACAATTGGCACATTATTAACAAGGCAGAAAAGAAATGGGACTTGAGGAAGCAGAGAAGGTTTCTCTTAGGGAAAAAAAAAAAAATCCCCCGAAGTTGTTAAGGATCCAGCGTTGCCGTGAGCTATGGTGTAGGTCACAGACGAGGCTCGGATCCTGCGTTGCTGTGGCTGTGGCATAGGCCAGCAGCTGCAGCTCTGATTCAGCCCCTAGCCTGGGAACCTCCATATGCTGCGGGTGCCGCCCTAAAAAACAAAACAAAACAAAAAAACCAACAATCCCCCAAAGCCCCTAAAATCTTCTTTCAGTGTGGAAAAACACCTTAGTTCTAAAGTCAAAATTCCTAGCCAAATTTCTACTAGAAAAAGAAAAGAAAAAAACAGAAGAAAAAAGAGAAAGAAAAAGGAAAAGGTTCGCAACTCAAAAGATCCGTCTTTACACAGATGGTTAAGCTGCTCGAGCGGGGCTGCAGAAAAAGTGGAGTTGTTTGCCTAGCTGCCCCATGGCCACACCCATCCAGCCTTCAGTAAAATCAATCTGTCAGCTACCGTGACTTTTAGGTGCCAAGGCCACGCAACAGCATAAGGATGCCCAGAGCGGGCAGCGTGCTAAGGCACACTTGCAAGTGTCCTCATTAGACGCTGCCTAAAGCCCTTTGCTGAGGTTTTAAACCCGTACTGAGCTTGCCCCTTGCTCTCAGGTGGCTCCTGGGGACAGGTTGGAGGACAGAAAGATAAACCTTGACCACGGTGCCAGAGACAAAGACCAAAGAATATTCTTTCGCAGGGCAAACCCTAGATGATTTTTGTGTGACGGTGTCAGAAATGAAAAGGCAACATCAGCTTCACGCCGTTGCCCACCCCCTGCGCTTTCGTGCGCACGCTATTCCCTGATAGCGCCCAGTGAAAGGGGAATAGAGACACACGCACAATGGACGTTTCAGTGAATGAAACGCAAGCATTGTCCCTTCCCTCCTGTACTCGGAGAGTGGACACAACCCTGGCACCACCAGCGAAAACTGCTGTGAAGTGAGGTGATGAGTCAGGCAGACTTCGTAGAGCGGGAACCAAAGGTAGGGAAAATGGGACGCTTTAGGGGAATATTTTCAGTTTTAGAAAATTTGTGACTCTAGCGCAGCACTGCTAATTATCACTGAGGTTGTTTGTTTTAATTTTTTTACCCCAGTGCCTTGCCTGCTACTTGACTGGTTTTTGAATATGTGCCCTTTAAGGCTCATATAAGTCTAAACAAAGACAAAATACCATGTTGACCAAATTTTAGAAGAGCGGCTTTTTATTTCCCTGAAGATCTTTGAGGATGGACAAGGCAAAGGCCTGGGGTCAGAAGGAGGTTTGGGAGAGGGAACATGATGGAAGGAAGCCCCCTCACCGTGCCACTCCCCGTGGGGCAAGGAGGATGCTCTGACTCTACATCAGGCTGGGGATCCTGCTCCCGGGGCCACAGTGAAGAAAACAGGAAAACAGACAGGAAGAAAGACACACAAGCCACTTAGTGGCTGTGGAGCTCTGCTTAGGTTTCTTTGATTCCAGAATGACTTGTGCTCTCCTGCTGTAAGGAATAATCTTTAGAATTAACATTTGGAACCCAACTCTGCCCCATCACGTACATACTCCCACACACCACAAATACAGCTGTCATCTTGACAACATTACTAACAATGCCAATAGCTATCTCTTTCTTTTGCCTTTTTTTTTGTCTTTTTTTAGGGCTGCACCCGCAGCATATGGAGGTTCCCAGGGTAGGGGCTGAATCAGAGCTACAGCTGCCGGCCACAGCCACAGCCACAGCAACACGGGATCCGAGCCAAGTCTGCGACCTACACCAGAGCTCACGGCAATGCTGGATCCTTAACGCACTGAGCGAAGCCAGGGATCAAACCCACGTCCTCATGGATACTAGTGAGGTCCATTAACTGCTGAGCCACAGTGGGAACTCCTGCCAATAGCTATCATTAATTGGTAATTTTCTATTCTTCTTCCAAATACACTCATTGGGGAAGAACAGGAAATGATCTATCAAAAACCTACCCCAAATTGTGAAAATTGCATAACCTCATGAGGATATCATCCCAGACAGAACCTCATGTAGTAGAAAATAAAAATCAATTAAAACTAGCTTTCAAAAAGAGGAAACAATGAACTCTAAAGGAGGGAAAAAATTGAGGAGAGATTTATTATACAATAAGATAATCTTTGAAAAAACATTATAGGTCAAGCCTGACTTGGAATTCTGTCTCCATAAATTATTGCATAATTATTCTCTTGGGCACAAAGCATAAGTAATGTAAACTTTAGATGAAATCCATTATTTTTCTAGGAAAATATTCTTTTTTTTTTTGGACCACAGTGTTCATGCAGCAGCTTAATGTGGGATCTCGGCTCCCAGACAAGGGAACAAACCTGGACTGCTGAAAGTGCTAAATCCTAACCACTAGACCACCAGGGAACTCCCAGGAAAATATTCTAATGGATCTAACAGATCCTTTTTTTTTATTTTGGTCTTTTTGTCTTTTTAGGGCTGCACCCACGGCATATGGAGGTTCCCAGGCTAGGGGTCAAATCAGAGCTGTAGTTGCTGCCCTATGCCAAAGCCACAGCAATGCGGGATCCAAGCCACATCTGCGACCTACACCATAGCTCAAGGCAACGCTGGATCCTTAACCCACTGAGCGAGGCCAGGGATCAAACCTGTGTCCTCATGGATTCTAGTCAGGTTCGCTAACTGCTGAGCTACAACGGGAGCTCCCATTTTTTTCTTAAATAGAAGGTGTAACCATTTAAGAATAGACCTACACCCACCCATGAGCACGCATCCACACCAACACACACACACACAACACCCATGCACACACAGAACATCATAATCCAGGAAACGATTCATCTGCTTCTTTAACACCCCTGACCACAGGGGGAGGCAGGGCCTGAGGTCAAGCGACACCAGTCCTCTGGTGCCCAGCGGTGCGGTGTCTTCTCAGAGGACAGGGGGACTTTCATAAATAGATTCACATTTATCCATCCTACTTTGCAAACAAAAGGGGAGTCATCAGGAGCCTAGAATCCACAGAAGAAAGACTAAAGAACACAAGATAAAATGCTCCCATCTGCCAATTCCACGACTGAACAAAAATGTGCAAGGCAGTTTTAGAAACCGAGGAACTCTGTGCTGGGGGACCCCATTTCTTCCTTCTTTCCTTCCTTCCTGCCTTTCTTTCTTGCTGCACCTGTGGCATGCAGAAGTTCCCCGGGCCAGGGATCGAACCCACACCACCACAGAGCCGCAGCAGTGACAACGCTGGGTCTTAACTGACTGAGCCACCAGGGAACTCTGAGGGCCCCATTTCTTATTCCTCCATCTCAACCAACATGAACTTGACATAGAGTAGATGACGGATGTGCAGACTGATGGACAGACTGAGGGAGGGTGACGGGTAGGTAAGGGGACGAACTGGAGGGAGGACGGCCCGGCAGGACGGACCAGCTGGAAGGGTGGGTGGGTGAGCAGATGAGTAATAACCAGGGTGACTTTTTGCAAATGGCTATTTTCAGAAAATGAATTCCAGGGACTGCAACACTCATGGGTGACATTTCTAGGGTAACCGCAGAATATTTATGTTTAAAATGTCATGAAATGGCTGAGGAAGAGATTGGTTTTATGAGAAGTTCTCACTCTTCAAAGTTAAAATTTTTCTATATGCTAATGGGGACCATTATGAAAGTTACATGATAGTTATTGTGGTTCAAGGGCCCAAATATAGAAAAGAACTCATCATTCTGTACTTGGGACAAGAATAGGGGATGGAGACAGGTGTACCCGTACTGGAATGAAAGGGGCAGGACAAAGTTTGAAAAGCAGAGTTAGGATGTGCTAAAGATAGGAGAACTTGGGAACTGAGACCCAGAGCTACAGAATTTCTCAACATTAGCCTATTTCTTAAAAATGACTGTAACTATGAGAGTAATATATAGAGTGACTTAACCAATCCCCCAAAAGAAAACAATGATTTTTTAAATTTTATTTCAGTCCTATTTATAAAAGGCTTTGTGCAATAGTGTAGTTATTATGGCTACTGCAAAATGACCCCAGAAATCTAGTGGTATAAAACAATCATTTATTATGTTCATGAATTCGATAAGGCAGGAACCTGGACAGGGCACAGGAAGGATGGTGTGTCCCTGCTGCACGGTCTGACGACTGGAATCACTGGAAGGTCACTCAACTCACGTGCCTGGCAGCCGACGCTGGCTGTGGGCTGGGGGACCTCGGCTCCTCTCCAGGTGGACCCCAACCCACGGTCTCCGTATATAGGGAACTTTGGGCTCCTCCCAGCATGCAGCCTGGGTTTTTAGGGCTGGTGCCCTAAAAGAGGGAGACAAGGAGACCCAGCCCTTAAGGCCACACAGCACGGCTGCTTCCTCGTGTGACCCCATCACAGCCCTCGCCAAGGCTCTCAGCTTGGGCCCGGTCCGTCACGCTGTGCGGAACACACGGAGAATGGGACTGGGTACAGCCACCTCCGGGAAATTAAATCTGCCCACATGAAAACCTAAGCGTTGTTTCAGTTTGCATGACTCTCGGGGAAAAGGCAGGAAGAGGCAGGGAAGACAGACACGGAAGGCCAGTAACAGCTCACACCAACCAACCTCATAGTGAGTCCTCGCTGTTCCAGGAACAGGGAAACATTCAGATCCAAACAACATGGACATTCAGACATTAATGAATATATTCATTTGAAACCTAGCATGATCACCAGCACTCCTCTTTGCCTGCATGGAAGTCCCACCAAAGCATAGGAGCTTGGACCAAGCTAGTTCTGGCAAAAGTCCCATGGGAGACAGTCAGCCACTGCCCCGACCACAGACTCACACCACATCAGGCTCAACGCTGCCTGCGCATCTCAGTGCCTCTGCTAAACCCACCTAGCATAAGCAGTTCCTTGTACAGTTCGTTACACTTTGGTACCATTTAATGCTTCCAAAGGGTTGAAACAGGAAAAGATTCAGATAAGAAAGTAAGATACAAGCTGATGAATACCTTTTTAAAACCTAGCACTATCACCAGAAAAAATCAGTTTATTGCGTAAAGCGAAAAAACATCAGAGTAGAGATTATGTCAGCAGCAAGAACTTGTTGATTTACCAGCCCCTCAATTTTTTTCTCCAAATTTTTCATCCTTTAACAAAAGATTACCATTTAAGCACACACAATTAAATATACCATAACCAAGAAGTTTATTCCGTGAATGCAAAGATGCTTCGATTTATCATTAAATAGAAAGAAAAAGAAAAAAACCTTCATAACCGCTGGACAGATTTTTTTTTTTTTTTTGCTTTGTAGGGCCACACCTGCAGCACATGGAGGTTCTCAGGCTAGAGGTCGAATTGGAGCTGTAGCTGCTGGTCTAAATCACAGCTATAGCAACACGGGATCCAAGCTGTATCTGTGACCTACACCACAGCTCACAGCAACACAGGTCCTTAACCCACTGAGCAAGGCCAGGGATTGAACCTGCATCCTCATGGATGCCAGTCAGATTTGTTTCTGCTGAGCCATGACAGGAATACCTCACTTAGTAATTTTTAAGCACTCAAAACAGAAGCTGATGGATAATTTTTAACATGATAAAAATATATAAACTAAGGCCAGATGCTGTGACAGATACACAAGACTGTTATTCACTTCAGCCCTAACTGTAATAGCAAAAAAATGAAAAATAACCCAAATGTCCAGCAATATGAGACCAATTAAAGTATGATGACATCCATAGAATGGAACACTACACAGCTCTAAATGAGAAATAAAGAATCTCTTCACAGACCAGATGCAGTGACCTACAAGATATGGTTTTAGTTGAAAAAAGCAGCGTGGAAAATGTGTATACAGTATACTACTATTCATCTAAGAAAGGAGGAAGTGACTGGAATAAATATACGTGTGTGTGCGGGGGGGGGGGTTGCTACATATATATGAAATTTTTTAAATGGAAGGATAAACCTCAAACTTCCAAAATATGATTACCTACAGGAGAAAAGGGAAATGGAGTAAATGATACAAAGACAGAAGGTAGACTTCTATGACTATATCTTATTTTGCAACTTTGACTTTGGAACCAGTAAACATTTTTTACTTTAATTATAAAAATGGGCCATAGCAATGAATGCAGAATTCTGCACATGACCCCGTTTTTAAGGCTACAGACAAACCTGAATGGAAAAAAGAATCAACGGAACCCACGTGATAGTTCTGACTAGTGAGCCAGCTTCCACCTTAGGGTGCTGGGCAAAGCCAGAAAATACGTATTAACTAAGAGACAGTAATGCACAACTTACCTCAACCTTGCTCTCGGGTTCATGGTCGGCGGCCGAGAAATACACAACCTCTTGCACTTCATCCCGGGGCCGAGCTGAATTTTTCCCAAATACCACCAGACCATCCTTGGCACGTGGCGGGAAGGCCACAAAACAGTAACTTGGAGGGGCTACAGCCATCCTGGAAAGAGAGGGAACGCCAGAGAGAGAATGGAAGCGGGCTTGACGTGGAACATTCCACCAGTGAGATCTTCAAACATATTTCATCAGCTAACAGAGTTTTAGTACTGAGCTGTGTGCAGCGAGCTCATTAAGAGATCCCAGCTGGCAAATGAAGGTGGGGTGCCTGGAGGAGAATGACAGAGCCCCCGGGACCAGATATTGTTTAGTATTCTGTGGGATTAAACGAGCTCAGATTTGCAACAAACCGCACCGACAGCCAAAAGTGCAATGACGTAGGAGAAAGGAAAGGAGGTTATTGTTCCAGGCAGAAAACACACACACGCTGCAATCTGTCACAGTCCTAGAAAAATCAATAAATATACCTTGTAACCGGGCACTACAGAAGCGTCTCTGATCTAGAGATGCATGGCTACCATGTGACAGATTTGGGGTGGTGATGGGAAACGGGTCTGGAAATAAACCGAGAGATACACCCCTTCTTTTAATATATTTTTGCTCCACCTCAATGACATAACACAAGCACCTCTTGGCTTTCCTGCCCCTCCACATCCTCCACTCCCGCTCTCTAGCTGTTCTTAGGCTGACTAGGTCCCTTCCACCTGGCTGCTGAGTAACCTCCCCGCTTGGTCCTTCTTCGTTTACCGTCCTTTTTCTCTCCAGGAAAACTCATCCACACTCGGAACTGCCTTTGTCATTTTTGTGTGAATGACCTAGACGTACAATTCCAGCTCAGTTCTCTCCTTGAGCTCCTGACTCAGACCCAAACTACCCGACATCCAAAGCTGATTTCATCCTCTTCCCCAAGCTGCGTCCCTTTCTAAGGTTCCACGTTTCAACAGCCAGCTCCATCATCCATCATGCCGGAGCACTGGGAATTCAGGAACCGTCCTTACCATCAGCTTCTCCACCACCTAACATATCACCAAGCCCTGTAAACTCGATCTCCTAAACCTCTACGGAAACCATTCACTTCTTGCCATCTGTACCACCACCACCCTGCACCTAGCCACCATCACTTCTAGCCTGGATCCCTGCAGCTGCTCCTGTATCAGCTACTCTTCTCCAAAACGTTCTTCATAAAGCACTCGAATCGACCTTCTTAAAAGGAAGATTGGATCACGTCATCCCTGCTTAAAATCCCACAGCTCTCAGAATAAAGACCAAAAGCTGATCAAGCTCATGGCCTCTCCCCAGCCTCATCTCCTACCACTCACTTCTCCAATCTCTCAACTCCAGCACACAGGCCTTGGTCTGGTTCCTCCAATACTCCCAGGTCCTTGGCACAGGCTGTGCCCTTTTCTGCACACTCCTTTCCCTGCTCCCTACATCAAAACTGGTTGTCAGGTTAACTTCTGCTCATTCACAGACTAGCTCAAATGTCACTTTAATTTATGCTGCTGTACTATACATATAATCACTGTCTATAATATCTGGGTAATTATTTTACTATCCACCATCAGTACTTAGTCTTTCCCCCCAAAGTCTAAGCAACAGGAAGGCAGGGCCCGTGTCTCTTCTGCACACATCTCTGTACACCCAGCACAGCACAGTTTTTTCCCACAGGGCAGATATTCAATAAATAACAAGCAAGTGCTCAGTCCTTCTTTCTTGATACTCCACCAAACCTCGGCTGACTCCACAGCTCTTTCTTCCCACCACACCTCTGCACCTGGCTGCAATGCCCTTCCCTTAGTCTTCGTGCACGTCCTCCAGTATCTGATTCAAAATCCCTTTCTTGGAGTTCCTGCTATGGCCCAGCAGGGTCAGCAGTGTCTTGAGAGCGCTGGGACACAGGTTCGATCCCCAGCCAGGCACAAGAGGTTAAGGATCCGGCATTGCCGCAGCTGAAGTTTAGTTCGTGGCTGCAGCTCAGATCTGATCCCTGGCCCAGGAGCTCTGTATGCTGCAGGGCAGCCAAAAAAAAAAAAAAAAAAAACCTTTCTTTCAAAAAGCCTCCTATGAAGAACTCTTATCATTTTCTCAGCATCTACAAGCACTTAAGCAGCTAGTCTGTTCTAGGACAATGTGCCTTTGTTACTTACAAATGTACTGCTCTACCTGTTTCAAATAAGCTCCCTATGGGCAGGACCCACACCACCCAATTATAGTAGCTCTTTCCCCAACTTCCTGCATTACAGACACTCAACAAACATCCCGTGAACCAGCTATCATATCTGTGCCATCTATTGCCCAACTTCAGTGTCTTTTATTTCATGAACCTAAAAGAAGTGAGAAGTAAAGCAATATTCTCAGAAAAGCACCTGGGATTCAAAACTCAGCCCCGCTGCCTACTAGCTGTGTGACCTCGAGCAAATCACCTTCCCTCTCTGAGCCTAATGCTTTGCCGCAGCCCGCGGATTTTTCATGAGTATCGAGTAAAATGATGCCTGAGAACATATTTTGCAAACTGTGGAGGCTACACGAATATACTGTCTTTGGGTTTCGACTGTTCAAAGAGAGCAGCATCTTGAAATTTCAGTTGAGGAAGCCCATCAAAATTGTCTCACGCATACTTAACTGGAACAGTTATCACGTTGCAGAGTCAGCAACGCTCTACGTGTAGACAGCTCTGTGAGGGACCATACTGCTGCATCTTCATACCGGCTACTTCAGGTCAGGGCTGCACACACACGGCCCAGCCTGCTGGAGTTCTTCCGGCAGTGTTTATGGCAGGCCCCTCCCCAGGGCCCAGAGAAGTAGGGGAGACAGTAACTCTGAAAATAATTCCCTCTTCACTCAGGAAAATAGCCCTCAGCCCCTTTGTGAGAAAGGAAAAGCAGGAAGATAAAGAGACTCCAGTTCTTTCTCCCCTTTCTCTTTCCCATTTTCACAAACCACACTATCTTCACACTTGAGGACAGAGAGACAAACCAAGTCTCTGTGTGGAAGAAAGACCTAGAATAATGATAAGATAAAATGCCTTTATAGAGGTTCCTAGAATTTGGAGGTGGGAGAAATTGCTGGCTAAGCCAAATAAAGTGTAACAGACTTAGGAGTTAAGATGGGATGGAGTTCCCGTCGTGGCTCACTGGTATCCACGATGAGTCCGACTGGTATCCACGAGGATGCAGGTTCAATCCCCTGGCCTCTCTCAGTGGGTAAAGGATCCTGCATTGCTGTGGCTGTGTTGTAGACCGGCAGCTACAGCTCCAATTTGACCCTTGGCCTGGGAACTTCCATATGCCGCAGGTACAGCCCTAAAAAGACAAAAAAAAAAAAAAAAAAAGATGGGAAAAGGACACATTTCCCTGCATTTGTATAAGTCTCATGAGTAATATGACTTCTCTTCCTCCTCCATTGCTGGACCATGTCAGAAATGCTGGTGACAGAGTTCCCTGGTGGCCTAGCGATTAAGGATTCAGCGTTGTCACTGCTGTGGCCCAGGCTTGATTCCACATGCTGTGGGTATGGTCAAAAAAAATTTTTGGAGTTCCCTTGTGGTGCAGCAGGTTAAGGACCTGGTGTTGTCACTGCAGTGGCTCCTGGTGTATTTAGGAACGTGAGAGTCACATAAGAGAAACGGAACTGTCCTCCAGGGCTGCCATCACCTTTAGCTTCTGTTATTCTGTGTTATTACAGTTATTCTCTGGTACTTTCTTTTTAACTTATTTTTTTCTTTAGGGCCGCCCAATTCAGTTATCCAAGGAGTACTGTCATTACTATTATTTACACAAACAGCGGGCAAGCCTCCTATCACTGCCTCCTTACCGGAAAAGGAAAAACTGGCCCATTCAGAAAGACAACTTTCTGACGACTCTGAGACGAAATTCTTTTGGAATTGATTCAGGTAAATCTCAATTTTGTTTCTATTATTTGTCAAATACTGGTAAGCATGCCAGAGAGTCACACTAATAAAGAAAAAAAAAATCTGACAAGTTAACTCATCTATGTACTGTATAAAACATGCATTTTGAAATCTGTTTACAGGATGTTTGTAACTGTTAATTCATGGATGACACAAGAAACTGACTTTACGATTCCTCTTCTTTTCCCTCTGTAATCTTATACGGCATCTTGAAATGTCACAATCTCCCCACAAAGAAACATAAACCACAATTTAATGAACTCCCACTCACATTTACTAATGCCGAAATTTACTACGTAATTTTTTCATCACTTATATTCAGCTTCGGAAAACAGTATAACCATTCGAATAAATTTTCTGTCATAACTACACTCTACTTAAACTAGAATCAGTGAACAGAGCTTACTCAGAAATAAAGCCATGATTGATGGCTTTTTTCTTGACTTGCTTACTTTGAGGTACAATTCTGAAGTCATCTTCTGAGCCGTGGGGACCACAGGCAGGGATGGGGGCACAGAGTTTTATTCAAGGCTTAAAACCGAACCCAAGAACGTCTAAAAGCAGTGTTTTCCAAACCACACGTTATGGCTCTTTTATGGGTTATGAAACCAACTCAGTGGGCAAGGTCAGCATTTTTTAGAAAAGAATATGTGCATCTCACATAGTAAGGGTAAGTGCTGGCACAAAAAATGTTAAGTTCAGATGTATACACATAAAGTGTGTGTACGTACTGGCTTGAGATGCAGCAATTCTCTCTTACTATGGGTTTCAAGCAAAAATCTTTAAAAACAACAGGCTTGCAGGGCAGGTCTACTGAATAGGCTTCTTTGTGGTAAATACCAATTAGGATTCTTGCCAGGTTAGCAATAAACTAACAGTTCTAATCAATGAACCACTCCAATTTAACCCCCATAGATGATTAAATTAGCAGGCATTTCCTAGGAAGTGTTTGTCAAGAATATATCAAAGTAGATATATCTGTACTTTATGCTAAGTAGCATAAGCCAGTCACCAAAAAAAAAAGGCAACTACCATATAATTTCACCTATATGAGTTTCCAAGAGTAGCCAGTCAGTTTTGCAGGATGAACAATTTCTGGAGATTGGTTGCACAGTAATATGAATATTCTTAACACGACTAAATTGTACACTTGAAAATGGTTAACAGGGTAAATCTTATGTGTATTTTACCACAACTAACATTTAAAAAAAAAAATCACATAGCCACACATGACTAAAGGCCATAGGACTGAACTGGGAGGCTTCAGATACCGTGCTATCAGCTGCGGGAAAGCAGCCCTAAGCTCGATTCTAACCATCACTGTCCTTATCGAAGTCCTTTCAGGATGCATGGCACCCTCCTGGGAATTACAGCTCCAGAGGCCCTGGAGCTCACAGCACAGGAGCCTCGTCTCCCAAATCCACCCTCTGCCTGGTGACAGGAGGCCGGGCACAGGCTGGCGGGGCTGGAGCGCTGCACCCCTGTAACTAGGAGACACTCACAGAATGTCTAGACAAGGGGGGAGGGAGCTGCATGGGAAAAGGGGTCTTTGTCCTCAAGTTCAGTGCGTAGTTATTGAAGGGCATGAATGCTCAAAGCCAAGTAGGGGTTTTCTTCGCCTGACTGCCAGACTGCCCTGCGCTTTTATCTCGATGAAGCCACAGTGGCCCTCATCAGTCTCCTTACCCAGTAATACGAAAGCCTTGCATTCCCCAAGAGGAGGAAAATGACTGTCTATATGAGCTACAGGCTTATGAGCTGCCTTGCATCTAACTGTGATAAAGTGCTTTACTTGCACAAAGAAATGAAACCCCAACATCCTCACTTTCGAGCTCCGAGCTTTACTGAGCAGACTTGGGTAAATGTAAATCTAATGTTCAGAATTATCACCTTCCGGAAAAGCAAGGAATGCATTTTATTATACTACATTGTTTACTGATAAATTCATTTTTTTAAACTCTTGACGTCCCCGCTGAACTGACAACAGGATAAATGATACACTCACGTGCATATTTATTTTTCTGTCCTATATCTGCTATTGAGATAGTAAACAATACATAAGGTGTTTGGGAGGGGAATTCTCTAACTGGAAATTGAGATGAAAACACCAGCCGATGAAAGGTGCGGAAATTAACTCACACTTATCAAGCTCTGCCTGCAGAAAAGATTCTAAGTGTTTCACCGAAAGCTCTAGAGAGAAGAGCATAAAGAGACAGTCGGTGATTACCAGCTTCTAATACCCGACACCTTGAGTGAGGAACTAGCTAACGGATGAGAGACCACACAGGGTACTGAGTAAGGAAGCAGGCTTTGGAGTCAAGGTGGGTTCAAATCTCAGCCCCGTGTCACCTTTCTGTAACAGGGATAACGACAGGGTGGAGGCGAGGTTTAAATGAGCTGAAACTGCAAGTGCTCAGAAAGCCACCTCAGACACAGAAAGGACACGTCACCATGAGAATGAGAAAAGGTCCGCGATGAAGGCTGTTTCTTTGTCAAGGTCTGATCTGTTCATCCTTCAGAAACTCGGCTTTTTTCTTGCGATATCTAAACGCTCTTTCACCTTTTGAAGATGTGCTTGATTGTCACTTGATGTCTTTGAAGAACTGCTTGCTATTCCTTTTCTCTAATTTCAAGGGCAACGCCTACCTCTGACAGTTGACTCTTGTGTCTTCAGTGCGTCTCCGCTGCTGACATACCTCTGAGCAGCGTGGGGTGGCACGGGGGTGCCAGCCTGCTGCACATTCATTTGGTTTGGTCCAGATCATTGGCTTAAATGCTGTTTGTTGATTTGTTTGTTTAAATCTGGGAGTTTCTGTCATGGCTCAGCAGAAACGAATCTGACCAGCATTCATGAGGACACAGGTTCGATCCCTGGCCTCGCTCAGTGGGTTAAAGATCCAGCGTTGCCATGAGCTGTGGTGTAGGTCACAGATGCACCTTGGACCCCGCGTGACTGTGGCTGTCTCGGAGGCCAGCAGCTACAGCTCAGATTCAGCCCTTAGCCTGGGAACCTCCATGTGCCACAGGTGCAGCCCGAAAAAGAAAAAGACAAAAAAAATAAATTAAATTAAATTAAATTTAAAAACTAAAAAAAAAAAATCCGAATTAGCAACTAACAGTTTTGAATCTAGAGACTTGCCACAGAAATTGAGACACTTAGGGTCTCTTGAAAACTCAAAAGATCCAGCAAGACAGTGTCCACATTCCTGCAAGACCACAGGACTGGAGCCAAGAAGGGGCTCCTGCCACAGTCCCCTCCAGCCCCTGACAGTGAGGCCTAGGGAAGTGCAGCCCATCATCACCCACAGGCTACTGCTTTTTTGTTCTTTCTTTTTCCAGTGTCAGCTCAATTGTCCTCATTTAGGAGGCCTGTAGCTCCGTGGGTACGGGGGCAAGAGGAGGACACACCTCAGAGACAGACTCTCGTTCACAGTCCAACTCCAACCATGAGAGTCGGACTATGAGAAACAGGCAGGTTCTGAACTCTCTAGGCCGGAGAGAGTTTCCGCCCGTGAAAACGGGACTGATCCTCCACACACAGCATAGCACCGTGCTTATCTGAGAGCCTATGGAAAGTACCTGCTCCTGTGGCTGTATGCAGTGGATGCTCAATAAATGTTCACTTTTCTCCCTCCTACTACTCACTGGTGATGGGTTTGCCACTTTTGCACCAAAACCCTACTATGCTCTTCACCCGCTCAACCAGAGGTTTGCACCTGGCCCATCAGACAGACTCACGTCTCAACCTGAAACTAAAAAGGGGTTAAAGGATCAGACTGGAATGATGCGATTCTGGTTTTGTTTGTTTGTTTGTTTGTTTGATGGAGCTTCTGGATTGAACCATCCGTTTACAGAGAATACAAATGACACCATGGGATGCAATCAGCAAAAACCAGACCATGAGACACTCTATAGGGCAAACCTGATTTCTTCAACAAAAACTACAAGAAAAAAATAGACGAAGAGACAAAGTTACTTAAGACATATATCAACCAAGTGCAATGAATGGAACTTACTTGGCTCCTGATTTAAATAAACTGTACAAAAATTTTATACGACAGTTGGGGAAATGTGAATGCTGGATATTTGATGATATTAAGGAATTATTGTTAATTTCTGAGCTATAATGATGTCGGAGTTATGTCTGAAAAAAAGAGCTCCTATTTTTAGAGATACACACTGAAATATTTCCATGTGAAATGATATAATGAAAGTAATCCAGGGTGAGGAGAAAGGGTGGAAAATTCAGATGTGACAAAATTATCTGGGTAATAAAAATGAAGTTGAGTGATAGCAGTGATAGGTATACTGTTCTCTTTACTTCTGTATATGCTTGAAATTTTCCACAACAAATACGTTGTAAAAAATAATATATAAAATATTTAAAATTATTTCGTTATTTTTTTTTAAGGCTGCATCTGCCGCACATGGAAGTTCCCAGGCTAGGGGTCAAATCAAAGCTTCAGCCGCAGGCCTACCCCACAGCCACAGCAACATGGGATCTGAGACACATCTGTGACCTACGCCGTGGGTTGCAGCGATGCTGGATCCTTAACCCACTGAGCGAGGCCAGGGACTGATCCTGTATCCTCACAGACACTAATTCGGGTTCTTAACTCACTGAGCCACAATGGGAACTCCTTAAAATTCTTTTAAGGTTAGAAATAGCTCAGGACTGATCCAATACAGGCAATGTTTTCTCGGAGTTACAACTTGTGAGTAACTTATTTGGGGGCTCAAGTTCCTCTTTGAGGGAGGATTTGGGGGGCAGGGAGTGGCGGAGAGATTCAGTGTGGCTTAGTATGTTAATGCACTGGGGGAAGAGGGGAGCCCCTGGTTCCCTCCTGTATTTCTTTCTCTCAAGTTGTAGAACACCTGTCTCTGCTCATTAGATTATGAGCTTCATGAGGGCAAAGACACGGATGTCAATCCTTATATCCCCGGCATCTTGAACACAGACTGGCACATAATAAGACTGACACAACTGTTTACTGAGCAAATGAAGGAGGAGGGGGTATCTATATTTATTCTTCAATGACAGAAAAAGAGTAGGTAAATCTGATACCTACAAGGTGCCCCTAAACTGGGCTTCAATCCCTGGGATTCACATCTGACCACGTGTCAAAATGGTCTGAGGAGCAGATTTCTAGAGGCCCCCTCCCTGGAGATTCTGGCTCAGTGTGTCTGAGCTGAGATCACAGGAAGGATATTTTTAGCAAATGCCCAGGTTATTCTGATACAGTCGGTTCAGATTGGTGTGGAATACCCACTGTTACAGGTTATTTAACCACTTTGCTTCTCAAAAGTATTATTCTTTTTTTTTCTACCTGGCCTTTTTTTTTCTTTTTTTGGATTGTGGAAGCTTTCAACGTTCAACATTCAACACATACATCAACAGTACAATAAATCCCCTTAAAGCTTCAACTTCAAGGGCCATCAACTTTCTGCCATCTTGCTTCGCAAATTTATTTTTAAGGAAACCATTTAATTTTAATTGATTGTTGCTGAATTCAGCAACAGCATTGGCTGCGATACTCTCTGACTCTGAGATGAAGGTGGGTGAAACCCAGTCCTGGTTAATTTGAGAGCAGTATGACAAAGATGTAGGAGGCTGTGTTTTCTTGGTCTTTGGCTTTAAAATTGGGCAATCAGACCACATGATAATCAGGGAGATTTGGATTGTTAATTCCTATTTAAATGTTTCACATTTTTCACTACTTTAAAGAAATAAAGTCTCATCCAAATCTTTTAAAAATGCCTTTTAAAAAAATGTTTTTCATTTAACACAGATCCTAGGTAAATCTTTCGTTGATGACCATGACTCCTCCACATTCAATAGAAAGTGAGACTGTAAGCCAGGAAGAAAAAAAAAAAAAAAAAGGAGCTGGAGTTCCCATCGTGGCTCAGTGGTTAACAAATCCGACTAGGAACTATGAGGTTGTGGGTTCGATCCCCGGCCTTGTTCAGTGGGTTAAGGATCTGGTGTTGCCGTGAGCTGTGGTGTAGGTCTCAGATGTGACTCAGATCTGGCGTTGCTGTGGCTGTGGCGAAGGCCAGCAGCTGTAGCTCTGATTAGACCCCTAGCCTGGGAACCTCCATATGCCGTGGGTGTGGTCCTAAAAAAAAAAAAAAGAGGAGCTAGATATCATTTCAAGTAGCTGATTCTTTTGAAATCAGCAAGACCTGTAAGATTGATCCTTTGGATGATTTTTTTCTTAATGGCTGAAATGATCACAAACTGATTTGTTATTCCATTCCAAAAAATATTTCAATTTAGGTGATCAGTGAGGAAATGAAAAGAGTGCTTTTCAAGCATGCAAAACCAAAATTCCAGGTAATTAATGACTATTTAACTTCACCATAACCCCTGAGAATTTAATGGTCCACTGCCAGTACATCCCCCTTTCCCAAAATAAAGTCACCTAGATAATCATAAGAAGATGATCATAAGAATCAAAAAATGAAACAAATTTATAATATGTAATATGCTATCTATGCATATCAAGGAAAGCTGGGAAATATATATAAATACACAGGAACAAGCTGGTGAAATGAAAAGAGGTCACACAAATTACATATGGTATCATTCAAAATATGTATACTATATAAACAGAAGATGCAAAAAGATCATAAGGAAATGCAACAAAAATTTTAAGAGTAACAGTATTCCTGGGCTTTAGAATCCCAATTTCTTAACCTCTCTCTATATAAGTACTTTCAAGTATCCCACATGAAAATACAGAATTTGTAATGAAAACATTTTTTTAAAAAGAAAATGAATAGACGCAATCAAAATAAGCTATTATCCCAACTCACTGCAGCTAATACATGGCTTTGCAATAAGGCAGAGACTCAGGTTGAAGAGAACCCCACAGCTCAGCTGTGGCAATGGACTCATTTTATCTTTTGGCCACATCTGATTTTCCCTCATTTTCAAGATACAGTGACAATGAAAAATATGAATAAAGCAAAGTCAAGTCTAACTTAATGAATGATTCATGTGACAGCCTAATGACTAAGGAAATGTAGAGTTTTCTATAGTCAAATGGAATGCTGCGTTTCTAAATCTATATTCACAGGATTAAATTAGGAGGTAACTGGTCACACTACAAAAGCATTCTTCAAATCACTCCATTATTCCTCTATAACGCAAAATATTCTAATGTTTTCCAACTTTTATACACCACACAATTTTCATAGGCAGCCCACATAACAGTGATTGCAGCTGGCTGGGAAAATACATAATGAATATATTTTATGAATTTAGTAACACTTTCAGTGCATACCAACTGGCAACAGAATACTTCTACGTCTGAAAAATAATGAAGAAGATATACGTGGCTCATTATTTATTCTGTGTCCACTGAATGTTGGGACATATATAAATTCAAGGACTATCTTCGAAGAGTCCACTACACCCAGTGATCTGTCCATCACTTTAAAATGTGGTACCACTTAAAAGAAAACTCCACCTGCATAAGCATCACTCTTGCAAGAGCTCTTTTAGGAATTTTAGAATGACGGGAAGAGAAGGGTTTAGTCAAATGGCATCCATTTTTCAAGGATACACTTTTTTTAATGCCAGAAGGAGCAGATAAAAGCACAGGCAAGAAGCTCCCTGATGGCTCAGTGGGTTAAGGACCCTGCACTGTCGCTGTTGTGGCTTGGGTCACTGCTATAGCATGGGTTCCGTCCCTGGCCCAGAGACTTCTCCATGCTCAGGTATGGCCAAAAAAAAAAAAAAAAAAAAACTATAAAACCACATGCAGAATTCAATTTTTCATTCAAGCTATCCAAATTAGAAAAATATAGTCAGATCAAGTTCATTGTAAGGAAGATGTTTTCCAATACATGGCAGCTTGCAAGACAGTTTTCCATCTTTTACAGTAGTATAAAGAAAGGGAGATCCCTTGTGGCACATAGGGTTAAAGATAGGGTGTTGTCATTGCAGCGGCTTGAGCCACTGCTGAGGCGTGGGTTCAATTCCTGGTCTAGGAACTTTCACATGCCACAGGTGCAACCAAAAAACAAAACAAAGCAAAAGAGAGAAAGAAAATGACTTGCATCACAATAATATACATCAAACTTGTACAGTCAGGATAATCCCTCCAAGACGTTACATTATGGCTTTTTAAAAAAAGAGTTAGACAGGGAGTTTCCATTATGGCTCAGAGAGTTAAAAACCCAACTAGTATCCATGAGGATGCGGGTTCAATTCCCGGCTTCACTCAGTGGGTTAAAGATCTGGTGTTGCAAGAACTGTGGTGTAGGTCACAGATGTGGCTCTGACCTGGCATTGCTGTGGCTGTGGTGTAGACCAGCAGCTCCAGCTCCAATTTGACCCCTAGCCTGGGAACCTCCATATGTCACAGGTTCGGCCCTAAAAAAGAAAAAAAAACAAAAACAAAACAGAAAAAGAAAAAAAAAATTTTTTAAAGAGAAAGAGCCAGATAGATTCTGATTCTGAGTGCAGTTCTTCCATGTACTAAAATCTCCATCTATAAAATGTGGCCATGATGTGCACCATGTACTGTTAAGAGGATTAAATGAGACAATACATGCAGAGCATCTAGAATACAGAAACATTCGATAAAGGTTTGTTCTTAAAGGCTAGGGTTACCTTGTTCTTAAAGGTTAGGATTCTGGAGATGTAATGACTATGGAGATAAAGGAAGAAGAATGTGTTTGAAATAGGTAGGTATGGAGTTCCCCTCGTGGCACAGCGGAAACGAATCCGACCAGAAACCATGAGGTTAGGGGTTCAGTCCCTGGCCTTGCTCAGTTGGTTAAGTATCCGGCATTGCCATAAGCTGTGGTGTGGGTCACACATGGATGTGGCTTGGATCTGGCATTGCTGTGGCTGTGGTGTAGGCCGGCAGCTACAGTTCTGATGAGACCCCTAGCCTGGGAACCTCCATATGCCGCAGGTGTGGCCCTAAAAAGACAAAAAGACCAAAAAAAACAAAAACAAAAAAAGGGCAGGTATGTGGTTAGCTGCCAAAAGCATTCCCTGTGGGAAAGATCTGCAAGCTATTGAACAAGTCACATCTAGGGTTCTTTCATATCCTTCTGTTCTCATTTCTGACATTGCGGCCATTGTGTCTACCACTCTGGCAAGGTTGCTTTGAATGATGACCTTCCGATTCCCACCATCTCTTTTCCTCTGTCATATAAACAATGCATTGTCTATCCTGGTCTTTTCCCATTAATATGAGAGATGTACCTGTTAACTCTGTAAACTGGGATTTTTAAAAAAATCTTCCCAATTACTCTTAAAATGGTGGTTTACACTCTGTCCCTATTAAAAATCAGCTAAACATTCATTTCCTACGGAAGAAGTTTAAATCTCGCTAATATGAAACCAGAGGGTTACTTGATGTCTAGCAAAATGGACTTAAAAACTACTCTGTAAATGTCCATTAATGCTAGAGATATTTACTGTGCTTCTACTATTAGGAAATTTATCAAAAAGGACCCTATGTACATATATATGAATACATTAGTGTGCATATGTAAAATACATATATATGTCTGTGTTTATAAATACTGACACAAATATAAGTCTATACCATAGGTAGGAAAGACGGAAGAAAGAAAAAAAGGACCCGAAAGGATTAACATCTAATGCAGAGTCAGAAGTGGGAGTAAGGATGGGTGGGCTATAGA
Organism: Catagonus wagneri; assembly: GCA_004024745.2. Taxonomy (NCBI): domain Eukaryota; kingdom Metazoa; phylum Chordata; class Mammalia; order Artiodactyla; family Tayassuidae; genus Catagonus; species Catagonus wagneri. The sequence goes on along the minus strand of PVHT020000105.1, from coordinate 14,338,824 downwards.
TAGAAGCTTCCCATTTTATCTAGTTATGTCATTCTAAATTTCCTCATATTATTTTATTGGATTTTTAAATTATTTTTAAACAGCCGATTACTTTAGCACTTAAGAAAGGACATTTTAAGACATTTCTTTTAATTCCTTCAGGTCACTAGGGCACTGCTAAGTGCAATTTTACAATACACTAAGGTTTTACTTGGAGAGGAGAAAAAGATATTCAGAAGAGCCTTTAATCACTACATCATTTTAACCAGGATTTTTAAGGAGCATATGAATTACTATATGTTTTTTTTGTTTGTTTTACTTTTTCTTTTTAGGGCAGCACCCGTGGCATACATGGCATACCCCAGCCTAGGGGTCCAAATGGAGCTGCAGCTGCTGGCCTACACCCAGCCACAGCAACACCAGAGCCGAGCCGTGTCTGCGACCTGTGCCACAGCTCATGGCAACGCTGGATCCTTAACCCAATGAGCAAGGCCAAGGATCAAACCTGCCTCCTCATGGATACTAGTCAGACTCGTTACCACTGAGCCACAATGGGAACTGTCACTAATATGTATTTTGAGCCCCTAACCACATACAAGCACGGTATGCAACCTGAGAAAAAACGGAGCTAATAAGATCTTCTCAAGGTCTTTATCCTCTAGAAGAACAAGTGTGCATGTACACAACCAAGAGAGGAAGGCAGTGACCCAACTTGAAACAGTGGTTAGAAATGCTGATTGGAGATTCAAGAGCACTTAGCTCACTTAGCAGAGTAAATTAAGCACTGGGAGATTCAGGTTAAACACATAACCATTAAGAACAGAAGGAAAAGGGAACACTAACTGTCTCAACCTCCTCCTCTCTGCTTCAGTTGAGGCCTGAACTGGGAGGCCCCCAGCTCCCTCCCCTCCAAGTCATCCACACAATTTAGTCCACTGCCATCGCAGACTGGGTGGAGGCCCTGAGGATGCTGGGAGCTTCTGGTGGAGAGAGGACAGGCGGCTGTGACTGGCACATACATCACTTTCTGCCTTCTTGGATCTCAGGTGGCTCACCTGTCACAAGGGAAACAGAAGCAGGTGGTCTTAGCCCTGCCTTCCACAGACAAGAGCTTTGTAAACATCCCTAAAAGATACTGAGAGGAGTGTCCCATATAAGGCCCAGCTTGGAGGCAGGTCTGAGAGTGAGGGTGGAAGAAGCACACAGAACGATGGAAGGGGACACGCTAAGCACCGGGTCCAGGGTAGGTACAAAGTGCTAGAGGACCGTGGCCCAGCTATCTTGGAGATAAATCAAGCATAGAACCCAATACCTCTTTTTTACATTTCTTGGTTCTTCCATTCATTTGTTTCCCAGCATGAAGTGAATTTTTTAAAACATTAGCAAACTGTTTCCAGAGTCCTTCTGGGTCTGTGACTGGAATTATACTACTGGCTTTACTGGAGTAGTTAAAATAATCAAAATCACAAAATTTTACACTTTATGTTAGAATATTAAGCATTCACTACATGTTTAAAAACATGCTAACAGATATAAATATCCATATCATATGCACAAATAATAAAATAATGCTCACAATAACTGCATCACAAAGGCATTATTATTCCCACTTTAAGGACGATAAAATTAATGTTGAGAAGAAGAATGTATATATATGTGTGACCAGATCACTTTGCTGAACAGTAGAAATTGACAGAAACCTGTAAACCAACTATAATGGAAAAAATAAAAATATTTTTAAAAAAGATGATAAAACTGAGGTTAAGAGTAGTTAAGTCTTGCCCAAGGTCATATAATAAGAAAGCAGTGGTATCCACTCCCCAGACTCCAAAATGCTCTTAACCACAAGGTCCCCCTGACTCCACCTTCCCAACCAAAGGCTGGAAGCATCTCTTTGTTGGCATGAGCTTTTTTTAAGTCTATTATTGATGTTCTGTAGTTTTATTAGGGGTTATGCCCATTTTCTGATAAGATTACTTTGGAGAGCTGTGCAAATCCTCCATAAAGAAACCTGTAAGACTTTATGGGGACACTGGAAAAGATACAAAGAGCAGAGAGATACTCCTTTTCTTCGCCGAGAAGATCCAGTGCTACAGAGAGGCGTCAGTCTTTTCTAAATGAATTCATGGAGTGACTAGACAGCAATCAATTTTAGACATAACCCGACAAAAATGATCCTGAAGTTCATCTCGAAAGGATATGTGCAGTTAGCCAAGAAGTTTCAGAAATGAAAACTAATGAGCAAAAGACTAGCCCTGCATGGTATTAAACCCTATCATAAAATTTCAATAATTAAAGCAGTTCAATAATGAAACAAAAATAGATTGACACAGTATAGGCTCCTGAGATACACCCATAGAGCATAGAACATTAGTATATGATGAAGGCTGGATGTGAAACCGGGTGAAAAAGATGTATTAAACAATAAATAGTTTTGGGATAACTGACTACTTGAGATGGGGAAAGGAGAAGAGATATCTTTCCAAATCAAATCACTCTTAATCCCCCCAAAATATTACTCCCAAATTTAAATGTTTCCATCATGTATATTGGTAACACCAGAGGAAGTCTGGACTTAACCATTGTCCCGGTATACAAAAGTGTAGAATAAAATTTATCTCCATGTGTAGTGTTGTCATAAAGTGATGTGAATTGCAAGAATCCTTTGTGTTTTTTAATATGCCATTATCTCAACCCACAGAAAGCACCTACCAAAACTGGTGGACAGCTCTCGTTCACCCTATTTTTAAAAAGAGACAGATAAGTGTGACTTACTCAAGGTCACACCCCTAATTCAACCTAGAACCGGAACTAGAAACAAGAACTAGAACCAAAGCCACCTGACTCACAGCCTGGGGACCTCCCTCCGTACGAGATGCATTCATCTCATTCTGATGTATCTGGTATGTTTGCTGAAACCAGACATATTGGAACGTGAAAGTTACCTTCCAGGGTGCTGTGCAGTTGAGCCCACGCTGCGCTTTCACCACCCTGGTTACTGTTCCACCACCGTAACCCCTGCCAACGCCGATTCCACTGACTCCAAATCCTATGTCACCCCACATTCTGCGTTTTCTGCTTCATAAAGTCTGACACCCCAGCAGTCCCAGCCCACTGCACACTCACCTTCTCTATCTACAAAGTGTCCCTGAGCACGGCTCCTTACAGTCCTTCTCCACTCATCCCCTCCCCTCCCCTCCAGTGTCTGTTCAAACTCTCTCCTCCTGCATCCAGTTCTATGAACAGCATTACACACCTCAACCAACCTCCACTTTCTGTCAATGACCTAGACCAACACAGCCCCACAGAAATATAAAGGAAGCTAGATGAGGATCACGTATGTAATTTTATGTTTTCCAGGAGCCACATCTATCTAAATAAGTGAGGGTGAACATTTTTTAATAACATATTTTGCTTAAATTCCAATATATCCAAAGTATTAATTCAACATTCAGGCATACCTCATTTCATTGTGCTTTGGTTTTACTGCACTTCACAGATAATTGTGTTCTTTACAAACTGAAGATCTGTGGCAACCCTAAGGGGAGCAAGACTATCCGTGCCGTTTCTCCTACGGCAACTGTTCACTTCCTGCCTGTGTCACATTTTGGTAATTCTCACAGTATTTCACGGTGAAAATAAGTAGTAAATACAATGCTAAAATATAAAATAAATAAAAAGACCACCAGGGATCTTTGATGTTACTATAGAGATTATAATTTCCTGAAGGCGCAGATGATGGTTAGCATTTTAGCAATACAATTTTTTCTTTTTTAATATTTATTTATTAATGTAGAGTTGATGCACAATGTGCTAATTTCTGCTGTACAGCAAAATGACACACACATTCCTTTTTTATATATTATTTTCCATCACTGTCTGTCCTAAGAGATTGGATATTGTACCCTGTGCTATAGAGTAGGGCATCATAGCTTATCGATTCTAAATGTAACAGTTTGCATCTGCTAACCCCAAACTCCCAGTCCATCCCACTCCCTCCTCTCTTCCCCTTGGCAACCACAAGTCTGTTCTTTATGTCTGTGAGTCTGTTTCTGCTTTGCAGATAGGTTCACTTGTGCCACATTTTAGATTCCACATATAAGTGATATCATATAGTATTTGTCTTTCTCTTTCCGATTTACTTCACTCAGTATGAGACTCTCTAGTTGCATCCATGTTGCTATAAACGGCATTATTTCATTCTTTTTTAAGGCTGAGTAGTATTCCACGGTATACATGTACTGCATCTTCTCAATCCATTCATTTGTCAATGGACATTTAGGTTGTTTCCATGTAATAAAGTGTTTTTTTAATTAAGGTATATACTTTTTTTAGATATATGGCTATTGCACACTTAATACACTAAAAACATAGACATAAGTTTTAGATACCTGGGAAACCAAAAAATTCTTTGTTTTGGTATTTGTTTTATTGCAGTGGTCTGAAACTCAACTCGCAATATCTTCAAGGTCTGCCTGCATAATCAACATAAAAATCATTAATGGACTGTATCTGTTCATTGAAATTCTGCCATTTGCAACAGCATGGATGAACCTAGAGGATATTATGTTTAGTGAAATAAGGCAGACAAAGAAAGACAAATACTTTATGTTATCATTTATATGAGAATCTAAAAAATAAAACAAACAGATAAATATAACAAAATAGAAAGAGACACAGATATAGAGAACAGACTAGTGGTTATATTGTACAACACACTGCATAATTTAAAATGGAGTGTAATCTATAAAAATAATCACTGAAACTAATATAATATTGTAAATCAACTATACTTCAATAACAACAAATAACAATGAAATATTTAAAATTTCCTTTGTCATATAAATTTTTGAAATATGGGAACTCCCATTGTGGCTCAGCAGATTAAGGACCCAACGTTGTCTCTGTGAGGATGTGGGTTCAATCCCTGTCCTCGCTCATTAAGGATCCCACATTGCCACACGCTGCAGTTGCAGCTTTGATTTGACCCCTGGCCCAAGAACTTCCATATACCAGATGTGCAACTGTAAAAAGAAAAAAAAATTTTTTTTTTTTGAAATCTAGTGTGTATTTAACATTTACAGCACATCGCAATCCAGGCCAGCCACATTTCAAGTGCACACAGGGCTGGTGGCTAGTGGCTACCGGACTGGACATCACAAACCTAGGCTCTTACTCCAATGAACATGGTCAAAAACTTTCAGAATGACTGACTGGTGCTGGGTAAAGGGATCACGGGTGATTTTCAAAAAATAACTTTGGCTTATTTGTATTTTGTATTGTTCTCCAACAAATACAGACTGCATGTATTAAGGTATTTTTTTTAACTTGTAATTTCAAATATCTTTGGCATATCAGGAGAATGTCGATCAATGAATCTTCACATTCATGCTCTAATGCAAGTCATCTTTTTTTTTAAGTCATCTTTTTAATGGCACACGTGGCATCAGCATCTGTCTTCACTTTCACACATCTGTCTATCCACACCGAGTTCCTATCTGCTTCACCATCAGAAATCATTCTCCGTGTTCCCTACAGCCTATCCGCTTTCTCCTTCTACAGGTCACTCTGTGGAAGGTACAGAATGCCCAGAACAAATATTTTCCAAACCCTCACCACCTCTGCACAATTTCTAGTTCTGCTTTCGTAGAACTAGGGTCACTGGTATATGACTCAGAGAACTCAAATTCCAATTCCAGAAAAAGCCTCTGTCTTCAGTGCTGCTGCAAAGTTATTTTAAAATAGGTTTGTTATTGACTATCACTTAAAGTTAGACATATTTAAGAGCTATTAGATGACCCACCTTGGTTTCTTTTAGAGCAACATAAGCAACTAATTTTTAAATCAAAGAATGCACTTCTCACTGCAAAGGCTTTGACATAAAACATACAAAACATAAAATTATGTTTTTGGTGCTTAAATATAAAAGCAGTTTAGTCCCTGGAAAATGGGAACAGGAAGTGGACACTTCTTAAGGGGTTAAATGGACTTAAATTGGGAACTAAAGTGTAGGCACTTCCTTTAAATACCTATAGCTTTTAAAATTCATGTTCACAGTTGCGTTTCATGAAGTGTTTGCCATGCTAACAATGACAGGTTTGCCTCTTTCTCCCAGGCTTTGAAAGGTGGCACGTGGAACCCTAAAATAGGCAATTAGAAGACCTGAGTATCAGACCCCACTGCCAGCTGCTAACCAGCTACATGACCTTGGGCACAGTCCATTCACCCTGCAGGATTCAGTCCCTCAAGCTGTAAAGAGGAGGCTGACAACAAGGCACTTTCTCAGGCTGTTTCCAGCTCGCTGTTCCTGACCTTTGCACTAACCTTCCTCTATCCCATTATCCCTGAAACACTTCCCTCCTCATGCATCTCCTCCTAGCTAAATGAGAAGATGGCTGGCAGCACAACAGTGAAACGGGAAAGTAAGGTTGTTTTAAAGCAAAACAAAACCTAAAATGAGTCACCTTTCAAGAATCTGCCATCCTTTGAGGCCTTAGTGCTTGCTCATAATGTTAAATCAGTTCTCTCAATGAAACTTGCTCTAAGAGCCAGGTATTTCCTATGCGTACTGTTCTTAGATTATATTTATACTAAACATCTCTTTTAAGAGCCACTTGTAGGTATAAGACAGCACATAAGTTATCCAACAGGTATCAGCAGCCACACAGATCGACTCTAGTGGAGCCTGGAGAAAATCAGATCAAAATCACAGAGAGTTTTAATCAGGTCTTTGCACCAGCTTTTGGTAAATTAAAGCAGATAATTACAGTTTCTCTAACTTCCCACTTAACCTCCCCAGAACCCTGCAGCACCCTAAAATCTAGCTCACTGCAAAAATCACTCCCTACCCCATTAGGGCTGGCTGTAGTTATACCCAGGAGAGCCTTTCCTTCTGCAGATTCCCTCACCAAGGCTTAGGTCAGGGGGCAGCTGATGTTAGCTGTGGTCTGTGCTGCTTTCGCCTGGCCTGGTTTTTCATGCTGCCATTTTGAATTAACATAGGTTTGCTCTACAACTGATGCATCTTCTAATCACGCTTGGAGCATAGTAGGAACACACCCCACCTGGAAGCTGGACACAAGCATAATTCAAGACACTTGCAAACCAGAATTAAACAGCAAATCTAGAGAGACCATATTATTCTAAAGAACCCCACCAAGACAGTTTTGAGTCACAGCAAATGACTGCTTCCTTATCTGCATTTGAGTTTCATGGGCATTTTTAACCCCTAAATCTTAGTTCTCTTCGATTCTCTGAAGTTCAAACGTCCCTCCTGCTTTGCGGATCCCACCCGTCTCAGACCTCAAGAGTGATGTCGCCTAATAATCCGCGCCCCCAAAGACAAGCGAAAGGAGGATGCAAAGGCAAACTGAAGTGGATAATCATCTCAGACATACGAGTGCCTTTTACTAATAAGCGCCCAGGCGCCAACGCCCTAACTTGCCCTGACATCCCCCACCCCCAAGAACAGCCCGGGTGTGGCTTGCGGGGGTGGGGGTGGGGGGTTGTGTCAAGTCCTGCGGCCGCATATACTTTAGCAATAGAACGCGCGTTTGCCCTTAAGGGGAGGGTAGTCTTCCGGACACGATTCGTCGGCGACTCCGGACCGGTAAACAAGGGGGTCAGAGCCAGGCCAAGGGCAGCGGGCCCTCTAGGCAGCCATGTTCTCGCAAGTCAGCCGGTGCGGCAGGTGCGCTACCTTTCTGCAAAGTGCCAGGCCCGCTCCGCCACCAGCAATGCGCCGGAGAGAGCCGCGGACCCCCTAAGCGGCCTGGAGATTGGCGGGGGGCGGGGGGCGCACAGGGCACCCACCCCAGCGAGCCAGCAACTTGGATTTCAAGAAACGGAAGCACATAAAGAGCGGCCTGGGAGGTGAGGAGAGTTAAAGAGAGGTGGGGGGAAGGATGCGGTTGGGATGTGGAGACCGAGGACAGGTTCCAACCAGGCTGCAGTGCCCGCGCCCCTGGGTGGGCCGTCCCTCTCCTACGTCCCTGCAGCTTGGAGTCCAAGTCACCGCCAACCCCAGGCTGAGGTCCCCTCTCCCCTATCGACCGCAAGCATCCCGGGCCAGCATCCGTGGGATTCGGCCCCGGTAGTGCCGCCCGCCAGTTGGGAAAGACCGAGGGAGGCGACGAGGCACTGGGGACGGCGATGGCGGAGAGGGTGAAACCCGCCGGGGGAAGCGGCTGCAGGCTCCCTGCACTCCCGGTGGTACTGGTCGCGGCTCACCTGCGGGGCGGCGGGCGGCGGGCTCCGTACTCGGCTCAGCGGCGCTGATGCTGCGGCCGGAGAAGGTGCGGGTGCTGCCTCGGCTGCGATTACTGTGGAGACATCGGGGGCTGTAGCTGCAGTGGCGGAGACGGCCGTCGGGCGCTTCCCCCTCCCCAGACTCCCGGCGCTCGGGCCCGCCGCCCCCAGCGAACAGCTGGCCGGGCTCACGTGACCGCGGGGCCCACCCCCCGCCTCCCCCCACCCCGGGCCCGCCGCCGCGCTGCACTCGCGCTCCGCCTGCTAGCGTAGGCGCCTGGGAGCAGAAGGGGTGGCGGAGAGGGCGAATCTCGCCGCGGAAAGTGGCTCCCTCTTTGCGCAGTTTTTATTTCTTTTGGTCCCTGCCAGGATTGCGGCTGTCTCGAAAGGGAGAACTCGGGCTTTAAAAAGGCCCCACTTTCTCCCGCGCCTCTCCCGGACTCGGCAGTTTTGGTTGTTAGGCGCGGGCCTCTGTGCGGGCAAGATTTCCCCGCGGAGAAACGTGTCCCGTACTTTGTTGACTCATGTGGCCAAGCCGACTCCCTCCCTAGGTTTCAAAATGCGGTTCTGCGCCATGTTGATAAGCCAGACGCTGTGCCCAGTAAAGCCTGAAGAGGTTAAGCAACTCGCCCAAGGTCACAGAGCAAGTAGCAAAGTCAAGATTAACCACACCTGGGTTAATAAATCCACAGACAGGTGACAGGTGTGTTGATACTGGCGTCAAGGCCATTGGTCAGGACGTGAGCATCCGCCTGTTACCGGACCACAGGTTCTATCTTTTTATAAATTAATCAGAAAAGACCATCTCAAAGGATATGAAGGGAGAGCTCACAGGAAAATAAGTGCAATACCGCGGGTACAGGAAAAAATTTCAAGCTCTCAACTGCAAATCAAATCGTATATAAAGTTAGCATTTTCCACCTGTCAGATTAGCAAAAATCAAAAAGTTTCATAACCTCCAAAGAGGACAACTTGACAAAATCTCCCAAAATAACAAATACAAATATAAATCTTATCTAAACAAATACAAATCTTATCTAAAGATTTTGTTTCTGAAATTTATACTACAGATACACCAACACAAGTAGGAAATACATCCCTTGCTACATTATTTGCGCTAGCAAAGATTAGAAGCATATGTCCATCAATAGAGAACCATTCAAATAAATATAGCACATCAATGCAGTGGAATGCTATCGAGCTATTTAAAAAATGAGGAAGATCTATTTCTACGTACCGATATGAAAGATTTTCAACCTATACTAAGGGTGGGTGAAGCCACTGCAGAACGTTGTGCTACCATTTATGGGGGGGGGTGGTGGAATGTGCCTGCAGTCATTTGCAAATGCATAGACCAACTTTGGAAGGATACCTAAGAAACTGTAATAGTAGATGCCACCAGGGAGGAAACTGGGTGACTGAATGCAAGGGAGGAAAGGAGACTTTTTTTTTAATCCGTCTTTGAATGTCATGCCCCTGCTTGTGGTTTGTCAGAAGTGAATGGATAATGGGAGTGGGCTGGGGGAATCAGTGCAGAAACGGGAAAACAGAGCAGTCCTTGAAGCACAAAGGGACCTTATTCTGTATTTAAGTCCAGCCAAGGAAACTGTCCTTTTACTTTTTTTAAAAAAGTAGAGTTGATTTACAATGATGTGCCAATTTCCGCTGTACAGCCTAGTAACCCAGCCATACATATACATACATTCTTTTTCATATACTATCTTCCATCATATTCTAAACACAAGAGATTGGATATAGTTCCTTGTGCTGTACAGTAGGATCTCATTGCTTATCGATTTTATTTATTTATTTATTTATTTTCCATTGTAGTTGGTGTACAGATTTCTGTCCATTTTCGAACTGCACAGCGTGGTGACCTGGTTACACATACATATATGGATTTGTCACAAGTGATTAGACATTGTTCCCAGTGCTATACAGCAGGATCTCCTTGCTTTTCCTTCCCAAAGGCAGTAGTCTACAACTGTTAATACCAGCCCAGTCCTTCCCCCACCCTCTTGGCAACCACAAGTCTGTTCTCCAAGTTCGTGGTTTTCTCATCTGTAGAAAGTTTCATTTGTGCCGTATATTAGATTCCAGATATAAGTGATATCATATGGTATTGGTCTTTCTCCTTCTGACTTACTTCATTCAGTATGAGGGTCTCTAATTCCATCCATGTTGCTGCAATATCCATTCTAAATATAATAGTTTGCATCTTCCAACCCCAAACTGTCCTTTTACTTTTAACTTCTATCTTTATGGTATAGTAGATTGGTTTTTTTGGACAGAATATAATTGGCTCTTGCTTTTCGTTCATTCACACTCTGCCTTTTCATTGGGGCACTTAGATCAGTGGCTTCTAAGGGGGGGGCAATTTTGCCCCCACAGGACATTTGGCAATGTCTAGAGACATTTTTGTTGTCACAGTGGCAGAGGGGAGGGAGGTTTCTGCTGGCATCTAGTGCATAGAGGTCAGGGGTGCTATTAAACATCCTACGAGGCAAACTGCAGCACCCCCCGCCCCGCAACTAATAATTATGCAGCCCTAAACGTCAGTAGCACTGAAGCTGAGAAACTCTGGTATAGACCATTTATGTTTAATGTAGTGATCAGTATGATGAGTTTTAAATGTAACGTATTGCTACTTTTTTCTATCAGTTCTTCATTCTTTTTGTTTTGTGCTCTTGCGTTTTTTTAAGGAATTGAGTATTTTTTTCTTTCCTTTTCTTTTTTAGAAAACCATTTTATTTTATTCTTTTCTGGATCAAACCCTCACCACAGCTGTGTATGGAAGCTCCCAGGCTAGGGGTCGAATCAGCAGCTCCCGGCCTAGGAGACAGCCACAGCAACACGGGACATGAGCAGCGTCTGTGACCTACACCACGGGTCATGGTACCGTGATCCTTAACCCGCTGAGCAAGGCCAGGGATCGAACCTGCATCCTCATGTATTCTAGATGGGTTCATTAACCACTGAACCATGAAGGGAACTCCCGAGTATTTTTTCTTATTTCTTTTTATATCCATTTTTGGTTTATTAGCCATATTCCTTGTTTTATTTTTTTGATTACTCTAGGTTGGCAATATGCATCTTAAACTTATCACTCTTTACCTCCAAATAATATAATTTCCTATATCAACCAAAATATCTTCAACAGTGTACTTCTGTCCCCCACTCCATCCACACTGCTAGTGCTGTCAGTTGCAGGTGCATATTAGGTGGCAGTGAGCTCTTTCAAGATTTGTCTGAAAAAATCATTACTTCACTGTCATGTTTGAAATATTTTTGTTTGGTACATAATTTGGGGTTAAGAGTTTCTTTTCTTTCAACACTTTAAAAGTACCATTCTGTTGTGTAAGATATTGTCACAAGACTTACAAAATTTCTGAAGAAAAGTCTGTTTTTGATTACATTTCTTCTTTTATGCATAAAATATCCCCCCCCCCCAACGCCCCATGGATGCTTTTAAGAGTTTTCTCTTTGACACAGGTTTTGAGCAAAATGATTATAGTGTACCTTGTCTGGGTTTTGGTTTTGTTTTTATTTTCCTAAGTTTATCCATTGGGGCTCACTGAGCTTCTTGGATCTGTACATTTATAGTTTTCATCAAATGAGGAAAAATGTTAACTATTATGTCTTTAAATATTTTACCCATTATACCCTGCCCCTCCCCAATTCAGACTCTAGATATGTACGGATATTAGACCACTTGATTATTCTACAGACCACTGAGAATCTGTTATTTCCCCTTTCCCTACCGCTACCCGTTTTCATTTCTGTGCTTCATTTTGAATAATTTCTCTTGGTATTTCTTCAAGTTTTCTTATCTTTTTTTTTTTAGTTTCTGATCTACAAATGGTTAATATAATCAATGAAGGTTTTTTGTTTTCTGGCTTTTTGTTTTATGATCACACCTGCAGCCTATGGCAGTTCCCAGGCTAGGGGTAAAATTGGAGCTGCAGCTGCTGACCTATGCCACAGCCACAGCAACACCAGATCCAAGCTGTGTCTGCAACCTACACCACGGCTCATGGCAACACTGGATCCTTAACCCACTGAGCGAGGCCCCGGGTTGAAGCCCCATCCTGATGGATACTAATTTGGTTTGTTACTGCTGAGCCACAACAGGAACTCTGAAAGTTTTATATCAGATATTTTATTCTTTATTTCTTTAAGTTCTACTTGATTCCCTTTTTCTTTCTTTCTTTCTTTTTTTGTCCACCTTAAGACATATGGAGTTCCTGGGCCAGGGATTGGATCTGAGCCAGATCCTTTAACCCACTCTCTGGGCCAGGGATTGAACCTGTGTCCTGGCACTAAAGTCATCTTTATATTTTAATAGCTATTTTAAAGTCCCTGTGTGCTAATTCCATCATTTATGTAGATTTTTAGTCTTTTACTGATTGATTTAGCTCCTACTTCTTTTGTAATTTTTCATTGGATGTCAGACTTTGTGAATTTTATGTTGTTGACCGATGGATTTTTTTAAACATTTCTTTAAAGTTTGTTGGACTTTGTCCTTAAGAATCAGCTTTGCCCATTTGAGACTTGTTTATAAGCTGTTTAGGACAACTCTAGGGTAGCTTTAATTCTGTAGCCACTTTAGTCCTTTTACTAAACTCTCCAGTGGGCTCTAATGAATGGCTCATGTAATTCATATGATCAGTCTGGCTGGTAGGGACCTGGACAGTTCCCAATGTGTGAGCTCTGGGAATTTTTTGGTGCACAGCTCCCCAATAGTTGTCCTTTGCTCAGGAGTTACTCTTTGCCCTATCTTGTGGTGATTCATCATATGCATGCACAGATTGGTATTCACTCAAAAACTCAAGGAATTGAGTCAAGGATTGAATCCAAGCCACAGCTGTGACCTACACTGCAACTGTGGAAACACTGGATCCTTTAACCCACTGCACTGGGCTGGCGATCGAAAGCCCACCTCTGCAACAACCCAAACCATTGGAGTCCGATTCTTAACCCACTGCACCACTGTGGGAACTCCTGATTTTTTTAATTTAATTTTTATTTTATATTGGAATAAAGGAGTTCCCATTGAGGCTCAGTGATAATGAACCCGGTGAGTATCTATGAGGACTCGGGTTCCATCCCTGGCCCCACTCTGTAGGTTAAAGTATTGGGCGTTGTCGTGAGCTGTGGTGTAGGTTGCAGACATAGCTCGGATCTGGAATTGCTGTGGCTGTGGCATAGGCTGGTAGCTACATCTACGATTCGACCCCTAACCTGGGAACCTCATATGCCGCAGGTGTGGCCCTAAAAAGACAAAAAAAAATATTTCTTTTTATTGAAGTATAGTTGATTTACAATGTTGTGTTAGTTTCGGTGTATAGCAAAGAGATTCAGTTATCCATATACATAGGTCCATTCCTTTTTTAGATTCTTTTCTCATATAGGTTATTACAGAATATTGAATAGAGTTCCCTGTGCTATACAGTTAGGTCCTTGTTGATTACCAATTTTATATACAGCAGTGTGCATACTCAACATACTGATTTAACAAGAAACATTTATTGAGCCCCTGTACCAGGAATTGCACTATTACTACAAAGACGAAAAAGGCATATTAGCCCACCTCTCAAGAAATCAGAGGCAAGCAGGGAAATTAGTTAAGGTCACAGGTAGTATGTGCATATATTAGACGTTGTTGTAAGGGTGACATTAAGAGTTATGCACAGATAGATACATTAATCTAGCATACTGGGAAATATAAACCAGTTTGAAAGATGATGATAAATGAGGGTTACTCAAACCTAGACCATTAAAAAAAGGTACACTGATGACAATTTTGCCTTTCTTCTAACCAGTGTTATTTTCTAACAAACCCCATGCAATGATTTTGGAAGAGCTGAAGTACATGTGTAATTGAGAAAGGCCTTTAACACATTGCATGTAGAGGTATTTGCCAGTTAGTACTTCTTTTAGTGTGTAATTGGAGCAAGAGGAAAAAGATCTGTCATCGGGCAAGTCTCTTGGGGATGAACGACAGACAATATTATGTGAATGAGGCACTTATATACGGGTAAGAAAGCCTGTGTAATTGCCTTGCATGTAATCTTATGAGAACTAAAGAAAGGAGCTGACAGAAAAGCCATGGGAAAGAAAGAAAAGCACTAGTTAAGATTAGTCAGCCACCTGCCTTAATCCTGTGACAACCATGTTTAGGAGGTTAGTTTTCTGAATTTGGTTACCATAGTAACAAACCTTTAGAAGGCCCTTGAAACAATTTACAGAATTACTGCACATATTTAGTACAGGCAACACTGAGAGATTTTCAGTATTCAAATCTATTTTTAAATCATTTTTAGAATTTAAATGATCAGTCAAGCCCTTTAGATATGTAATTTAGACAACCATAAAAGCTGTTTTAGCAAAAAGGTATAAAATTCTACTCATGTAATTAGGCCATGGGTTTATAAGTTCAGTTATTCAAATGTATCATTTCAATGAGTGGCTCCTATTTCATTTTATTTTTTAATTTTAAATAAGATAATTCATGACTGTTCTGGACCTGGTTTTAGAAACAAATTATTGTGTATGCTTTACATTCATGGCTGTACGTCTAGGAGTTATTCATGGGTTTAGCCAACTGTACAGATAATTTAAAGGGCAATTGCTGAGCTTCATTTTACAATCATCAAAGAGCAGACTAGAGGATTCTATGATCAGGCTTAGGAGTTTCAACCTAATCCTTTTTCCTGACATGTTTTCCTAGTTTACCTGTGTAGAAAGGTTCACCTCATGCTATGCAGTTTTAAAATAGGGATGTTTTTTAATATTCTAGTGACACTTGAGGCTACCTTTTTAATAGATAAAAGCTTGTTTTGAATTGTAAATATTGAGCCTCTTATGTTGGCAATTTTAACACCATTGCTCACTTGAGATAATATATGACTTAACTAGAAGTTATTATTAGTTATTTTCCAATTCTTCAGAAAACAAAACAAAGTCTAAATTGCTGTAGGAATTTTAGATTCTGTTAAAGGAAGACTTGCTTCGTGCTGAGTGATAAAACAATGATTTTACCTATTGATAGAATGTATGAAATTTCTGACTCTAGAGAAAGAGTATTTTTGGGGATTAGTCTTCTATGTACCATAAAAGACAAAAAACAAAAACAAAAAACAAACAAAAAAACCCTGGTGTTATTTTTTTTTCTTTTTTTGTGTGTGTGTCTTTTTAGGGCCGCACTCACAGCATATGGAAGTTCCCAGGCTAGGGGTCGAAACAGAGCTATAGCTGCCGGTCTACACCACAGCCACAGCAACGCCAGGTCTGAGCTGCCTCTGCAACTTACACCACAGCTCGCAGCAATGCTGGATCCTTAACCCACTGAGCAAGGCCAGGGATGGAACCTGCGTCCTCATGGATACTAGTCAGATTCATTTCCGCTAGCTATGATGGGAACTCCTGTTTTGTTTCTTATTGGATTAATTAACTGACTTTCAGAGAATTGGGGATAATCTAGATATATGGAGATATTTTAGTTTTTAAATTCCTGATTATTCTTTATTATTCTTTCCTCTGACTTTCTACCTTAATCATAAACCAAGTCCTAGGCTTTTTTTTTTTTTTTTTTACTATTCTGATTATATCCGTTATGTCATTGACTCTAGCTCTTCTATGTGCAAAGGATTTGGCTTTTTGCATACAGAGTGCTTTATTCCTTAGAGCTGGAATCTTTGTTTGGTTCTATTTGAATTTCAAAAAGTACTTCTCATATTTTTTGAAACAAAATTTAAAAGTAGCGATTATTTTACTATCATATGAATTTCTCAGATCATGGATTTTTTTTCCTTACCCTGAATGAAGAGAAAGGATTGAGCTTAAAAAATTATTAGAAAAATTCCGGAATAGCCAAAGACGTAGAGTAGACTGGTTGCTTAGGGGGTTGGGGGGAAAGTGAGTAGTAACTGGTAATGGGTATGAGAATTTCTTTTGGGGGTGATGAAAATGTTCTAAAATTGTGGTAATGGATGCTTAACTCGAGAATATACTAAAATTTATTGAGCTGTGGAAAAAATCATTGTACTACAATTAATTTTTATTGAAAAATGAAATAAAATACCCCCCTCAAAAAATATATTAGCAAACCCAAGAACATTGCCCAGTTCAGGGCGAATAGATGAATAAAGAGTTAATAGCTTTAAAGAATTATTGCCATGGTAGTAAAATGTTTGAGAAAAAAAAAATTCAAGGAGCAGTTTTGATTTACTGTTCAGCCTTAATGTAAGAATCAATTAAGTTTAGTAGGCTGCTTAATTTTCTTTAAAGACTCTGATTCAAAGCAGAAAACCTTGAATACTGAGGTATGTGGCAGGGCATTTTATAAAAGATTATGTATCATAAAATGTAGCCAAAATCATGCAAGGAAAAACTTAAGTGATTAGTCTCAAGGAACCTTTGGTATGAAGATAGCAGGAGAGAACAATGATGCTGGAGGGAAACTGGACCATTCAAATGAGGATTTCATTGCAAGATCCTTTTTTCAAGGTCTCTATTTTCCTGCAAGTGAAATGCTCTCTCTTATTTTAGGGCACATCTCCTACACTTGTACTACTCTTCTTCTTGGTTATTCTACACAATTATAATTACCCACTTAATTAAAATTTAGCTATTAACGTCAAGAACCAGCATTTTAAAATCTACGAGAATGTCGCTTGTACAAAATAGCTGCACAACAATTCCAGGAGATGCGATCATAAGGGCAAAGAACCAACAAAATGTGGTTAAATGTCATAATGTCCTACTCTCCTACCCAGAGGTAAAAATTCCATCCAAAGTTATGTTAACATAAAATGCACTCCGGCAACGTAAGTCTAACAATGAGTGAGAAAATGCAACAAGAAATGGGAACCAAGCCCCATCTCCCTACCCTTGCTTCATTCTTTATAACAGTGAAACTGTCTTGCGTTTGGAATTGTTTTTACTGCATCTGTTTATCGTGGAAGAAATTATCTTTATCTTACTGCAGTATGCAATTTTCAATTAACTGTAAATTCCCAGAAACCCCCATGTGGGATATAATTTACCTGTAACTAGAGACCAAGGGGACAGCATCCATTTTACTCTGGACTTTTAGAATAAGACCTCAGTAAACACCTCATGTTATTTGTCTTTAGATCATAAAATAAAATTGATGTTAGTCTAGCTCACAGGCACTTAAGATTGGCTTTGTAAATTACTGGCTGACTCATACTCACTAAAGTCATCCATTTTATGCCCAGAGGTTTTATTAGCAGCACGGGAACACAAAGAACTGGTAAACAAAAGAATCTACAGGCTGCAATGCATTTAGAACTCCCAGAATCTTCCAACTCTTTTTATCCTTTCCTTAAAAATTCTCTCTGTATATCCAGAGAAGCCACTTAAGCCCTTGGTAGCCCTCAAGCTGAAGGATAAACAAAGACTATCACTGGCTTTACATGGAGAACTGCTGGGCGACTACCTAAATTATAAGTGAAGCGCAGCAAAGTGAGCAAAGTAGAGAATGACAGACTCCAGACTGACAGGAAAGCAAGTGTGCACAGTAAAGTAGTTTCCAGAGAGAGGAAATCATGTCCTAGAGACAGCATTTCAATGACTATGTTTGGTGCACGACTAACATACACACACGTATACATGTACATCTACATATATACAGAGCCATGCACAGTATAGTTTATACACAGTATATAATTTGTTTTATATATATACACTTATATATATAAATATATATATACATACACACATCTGTATATTTTTAGGAGAAAGCTTTATTTTCCCCTAAATCTTAATTGTATATTCTAAAAAGGTGCATTGTAGATAATTCTGAAAAGAAATAATATAGAAGAATAATTTGAGGAAAGTCTGAACTCTTTTTTCTTATAGATAAGGTATTCACGAAAACATTTACTGTACATTTCTTACATTTTCTACTGTAAGAATTCATAGTCATAAAAAATTTTTATCCTGGAGTTCCCGTCATGGTGCAGCGGAAACGAATCCGACTAGGAACCATGAGGTTGCGGGTTCGATCCCTGGCCTTGCTCAGTGGGTTAAGGATCTGGCGTTGCCGTGAGCTGTGGTATAGGTTGCACATGCGGCTCGGATCCCACGTTGCTGTGGCTGTGGCGTAGGCCTGCGGCTACAGCTCCTGCTAGACCCTAGCCTGGGAACCTCCATATGCCGCGAGTGCGGCCCTAGAAAAGGCAAAAAGACCAAAAAAAAAGAAAGAAAGAAACCAAACCAAACCAGAACAAAAACTCATGTCCCAGTACTCTACATCTCTGGAAAAAAAATCCCTTGTTATTTCTTCCCAGATTTATTATTATAATGACAATTTGCTCTTTTTAAAAAAAGTATAGATTTGCAATATTGTGTTGGTTTCAGGTATATAGCAAAGTGATTCAGTTATACATATAATTTTTCTTTTTCTTTTCCACTATAGGTTATTATAAGATACTGAATATACTTCCCTGTGCTATACAATAAATCCTTGCTGTTTATCTATTTTATATTTAGTGGTATGTATAAATCTGTTAATCCCATACTCCTAATTTATCCCTCCCCTGCTTTCCCCTTTGGTAACCACATTTTTTTTTTCTTGTCTGTGAGTCCATTTCTGTTTTGTACATAGATTCAATTTGTATTATTTTTCTTTTTTTTTTTTTTTTTTTTTTTTTTTTTTTTTTTTTTTGCCTTTTGTCATTTTATGGCCGCGGGTTTATGGCCGCACCCGCGGCATGTAGAGGTTCCCAGGCTAGGGGTCTTATCGGAGCTGTGGCCACCGGCCTTCGCCGCAGCCACAGCAACGCAGGATCCGAGCCGCGTCTGCAACCTACACCACAGCTCACAGCAACACCGGATCGTTAACCCACTGAGCAAGGGCAGGGATCGAACCCGCAACCTCATGGTTCCTAGTCGGATTCGTTAACCACTGCGCCACGACGGGAACTCCACAATTTGTATTATTTTTCAAATTCCACATACAAATGATATCACACAATATTTGTCTTTGTCCGGATTACTCAGTATGTCTGGCTTACATCACTCAGTATGATAATCTCTAGGTCCATCCAGAAATTTGCTTTTTAACAAGGGGTATGAAGTTTATTTTTTCCCATAACATTTTACCAAGTTTCTTTTTCTCCTTCTGCAATTTCTAAACAACACTGAGAAATCACCCATATCCTCAATTCAGTGGGGAGATTGCACAGTGATGTCTAAATAGCATTAAAGATGTAAGTAATAGCCTATATCAGGAATGACATGAGAAGTACAAATTCCTTCCCACGGGGAAGATTCAAATGGCTAATCACCTATCTGAAACAGAAATCACTGTTTCTTGCTACTTTTAGAGTAACCCAGAATTTCATTTAATTACATAAGATATAGCAGTAATTCACTTAGCAGGCATTAATTGTCATGATGTCCACCTGTGATGCACAAACCCTAAACCAAAACAATAACTACCCTGAAACAAAGCAAAACACCACATACACCTTCTCCAGGGTAAAAATGCACCATTAATGATCAATGATCAAATTTTGATGCTTATTTCCAAACAACTGAAGCCAAACCACAGCTTGCCTTACAAGTATATCTAAGCAGAGTAGATAACCAGAGACATTCAAAATGCCACCGTACCCTTGTCTTCCTACTACCTGTCGAGTTTCCTCACTTAGTTTTTTGTTGTTGTTGTTGTTGTTGTTGTTTTAAGGGCCACATCTGTGGCGTATGGAGGTTCCCAGGCTAGGGGTCAAATAGGAACTGTAGCTGTTGGCCTACACCACAGCCACAGCAATGCCAGGTCCAAGCCGCGTCTGTGACTTATACCACAGCTCACAGCAATGCTGGGTCCTTAACCCACTGAGTGATGCCAGGGATCGAACCTACATCCTCATGGACACTAGTCAGATTAGTTTTCATTGAGCCACGACAGGAACTCCCCCTTTTCCTCACTTAGTTTTGACATAAAACCTAAAATAACAGTTAAGAAAATCCATAAAGCTGATGAGGAAATTGGCACTTGAAGAATTTTTCACGAAACAAATTATTTCCTAAATAAACTTTATTTTGAAAAGAATATCACAACATAGTTGTATCAGTTTAAATATGACACCTCTTAGCAGTATTACTGAATCAAATTATACACAAGTGAAGTCACAGTTCATGTCTCATTATCTCTACGAATAAAAAGGTGCCAGGAGTCAGCTAACCTAAAAAGGCAGATAACTTGGAAACAACCACAACCTATTTCTGTGTTGTCATTTCATGCTTGTGTCTACATATGTGGATGGGAATTGATCGAAATTCACACGAGATAAAAACACATGCTACTTAAATAACCAAGATTCTTTTTGGTTTTCTTGCTCTACCATAGGTAGCATCATTGGTAATGTTTCTATAAAGAAGTACCATATGATAAGCTACTTTCCCCTGATAATAAAGAATTAAGCTTTCTGTATTGTGGCTTATAACTCCTCCAGGTTGAGGAAAACAGCAGTAACAACTTAAAGAATTTTCTAACTATAGCTGATTTCATCAGAGAAAGGTGTTATTTATGTTCTTTCCAAGAACTTTATGTTGTAGTGATGAACATGTCAATATATAATAGGTGAAAGTAGTCTAATATATATGATGTAATAATTGTTCATACAGCGTAAAACAACAAACAAACCTAGAGGTAAACAGTACTGAAAGGACTATGACATACACCTGGACCCACTCACTGCATAGGGTTTTTAAGGCAATTCAGTGCTCACCCCAAGATTATTCAAGGAAAAGAGAGCCATTGCTGGATCATGGGGAGAATTCAAAAGTGCCAGAAACAGGCAGTTAATGATCATCAAAGGATATGGGCCTAAAGACAGAAAACAGAGTTGACTACTAGGAGAGCAAACTGAAGAGAGAATTAGGACCAATGAATTCAAAGAATATTTTCACTTTTTTTTTATAGTACAGGGCGATAGAAAGATACTGAACTTGGGGACTGAAATCTGGTTCTACAAGTTAGACGTTGATCTTGGGCACAGAAATCAATCCCCTTGAATGACAATGAATGACAATTTCCTCATCTATAAAATAGGTACATTAAGATCTACCCTCTTGTTTTCATAGGCTTCAGAGCAACAAGAATCAGGAGAGATCACTTTGTAAACTTATAAAGGACTATTCTTAGCAAATGGATATTTGGGCAATTTTTTTTCAAAGTATTACGGAAAAATTCCAATTTAAGATAAAATTATAAAATCAATTTTTTTGGAGTTCCTGTCGTGTCTCAGTGGTTAACAAATCTGACTAGGAACCATGAGATTGCAGGTTCGATCCCTGGCCTTGCTCAGTGGGTTAAGGATACGGTGTTGCTGTGAGCTGTGGTGTAAGTCGCAGATGCGGCTTGGATCCTGTGTTGCTGTGGCTGTGGCGTAGGCCGGCGGCTACAGCTCCGATTAGACCCTAGAACCTCCATATGCCGTGAGTGCGGCCCTAGAAAAGGCAAAAAGACAAAAAAAATAAAATAAAATCAATTTTTTGACCCAGGATAGACCTCTATTCAATAGCAGCTGCTGTGGGTCTGCCTCTTTTTTTTTTTTCTGATGAGGTAGAAATGGGAAAAATTTGATTCGCTTACTACTTTTTCTTATAAGACAATGTTATTGTAGCATAATAGATTAGTTATAGACTTTATTAAAGAACCAGGAAGGGTAATCCCCTAGTCTTAAAAAGTAAACAGTGACTCAATACAACCCTCTACCTCCTCTACAATACTTTGACACATTTATTATGAAGAAATAAACACATAAATAATTTGTTCCATTAATCATGACAGGTCATTCATCACTAGGAGCCCAACATTATGTAGCTTAAATCCTAGGCAGAATATTTCAATGTATACATATTTATAAATTATTAGCTTTGTTACTTACTTCAGCATTGCACATCTCAGTAAAGCAGTAACTCTTAACACGTAGAGTTCAATAGCCATTTTCCGCTTTTCCTCAAGCAGAGGCTCAAAGGCAGTTATAGACACATTGTTTCATTATAACATGAAAATAATAAGCCTTGGGCAACTGCAAAATATTAGCATCTAATTTGGAGAAAATAGAGGGAAGAAAAAATAGAGGGTGCTGATTTGTGCTATAATTTGGTCCTAGGTTGGGCATGTTCCCAGTTGCAATATTTTAAAATTAGAAGCCAGCAAGTAAAACATGAGGCTTCATATGTGAAAGTGAAAATGGTCCAGAAGTCTTCTGTTCCAAGACAAATCAATTTTTTTCTTCCCAATAACTCACCAGATAGAAATGGGTCCTTAGAAACGCTAAGGGGTTCTTCAAATAATATTAAGAAAAAATACAAAAATAAAAAACAATGAACAGAACATTGTTGACAAGTAAGACTTTCAAGATGGTTACCCTCTCTTTAAAGGATGGATGCTACATAAAAGGGGCAGTTGTGTCTCTATAACTCATCATGTTTATATGTAAATTCTCTGGCAGATATAAATCCATCTTTATCTTCATCTTCTTTATCAAAAATATCCTCCACCAAAACATCATGATGACTTTCATTCACCACAGCACCATGCTTTTCAAATTCCTTCTTTAAATACACTTTAACCTACAAAATAATGGGTCACATTAATAATTCTAATTCATAATATACTGATATCGAGTCAATTGATATCACAGACTGGACAGGCAGTGCATTTAAATATATATAATAACTGCTAAACAACACCTTGTGATATATTTCTAATGACAGTAAAAGAATTACAAGGAATTTTTCCCATTAAAAGCTGTTGCTATACTGCTACAGTAGAGACACAGAATATTGCTCAGAGGCAAAGAAAAGGCTTGTGTCACATGAATAACACACAGTGAAAGCATATTATTATGTTCTTAATCTGAGTCTAAATAAAGCCAAGCATTTGAAAAACTGCTATCTTTCATTGCATTGAGTTATCCAGATCTTATTTTCTAACAAGGGTCAGAATTCCAGATATTTCTCTTAAAATCAGATAAAATGATGGCATTTTTTAAATTTAAGCAGGTATCTGGGAATCGTACTTGCTGTTGGACTTGGCTATGATCATGCCAAATGAGCTTCCAATCTCAGAAACTGAAGCAAAATCCAGCCTGATTGAGTATTTAGACTAAAAATTTCCACTTTCGTGTTTAAAGATACTTAACGACATCAACAAAATATTGCCCCTAATTACCTACTAGATTCACCACAATGCAATTCAACCTACATTTTCATTTTTAATCATATCCCTATTATTCCTTCTATTAGATCAGCAATTTCAAACCCTCTCTCCTCGCCCTACCACCAACATACAAACATATAGTGTATATTCATTTTTTAGGTTAAGGTAATTTAATGCAGTTGTTGGGGGGGTAATGAAATTCTAAAGGTTAATGTAGAATCTATCTCCAGGGTATATTGTGTGAATAGAGCAGTACGTATAGTATAGCTACTTTCTGTGTAAGAAGGGGAAATTAGGAGTTCCCGCGATGGCACAGTGGGTTAAGGATTCAACTGCAGTGGCTTGAGTGGCTGTGGAGGTGTGGGTTCAATTCCTGGCCTGATGCAGTAGGTTAAAAGATCCAGCATTGACAAAGCTGTGGTTCAGATTCAGTCCCTGGCCTGGGAACTTACATATGCTGCAGATGCAGCCAAAATAATATATTCCTATTTGCTTATTTTTGCATAAAGAAACACTGGAAAGATATGTTAGATACTAATAAAACAAAAGGTGGAGGGTTACATGGTAGAAAGAGGTTGTGCTTATATATATTCCTATTTGCTTATATTTGCATAAAGAAACACTGGAAAGGTATGTTAGATACTAATAAAACAAGGAAGAGGGTTACATGGTAGAAAGAGGGTGTGGGTGGGAGAATGACTTCATAAATATCTTTGTATATTGAATTGATTTTTTTGAACCACGTGATGTGTTGTATATTCAGGATATTTTTAACGAAATGGGAATTCAAATTTATCTTGGATGGAAAAAAGTCCGTGACCGATAACACTCTGAAGTGTTATAAACTGAATAGCTGTGGATCATGACCCTGCGGTTTATAACATCATAGCTTATTCAAGACTTAATCATTTCCTGGCCATTAGAATGAAACTGATGGAAGCATTAAAAGACACTTGGTTTCTGACCAGCCAAGCTACCTCCACTTCTTTTCCCACAGCAGCCAGACTAAGATATTTGTCGCAGTGGCTGCAAAAGCATAAACTATAGGGAGAAACCCTGGTCCTTTCTCCTTGCTCAAACACCAGGACCTTGAGGGGGTTGGGAAAGGTCTCCTGCTGGGGAAAATCCACACTGGGCCCCCCCCCTTCCAGGTGCTATCCTGAGCAAAACTGAGCATGTGATCTGCTTGCTGCTGCTAAATGCTAGAAAATCACTATGAAACTCATTTAACAGCTAGTCTAAAGCTTTAAACGGAAACTGTCCACATGAGGAACTATCTCAAAGGAAATCTATGTTTCTTACACGGTAACTCCAAAATGGTAACTGTCTTGGCAAAAAAGATCTTCAAACACTGAGGGCAAGATACAGTGAACTCTAAGCATTAAGAAAAAAAAAGCAAAAGAATGAATGGTATTTTTTAAGTCTCAGTATTTTTCTCTCCAAAGTGAAGCTCTCCTATGAGGCAAGACAATTTTCAATGCATCACTATTTAAATAACATTTTATACAAATAAAAAGACGTTTTTTCAAATGTATTTCTGAAAAAGTAAGCTAAAAGAAAGGATGGAAGAAGGGGAGGGAAAGATGGGAGGAAGAAGGAAGGGGAGAGAAAGAGAAAAAGAAAAGACGAAAGGAAAAGGAAAGGGTACCTCATCTTTAGAGAGTTTCCAGTCATCATTAAGGTCCATTTCTTGGAATGATTCATGGGATCTTGGTCCATTTCGAATCTCCAGGAGATCGATGTTAAATATCAGTGTACTCTCTGGGGGAATTTTACCTGATGGGGGGGGGGTTAAATTTTGTTAAAAAGATCCCCAAGTTTTTTTTAATTAGTATTGTTGATTTACAATGTGATAATTTCTGCTGTACAGCAAAGTGATTCAGTTATATATGTGTATATTATATTATTTTAAAAAATATTCTTTTCCATTATGTTTTATTATAGAACATTGAATATAGGAGTTCCCGTCGTGGCGCAGTGGTTAACGAATCCGACTAGGAACCATGAGGTTGCGGGTTCGGTCCCTGGCCTTGCTCAGTGGGTTAACGATCCGGCGTTGCCGTGAGCTGTGGTGTAGGTCGCAGACGCGGCTTGGATCCTGCGTTGCTGTGGCTGCGGCATAGGCCAGTGGCTACAGCTCCAATAAGACCCCTAGCCTGGGAACCTCCACATGCCGCAGGTGCAGCCCCAAAATGACAAAAAAGGCAAAAAAAAAAATAGAATATTGAATATAGTTCTCTATGCTATAGTGTAGGGTCTTGCTGACCAAAGTTTTGATGACAGAAAACTTATGGCACTGGACAAAATACTATTTTAATTGATTTAAATGAAAAGCCTTTCTGAGATTTCTAGAAATTACTTATAGTTTACTCAGACAAATAGAATAAAGAAGAAGTAATCCGAACTATTAGATCAAAAGCAGTCTGTTTTGGAGTTCCCACTGTGGTGCATTTGGAAACGAATCCGACTAGGAACCATGAGGTTGCGGGTTCAATCACTGGCTTTGCTCAGTGGGTTAAGGATCGGGCATTGCTGTGTGCTGTGGTGTAGGTTGCAGATGAGGCTTGGATCTGCCATTGCTGTGGCTGTGGTATAGGCCGGCAGCTATAGCTCTGATTCGACCCCTAGCCTGGGAACCTCCGTATGCTGCAGGTGCAGCCCTAAAAAAAAAAAGGCAGTCTGTTTTGGGGTTTGCAATTAAAATTTGTTTTACACACACACACAAGCAGATATGCCAGATGGTCTGAATATTAAATTTCAAATGTAATTAAGATATTACATATCCTATGAATTAATGGGCTTTAGATAATTCAGAGTTAATTATATAGTACAAGTGACTTACTAACTTTTGGGTCAGAAAGTCCTGGATTAGAAATACATACGGTACTGCTATTTCCACCACCGCGTGGCAGTATATAATTGATTGCCCTCTGGTGTGTTACACTGGGATTGAGGTTTACATCTGCCCCTCTTTAAGCCTCAGTTTTCTCATCTGTAAAATGCGAACTCAACACCAACTGAGGAAATTCCATGGGAGGAGAGAAATTAAAACAAATTCCTGAGAAGGGAGATAAAAATATTTTAAAGCGAGAAGAGTTTTCTTAAAGCACCAGGATCATCAATAAACAAACAAACAAACAAAACAAAACAAAAACAGAAACTTCTGGGAAATATCGATAGTTTTTTTCAGTGTGTTTCCTTACAGCTAAATTTAACATACAGGTCTGGGTAAATATTACAAATATTTCTTCGTGCCCCACCCCATCATCCCACGTATTTCCACAAAAGAAGACTTGGGTAAGCACCAGAAGAACAAAACTGACAGTGTGTGCCGAGGCTTACCCTCCACATCTAGACAGAGAAGAGCATGGACTAGCGGTGATCGATAAAACTGGTATCTTTCCAAAAGGAGGCATGCAAACATGGTACTACAAAATCAGTGTTTAAATAGGTATTAGTAGAATTAGTTTCATGATAATCTGTCTGAAGGAAATAACTCAAATTCAGGTCTCTACTTGTTAAAGTTAAATAAGGTTTAACTACAGTTTGGAGAAGGGGAAATGGACTAATACCAAATACATAAACATTCAAGGTAAGACGATAAAGGTACAGGAAAGTGAAAGAATACGTTTAAGCATCAGAGAAACATTTTCTAGATACTTGCTTTTCTTCTCTACAAGGATCATTATAAAAATAAGAACTGAATTTGGTTAGTAAATCCTTTTCCATGCATAAGATTTCCATAGCAAGATCCATTTTAGAAAATGTACTATTTCACATATGGCACCTACTTTCTCCTCAGGAAAATGGGGCTAAGCATCACAATCCCCACCTTGGAAATGGTTAAGCTTAGACCTATGGATGCTGTGAAGTCTATATTTCTATTGTATCTGAGTGGTTTTCTGTCTAGTTCTGATAACTTCTTAAATTCTTTTTCTTCTTCATTATGTGCCCATTGTAGAGAATGTGGAAGAGATAGAACTAGAAATAAAAATAACTCCAGCACCACTGTCCACTGTTAACATTCTTCATTTTCTTGATTACATTTGTATGTGTATATATTTTTTCTATGCTTACTATCATAATATATATACTATACTTTTGTTTTCTATTTTTATTTTAGATGTAATTTTTTTTTTGTCTTTTTGCCTTTATGCAGAGCTGCACCTGCGGCATGTGGAGGTTCCCAGACTAGGGGTCTAACAGGAGCTGTAGCTGCCGGCCTTCACCACAGCCACAGCCACGCGGGATCGGAGCCACGTCTGCAACCTGCACCACAGCTCACGGCAACGCCGGATCCTTAACCCACTGAGCAAGGCCGGGGATCGAACCCGCAACCTCATGGTTCTTAGTCGGATTTGTTAACCACTGAGCCACGAAGGGAACTCCCTAGATGTAATTTTTTAAAAAACTTTGAAACACCACCATAAAAAGACCCCTCCAAATTAGTGAACAATATTAATGACAGTTGAGATTACAGAATGTTTTTCATTTTTAGCTCAGTTGACCATTTACATATTATGGCCTTCATTGGCCATTTCAAATGGTAATCAAGACATAAGTATATTTCCCTAAGACAGATAAGTCCTCTATTTACAGCTAGAAAAAAAAATCCATAGTAGTTACTAACTTCTGTCCCTAATCCAAAGAAGAATTCTAGTACTATAGTAAAGATGTATAATCGTTATTACCTTTTCCTTCTTTTCCATAGCCCAAGGCAGGAGGAATGACGAGCTTTCTCTTCTCTCCTACACACATTCCCTTCAAACCCTGGTCCCAACCTTTGAGAGCCTCCAAGATGCCCAGGGTAAACCAAATAGGCTGACCATTGTTATGTTTGTGACTACAACAGAAAGAAAACACATTAGAACTCTTTAGTAACTTAATTATTTTTATTGCTGTGGTGTAATTTTTCACCACATGATTAATTTTATTAGTTTGGAAATTAGTTGAGAATAGCACACATGCACAGGTCAACTCTATAATAAGTCAATTCACTGCCCACCTTTCTTGATGCAAATTTCAGAAAGCTGACTCAGCTAGAGAGGGCAGAGAGAATAATAATGAAAACAACTGTTTGAGCATTTACTATAGACCAGGTATTATCTTAAATGCTTTGCTTTTTTTAAGTCTAACAATGATCATATGAGGAAAGCACCACCATCACCCCATTGTACAGATGAGAAAACTGAGGTTAAGTGTACCAGTCTCTGGCCTAACTCCAAAGTTCTAAGTCTTAATCACAAAGTGATACTGTCCCAGGATGGCCACTAGGGTGCAGAAGAGGGATGCAATAATGGAAGATCAGTTTGGGAAGGATGAGAGGCTAAGGAGAATTTATACCGCCAACACTTGTGAGTCCGTGCCCACATGGACAATGGAGAGACAACAGCACATTGTCTTCCATCCTGCTGACAACCTTTTTTGATGTATAGTCTGCTGATGGCTCTAATAGGTGCAATAGGCTGCTCTTTTCATAAACCCTGACCCAGTTCTCTCCCTAGGCATTTACTCTGGGGCTATGCAGGGAAGCCTGGAGGAGCGGCCCCTCAAGGACTGGAGAAGAAGGGAATGGTCGAGATATCCAGGCTCATGAGCCGAAGACTGGCCAGCTGTCGAGCAACTGGAGAGGGCTTGCCAGCTGGGTAGTGCCCGAGCCTGTTAGCTCCTCAGTGCAATAAGGAAAGTGTTCTATTCAAGGGTATCTTGTGAATAAGAACTGGGAATCATTCTCCCAGGCCTCACCAGCACCATGGTTAATAAGTGGAGGTAAAGACCATTACTTTTTTTCCTTAATTTCCCCCCATGATCAAAGGAGCAAAATGGCAATTGTAGAAAACAGGGGAACGTCAGAAAAGAATAAAGAAAAAAGAAAGAATCTACCACCCAGCAGCCTACAGTTTTGGCACACTTCTTGCCAAATCCTTCATGGCTAAAGGAGTTAGGCTATCTACCACATAGGCTGTGGTTCTCAAAATGATGACTATGCTTTTTAAACTGACCACTAGATGGTACTTCTAATTAATACTCAGAGTTAGCAGTACTGGCCATTTACGTGGAGGCTGCCTGACAATATTCCCCTCTCCAGGTACTAGAACTTTAGTAGCATTTTAATAATATCCTGATGTTACCACCGAGGTGCACATGGGCTTTTGGTTCTGAGACCTGAAGTAGATCAGCCTGGATCGAAAAGAGATCATACTGCGAATGAAAATGTAATTGGAAGTTTCAAATGCAAATCATATCATTTAATGTCCACTGTGGCTCTGGCCTTGTTTGATACAAAGAAAAGGCTGTTGAGAAGTCTACGGCAAGCCATCATCTTGGAACTTTTTGCCATTGACTTCAAAACGTCATGAACAGATAAGATATGAATGCCCAGTAATGGCAGCTGATCAGAAAATGAGGTCTAGGGAGCTCCCGTTGTGGCTGAGCGGCTTATGAACCCAACTAATATCTATGAGTATGCGGGTTTGATTCCTGGCCTTGTTCAATAGGTTAAGGATCCAGTGTTGCCATGAGATGTAGGTCGCAGACACAGCTTGGATCCCATGTTGCTATGGCTGTGGGGTAGGCTGGCAGCTGCAGCTGCAGCTCCAATTCGACCTCAGCCCAGGAACTTTCATATGCCTCGGGTGCGGCCCTAAAAAGAAAAAAAAAAGAAAATGAGGTCTAGGAAGGACCACAAAGTTTTGCTGCTTTAGTTCATGCCATTCTCTCTACCTGGGATGTCCTCCCTTCCTCATTCTCCACCTGGGAACCTCCAACCACTCATCTTTTAAGACCCATCTCAACTATGATCTCTCAGAAGTTGTTCTTTCCCCATCTCTCAGAGCATGATAAATTCCAGAGTCCATGCTTGTGGTCACTTTGAACATTCTGTACTTTATATTTGCCTTCCTACCCGCTGTAGACACATGTCCTGCTAGAGGACAAGAACTCAGTCTTAGTCATCTCTGCATCCTCAGGGCCTGACTTGTGGCCACTCAGTAAGGATTTGATAGATGGAGAGATGAATAAATGGTGAGGACAGAGAGAAGCCAGATTTTTTAAATCTCCCTAGGATCAAGCACAGGGCCTAACATAAAGAAATGTTCAATGAATACTTCTGGGATGGAATCTGAGAATCAACGCCTGATCGGAAATCATTACACTTATAAAACTTTTCCCTGTTGCAATTTCTTTTATAAAACAGAAATGACAGTGTAACCACCTGAAAATCTTTCCCTGTAGGTATTGGATTAATATTCCTTAACCACACCCACACCCATCAATGAGGTCTTTGAATTTCTAGATAGAAACAGTGAAACAAATCACGACCCTATGCCTTGACCAAAATGTCATCTATCAGGCCAAAAGTTAAAGATGTCAGTGGACTAGCATGGAGATGTCCTACCACAAGCAAGTAAGTGATTGTGTATTCTGCTCATGAAGGGGCCATAATAAGTTTAATTTCACCTTCACCAAAGAAAAATGGAATTGAGTTATTTCCCTCAGGAACAAGAGAAATGAGAATGCCTTTAAGTCTTTTCTACTTATTGCCTATTCATACACCTAGATATTTCTACAGTATTTTTGAGATTGTAGCACTAATTTTTACAATAAAAAAAATTTATCCCCTTATACTGACCACGTTTCCAATAAGACCTTCAAAGGCCTTGTTATATAAGATCAAGTTTAACTACCTTCCTTTCCCTGAAGAAAGAAATTAGATATTTCAGTTTTTTAAAAGGGCGATAACTCTGGTACACGCTAGCTACTATTCCTGCCCAAGAGCTGGCCTAAGTGGGTGGGTTCTTTACTATTTTACCTGCAGGGTATAATTACTTACGTTGAGTGAAATAAGGAGCCATCCTTTTCTAAGTAGCCTTCATAGTGGACCAACATCAAATCCCCCCCTTTGGTCTTGCGATGGCAGATGAACGGCTTCTGGAGCACTTCAATCTTCACTTCTGGTTCAGGGATCAGAGCCCCACTCGAAGAAGTGACTAACAGCATCAGGACCGCGTTCCACAAGAAAAACCTCATCTTGCCAGAGCAGGAAAGAAACTCCTAGAAAAACAGAGAAAGGGCCCCCGACCTCATAGAGTTAAGCATGTAGTTGAAAGCTTAGGACAACAGTTTCTGGCAAGTTCATAACTCTCCGTCCCAGTAGACGTGGCACATTCACTACGGACACACTTTCCCATGAAACTTCGAACTTATTTCTAAAGAGTTAAACTCAAGCCCGGGCCTGACTGGCTCCAACCACGCGGATGCCTGGACAAGGCGGCCTCTCATTGGCTAGTGGAGCTGTCTCTCGGGCGACTCCCGAACCAATGACGCTGCTACAATGTAATTTACCACCCTGTAGCCCAGCCGCGAACCACCCGGAGTGGTCCCGGAGCCCGACGGATTACAGAATTCCGCTACCTCGGACATTAAGAAAAGGGTGGGGCGCAGAGCTAGCCGGAAACTCCTCTAGCAGATTCACAGCTGTGAAGAAGCTGGCTTCGGTGAGAAGTCGCGGACCCAGGTGAAACAACAGAGGTTTAAGGAAAGACTCATTTGCACTCACCATTGGTGAGATCTCCCCTTCCCCATAGTAATTGCTTAGTCAATTTATGGTGCGAACGATAAAGACTCTCGCAGTGCATTTGGTTTCACAAAGTGCATTCCTGTGTTTGACCCTCACTACCCTGCGGGTAAGGCAGGTTCTTTTATCCCATTTAAAAGGTAAGTATATATAGGCTAGAAGAGGTTGACCCCTGCTTAAGGTTGTTGAGCGTCAAAAGCCGTTGAGCTCCGCCGTCAAACCAGGTATTATGATTTATTCTGCATCACGGCATAATGTTACATCTGCTAATAATTCATCACTTAAGTGACCTTAGTGTAGAGAGTCAATAATAGCTTCTATCAAGAATAAGTTTCCGTTGTTGCTCAGATAATCCGACATAGTATCTGAGAGGATGCGGGTTGGATCCCTGGCCTTGCTCAGTAGGTGCAAGAAATAATCAATCAGAAATAATCATCTAAACATTGCGGCGTATGCTTTTATGACATATGCTTAAAATAATCAGGATCCTATTGTACGCTGTGTTTCATACGCTGTGTTTCATACGCTGTCTACTTTGACAGTGAATTTATAGTTACCATTTTCCCTAGTCAAATGTCCTTAGCACAGTGCTTTCTCACACTTTAATATGCATATGAATCCTCTGGGAGTTCTTGTTAACATTCAAGAGTTCAATTCAGGAATTTCTGGACTTGGAGCGATATCCTGCAATTCTGGCAATCTCCTAGGTGATGTCAATGCTGCTGTCCCTGGACCACACTTTCTGTAGCGAGGCCTTAGAGTTTAGGAAACATCTGTTTACACTGCCACACACAACGTTCTATCGTGAAATTCCCATCATCTCCTTACGCCCTCTTGTCGGGTACCTCAATAGCCTTGAAGTGTGTGAAATTAATTAGATTTGATCTTGAGGGCTAGAATCCAGGGAGCACCCTAGGGGGTCACGGTGACTCCCAGACATCAAGACGTAGGTAGGATCCATCTACGGCACCATTAAGTTAGGACTGTGTTCCACTCTAGCCCCACTGCCCTTCCTTCGCACCCTTTCTCTAGCCCCCAGCCTGTCTCCAGGACTCATTTTCCCCGCAGGCCTCTCCCGCTACGTCAGCCCCACCGCCGCCGTTGCCGCTAAACCCCGGAGTGGATTTTGGGAACGTGCGCGCAGGCGATGCACTGGGCATGCGCGAGCGGGCTCCGGGCCGGGTGGGTAGAGGCTTCAGGTAGCGCGCCGTGGCGCCGCCAGGGACCCGCAGCCTCGCTCGCGGCTCTTTGGTGGCTTCAGCCGCCTGTCGAACGCACCCAGTGCTTTGGTCTTCTTGTGGACAGCGCGCCGGCCCCGCCGTGCGGGGCCACGGGTCGGCCGCGCCTTCACGTGTCCAGGCCGCCGCAGTGACCCCGCCCCCGGGCCCAGGATGTGAGGCCCGCCCGGCGTCCCCGCACCGGGTCCAGACGCCGGGAGTGGCCCGCACGGCAGCGCCGGGCGATGGCCCTGCTGCCGGTGCTCCTCGCCTCCCGGGTCCTGAGGCAGTGAGGGGGCCGGCGGGCGGGGGCTAAGGGGGCCGCGGGCGCCATGGAGGGGGTGCTGTACAAGTGGACCAACTATCTGAGCGGTGAGTGGGGGACGCGCCAGATCCTTTGTCTGAGCCGGAGGAGGGCGGCGTCGCGACGCCCCTCCTGGGGGTCGGGGTCACGGTCCCTCCTCAGCCTTTCCCACAGCAGTTTTGTCTCCCGTGCTCACAGACGTAGCCCCCTGTGGGGCTGGGTGACAGCGGTAACTGCCCTTGCACTTCGAGGGACGCTACGAAGTGCGGAGATTTGGAGTGACTTGAAAGGCACGATGCCCTCAGTGTCAGCGGGAGGGAGGCGCTGATTCCCGCAGTGGGGTCCTCTGGGAGTCTCTCGAATTCTGGCGGAGGAGCTGGTCTCAGAAGGTTTCAAACGAATGCCGGCAGTAACCCGGGATTCCAGAGGTTAAAGGTTCTTTTTCAAACAAAGTCCCCAGTGCCAAGTTTCCCTTGTCACCTGGAGAGTCATCTGCGTGCAGAACAAGGTATCAGAGTTCTGTCTCAGCAGCTTCAAAGCTCCAGGTTTGGGGTTTTCTCGCTGAGGATTTTTATTTTCTTTTACAGACTCAGAAAGTACCATAGCATGAATGCAAATATTAACAAGTCTTTTCTGCCCTGCTGAGTCGAATGCCTTAAAAATAGCACCCCGCCCCCTCTCCAGTTTGTGGAAGTACTTTTCTTCATATCTTGAGAAGGTCATAGCTATTCTTCAGCTGTGGCTATGATTCAGAACGAGCGTTTTCATAAATGAGTATATAAATAAAAGCCTTCTGTGTACTGGAAACTGTGCGAGCCACTTTTTTGAAATTAAACTCTTTATTGTGGAAAAGGAGGTAGGCGCCCTTAGAATTTTAATAGCAATATATTTGAAATGAGAAATATTCCCGGTATCTCTTAGGGAGGTGGAGATATATTTTCTCATCCTAGGGACCCTAAGACAGTTTTTAAGGTCGTAGTGTGCTTCTCTGGGGTGTTTTAAGGACATTTGTGTCTGGGAGGATCAGTGGGCATAGTGACTTTGATGAGGTTACACAGCACAGCTAAAAATGCACCTGTTGGGCATACCCAGAATCTCTTCCCTATGCATAATGTGGTCAGAAGTAAGTGCTGTTTATTTTTCTTGTGATCGTAAGTAGAAATTGAGCGAGGAAAGGTGTTTTAGGAGGCTTAACCCTTGCTGCAAGGACCTTCATTAGATGTCAAGTGATTATATTAGAAGTGGATAACTCACGGTTGGGCTACAGTGAATGTCAGAAGCTAGCTCTCTGCTAACCTAAACGGAGGATGCTTGATCAGGTATTTTGCTTTTGAGGTATCTTTAAGCTCTGAGATGTATGGTCTTATATACTTGGGTGAAATTTAGTTGCTGGTCTTGGACTTTCACCCCTTTCCATCACACACCCTTTTTATACTTTCTTCTTTTGTCCTCAGTGCTCTTTTTTTCCATCTCCCCCCAAAACTTTTTTTTCAGCCTCTCCTTTCTTCCTCTTCTCCTCCTACTTTATAAAGTTCAGTCTCTTGGTATTGTATCTACTTCCTGGTCATGAAGTGCTTCTTCCACTCCCCCTCAACTTTGCTTTAAAAAATAAAGCAAATGTCTCTAGAAAGATCTTGGAATCTTTATCATGTGAAGCTCATACTATCTGCTGTGTTGGAAAAGAGTCTGTTTTTTCCTGCCCCAAGTAAGAGAAGTTAATTCAGTGAGTGGTGCCAGAGTAGAAGCCCTAAAGAAAAGTGGCGCTGACTTAAGCCATTGCCAGAGGTGACTGTCCTTACATCACGTTGCTTGTTGCCTTGGGCCATGAGCCACCTTATTGTGGACCCACCATTCGTAGAAGCCTGTCACACCACTGGGTACTTTTCTTGGGTACACTTAGAATTATGTTCAGCAAGTTTTCTTTCATTAGGAGATAAACTTACTTTGGAAAGGAACAGTCATAGCCTAGGGGGAACAAATGCATTCTTGTTTCTTTCACCCTCCTGTGCCAGGTAGTCTCCCCAAAAGAGCATAGTGTTAGTGTTGATGACAAGTTTTGATGAAGACATCACTACTTTTTTCTTCTTCTGAAGCTGATTTTTTTTTTTTTTTTTTTGCTTTTTAGAGTGGCACCCATGGCATATGGAGGTTCCCAGGCTAGGGGTCTAATCAGAGCTGTAGCTGCCAGCCTACACCACAGCCACAGCAACGTGGGATCCAAGCTGTGTCTGAGACCTAACCTACACCACAGCTCATGGCATCATGGCAATGCCAGATCCTTAACCCACCGACAGGCCAGGGATTGGACCCACATCCTCATGGATGTTAGTCAGATTCATTTCTGCTGCTCCACAATGGGAACTCCTGAATCTTGTTTTTTTTGTTGCTGTTGTTGTTGTTTTTGTCTTTTTGCCTTTTCTAGGGCCGCACTCGCGACACATGGAGATTCCCAGACTAGGGGTCTAACAGGAGCTGTAGCTGCCGGCCTATTCCAGAACCACAGCAACGAAAGATCCAAGCCGTGTCTGCGACCTACACCACAGCTCACGGCAACGCCAGATCCTTAACCCACAGAGCAAGGCCAGGGATCCAACTTGCAACCTCATGGTTCCTAGTCGGATTTGTTAACCACTGAGCCACGACGGGAACTCCCTGAATCTTGTTTTTTAAAGTAGCATTTTTCTCTTACGGTTTTGCACAGAGGAATTTAAAAATACATATAATCTCAAAATAAGTTTTTCTTCACTGTGAGTTTTTCTCCGAAGGGATTATATAACCTGTTTGTGTAGTATATGTATTTCTGTCGTGTCCACAACTTGATATGGGCCGCCTTGTGTCCATCAGTTTTATCAGCTGATCCTTTGAATCCTTGGAGGATGTCGTTAATTTTATTGACCACCTAATGTGTTCTGGGCATTGAGCTAGGCACAGGGTAAGCAATGTTAAACAAGGCAGATATTGCTCCTGCTTTCCTTGAGCTTACAGTCTGGTGGGGGAGACAGGCATTCACTGGATAAGTGGTTAGAAGTAGGTTTCCAAGTGTGTGATATTGGGGGAGAGGAAGGGAGAGGCTAGTCTGCGTCTTTGAGGAAAATTTAAGCAGAGCGTGAAGGATAAATAAAAGCTGGATAGGTGGCAAGCCCAAAACAGAGATACAGCTGGAGGCTATAAAGAAAACTTTTTAGGCACGGGGAGTGTCAGTGTGAAGGCCCAGAGAAGACCCAAATGGCTGGAAAGCTGAGAAGAGTCTCCAACAGGACTGCAAGGCTAGGGGGCAAGCTTGAAATTGCAGGGCCTCACAAGCTGGTTCAAACAATGCAGAGTGCTTGCGTGAGTGTGTGTGTGTGTGTCTCTGTGTAGTATGAGACATGATAAGTCTGTTGAAAAGCTCATTTGGGGAGTTCCCTGGTGCCTTGGGCCTGAGAACTTCCACATGCCTCCGGTGAAGCCAAAGAAAACAAAAAAGCTCACCTTAGTTACTATTATTTTATTTTGCTAAGTACTGTAGTTGTTTTGTGAGCTTCTCTTGCCTCTTAATTAAACTGTTAGCTGTCGGTTACTGAAAGATGGAAACATCATCAAGCCCTGAGAATAGAAGCATCTAAATTGCTTGCACGAATGTACTGCTAAAATACAGAAAGAAAAAGGAGGAAAAGTCTCTTTTCTGTAATACACTAGGTACTCTCATGTACCCCATGCTCCAACAGAGGAAAAGGAAAACAAAGAAAAAGTTCTATGTATTTTCTTCAGCAGTCTTGAGCCATTCTGCCCTTTGAGCAGCAGAACATTGGATATTCTGGGATTTAGGGCCCAGGCTCTTCACATATTAGAAGATAAATCCTGGAATGAAAAGGGAATGGATTAAACATTTCACAAACACCTCTATTGTGTGAGACATAATGCTAAGCACTATAAGTTTATTTGTATATTTCAAGCCCTAAAAATTAGTCAAAAGATATTATACTTGCTTAGTTATAGTTGCTTAGTTATTTGTATCTTTCAAGCCCTAAAAGTTTAGTCAAAGTGTATTATACTTGCTTAGTTATACGTTAATGCTCTCTAATAGAACACTAGAGAAGGAGTCACAGAGACCTGAAGTCTGGTGCCAGCTCTGTCACTGTCAGCTGCAAAGTCACTTTGCCATTCTGAGCTTTAGTATCTTCCTCCATAAAAGTGATGAAATTTATCCATTAATAATTGTAAGAATAGTAAGAGACTCAAGGCTTCTAATGTTCTAGGCATCATTCTAAACATTTTACATGGATTAATTTATTTAATCTTTGAAGCGATTTAAGGAAGCAGTTGCCTGCGTTACTCCCATTTTCCACATGAAGACATTGAGACACAGAAAGGTGGAGGAAGGAGCTGGCCCGAGGTTACACAGTAAGTGGCTCCAGCGTCAGTGCTCCATTACATAATACTTATAAATGTCCTTCCTGCTGGATCATTATATAAATCTAGCTGATTCATAATGTACCTATATTTAAAGTATGTTGACCTAGAATAGCAGATTTTATTTGAGGGTGGGAGGTAGGGAGGAGTTCAGGAGTGAGGAGGGCTTTGCCTGGTGTGCTCATGTTTTGTTCACATGGAAATTTTCTGAGCTATGCTCTGAGCTTTCTACTTTGCAGTTTTAGGTCGGTTTCCTGCCCGCTCAGCACACAGGAGGGCTGCTGTCATGAGCTCTAGCCAGCTGCAGGCTGTGCCCCTCCAGTGCATTAGAGCACTAGCACTCTGCAGCACTGCATTCCGAAAATAACAAAAGCTTGCCTCGTGCTCACCAGATTGTTGTTTGAGGAGGTGCTGTAATTTTGCTTACCCCCGCAGGTGAAAGATGGTGACACCTATATACATGTACTGTGTAAATAGTGCCAAGAGGACATCTGGACAATGTGAATGATCCAGAGTAAGATTTTCAGGGTCTCAAAACCACGAGTCAACCTTTTTTTTGTTGTTGTTTTTAAACATCTTTACTGAGATAGTAACTAATCTATCATGAATTTCACACATTTAAAGTATACTAGTCAGTGTTTTTAATGTATTTACAGAGTGCAGCCATTACCACAATCAGTTTTAAAACATTTGCATCATCCCGGAAAGAAACACAGGACCCATTAGCAACCATTTCCGCCCTGCCCCCTCTTGCCTTGCCAACCACTAATCTTCTCTTTGTATAAATTTGCTTATTCCAGACATTTCATATAAATGGAATCCCACGTTATGTGATCTTTTGTGACTTCCTTATTTTACTTAGCATTTTTGGGGGTTCATCAATGTTGTAGTGTGTATCAGTACTTCATTCCTTTTTTTTATTAACAAAGAATATTCTGTTGTTTGGAATATTTATCTGTCCATCAGTTGATGGACGTTTAGGTTTCTCCATTTTTTTTTTGGTCATTATGTGTAATGGTGCTGTGAACATTTGTGTTGAACTTTTGTGTGGACATATTTTAATTTCTCTTGAATATAAACCTAAGAGTGGAATTGTGGGGTCATAGAGTAACTCTAACAGTTTGGGGAACTGCCAAACTTTTCCTAAGTGACTACAGCCATTTTACATTCTTGTTAGTAATGAAAGAAGATTCCTATTCGTATCCTCATCAACATTTGCTATTATCTGTCTCATCCATCTTAGTGAGTGTAAAGTGGTATTTAAGTGTGATTTGATTTGTATTTCCCTAATGACTAATGATGTTGATCATCTTTTCATGTGCTTCTTTAGCCATTTGTACATCTTTGGAGAAATATCTGTTTACATCCATTACCCATTTTTAATTGAGTTATTTTTTTCATTATAGAATTGTTAGGGCTCTTTAATCTAGATGCAGTTTCTTTATCAGATATATTATTTGCAGATTTTTTTTTCCATGTTCTATAGATTGTATTTTATATTCCTTTTTTTTTTTTTTTTTTGTCTTTTTGGGGCAGCACCCGCGGCATATGGAGGTTCCCAGGCTAGGGGTCTAATTGGAGCTGTTGCTGCCAGCCTGTGCCACAGCCACAGCAATGGCAGATCCGAGCCGTGTCTGTGACCTACACCACAGCTCACGGCAGCACTAGATCCTTAACCCACTGAGCAAGGCCAGGGATCAAACCCACAACCTCATGGTTCCTAGTTGGATTCGTTTCCACTGCGCCACGACGGGAACTCCTGTATTTTGTATTCTTAATAGCATCATTTGCGGCACAAAAGTTTTTAATTTTGATGTCCAGTTTATCATTTTTTTTTTTTTATTGCTTGTGCTTTTAGTGTCAAATCTTAAACCATTGCCTAACCCTGGGTCACAAAGATTTACACTTATGTTCTTATGTTTTTTTTCTAGAAGTTTTTAAAAGTTTTAGCTCTTATTTAATCTCCCTGAGATCTCACCTTGCAGTTTAATGGTGACAGCAAGAATAAGAGCCATACTAGATTTGTTACAGAGATGAAATGGATTACATATATGAAACTGCTTGGTACATAGTTCACTCAAGGGTAGGTTAATTGGATAGGTGTTTTGATTAATGATGCTAGAAAAATTCAGTTTGTATTGCCTGTGTGCAAATTGTGTCTCCTCATGGTTTCTGAGAGTATGTGTATCCTAAATTCCTTTAATCTTCCTTTTGGAAGTTGGAGGGGTATAAATTATAAAGGAAAAGAGTCAGATAAACCATCAGAATTTTGGAATTGACTCTGCAGTCCTATGACATTTTTTTGGATGAATGATAATTACAGATCATGTGATTCTGTGTATCACTAGCCTATATGTCTACTCACAACAAAAATTAATTAATAATTTGTTAAGGAATATGAGATGTTTAACCGTTTCCTCGTTGGCACTCCCTCAAAAGCAGTACCTATCTTCCTCTTGATTGTGATGTGTAATGTGGTTGGAGATACTAGGAGTATCCATGGAATCTTATGTGATTAAAGTGGTCTGTGGATAGAAGAAGCCTGGGGACCTTTGTTCTCAGACTGTACTTTTAGTATTTAATCCTTACTATTTCCCGTTAACATTACTTTTATTTAGAATTGAGCAAAAAAGCTGGTTAAATTCCATTAGGAATAGATTTGAGACAGACCAAAAACACCTACATTGGAGCTAGTTTTTGGACACAAGACAGCTGAATGAGTCAATATGGAGGATAAGTCCAAAAGATACTATGATGCTTGGGCATTTTTTTCCTGAATCCATTTTCCAGTTGGCCTTGGAAAGTATAAAAGCACCAGGAGAGAAAGAGAAATGGATAATACAGAGTTAGCCAGAGAGAGAGAGCTGACCTTTCTCAGTATTCCTATCACATCAGAGAAAGCAAAACATTATTTGCTTGAGAATCTATTTCATGTCCATCAGATAAAATTGTTCCTCTGTAGTCCAAGACAAAGATGACTCTGTTTTGCTTTTTAGATACCAGAGAAATGATCTCAACAGTCTACTTTTAACATGGTCTAATAGTCCCCAATCAGTGAATCTCTCATTCACTGAAAATAAATGATAAGAAACACTGTATCTAAACTTCATATCAGCCCCTTTGTGGCATGTTGAGAATACTCCTATGAGTAGGCTGTGAGTCTTACTCTCAAGGAGATCATAGTCTAGTGGAAATCTTTCTCAACTATGAAAAAAAAAATGCCCTTAGAGCTAAACTTGTGATTTGGACTTTTAAGCTTTTATGTGGTTATTATGAGGTTATGGTTTGACAAGACTTTAGAGGGACCACACTGCATATAGCTAGTCCCTAGGTGTAGTTGGATGTTACCGGTCACCCTCTGGTGTCTTTATTAGAATTTTAAAGGCACATCTGGCATACTCTTGACTGACCTGTTACCTTTCTGCCTCTGTTGACCAGTACATGCAACTTGGATGGAGAC
Source organism: Catagonus wagneri (assembly GCA_004024745.2). NCBI lineage: Eukaryota > Metazoa > Chordata > Mammalia > Artiodactyla > Tayassuidae > Catagonus > Catagonus wagneri. The sequence goes on along the minus strand of PVHT020000105.1, from coordinate 14,297,448 downwards.
CAGCCCTTCTACTTCTGAGGCCAGGATAAGCAGCCTGAAATAACGAGAGAGGAAAGTAAGAAAGTGAGGAAGGTGTAAAGCTTGAGTAGACAGGCATACCTTTGCCAAGGAAAACAAACTCCTTCTTCAGGAGTGATCAGGGAAAAACGTCTTGGAGGAGGAGAGACCAAAGGGTGAGTGAGATTGGCATGGACAGAAGGAATATGGTGTGAGGGAACAGAAGGGACCCTTAATGGAGAAACCAGCAAGACTAAACCGGGGGGTTCTTTTTTGGCAACAGGAGGGTATACTAGGGTGTTGTTAGGATGGGATGAAATGATTAAACCAAACCAAGCCTGAGAGTTTAGAATTGGTTTTGTAGGAAGTCACTAGGCTTTTCTAAGTAGGATGAAAGAACAGGCCGAAACAGTGCTTAAGGAGGATTCAGCCATCTGAAACATGATAAAGGAAGAGGGAAAGCTGAAATACAAGAGCACAATGATATGGGAAGGGAGGGGGGGCATTGTTCCCCATTTCACAGATGAATGAACCAGGGCTCACATGGTATTTATAATAATATGGCAAGTAACTCTTGAGCCAGGTCTGCCTGACTCTGTGTCCTTTCCATGACTTCTTGCTCCAGTATGAGCAAAGGTGGAACACTGAAGACAAAAGTAGAAGTGAGGGTGATTGGTTAGGACTTAGGGACTAACCTGGAGGAATGGGGCAGAAGCGATCCTCAGGCTAGGATGATATGAGAATGCTGGGTTTGTTAAGTGAGTCAGAACAGTCTGAAGGAAGATGATACATTAAACCTTACTCAATTTACTCCATCTCTCTCTGTTTATAAATAAGAAAAATAATGCCCAGAGTACTTAGGTGACGTGCTCAGCATAACATCTGGATGTTATGAGTCTGAACTTGAACCAAAGTTTCTAGACTCTAATTTTCTGAAGGGACATATAAAAAGGACATTGCCTAGAACAAATAAATACAACAGATACCTAGTTTGGTAGCCCAGAGCACACAGAAGTGACTAACAGAAGGGTTTAAAGAGACTTTGTATCATACATTGTATTCATAGTTAGTCTCCTTGCCATCTGCATGCCTGACTCCCCAGAAGGCTGTCATTCTTTGAGAGCCGGGATCTTCTTTTCTGTAAATCTCCAAGCCTGACAAATTATAAGTGCCCCCAAAATGCTTTGTGAATTAATTGATGGCAAGTTAAAAAACCTATAATTTAGCTAATGCTTGGTTATTATCTATTAAAACTAAGGGCACCTCCTTTTCCTTCTTCCTCAGCTGCACCAAAACTCTTACCAACTGACCTGACAGAGAAACCCAGGGCTTCGTTATTTACTCTCCTGTCTGGAGCTCCCCAAGGGAAGCTTAGTTATGAGAGATGGCTCTGTTGAGGTAGAGTGTGGCTGAGCAGAGTGAAGGACTGATGCCACCTGATTTCAAGACTTTGTGTAAAGCTACAATATTTTGTAGTGCTGGTGAAAAAAAAAAAAAAAAGACAAATAGATCAGTATAACAGAATAGAGAGCCCAGAAGTAGACCCACATGAATATAGTCAGCTGATCTTCGACAGAGGAACAAAGGCAGTACAATAGAGCAAAAATAGTGTCTTCAACCAATGGTGCTGAAACATTTGGACTTTCATCATATGCAAAAAAATAAATCTAGATATAGACCTTACACCCTTCACCAAAATTAACTTAAAATGGATCACAGACCTAAATGTAAAATGCAAAGCTTAAACTCTTAGAGGACAGCATTAGCATTGGAGAAAACCTAAGTGACCTTGGGTATTTTGATGTCTTTTTATTTTTTAATTTTCTTTTTTGGCCTCACCCGAGCAGGCTATGGAAGTTCCCAGGCCACAGATCAAACCTGCGCCACAGCAGTGACCCGAACCACGGCCGTGAAAATGCCGGATCCTTAACCCACTGTGCCACAAGAAAACTCCTTGGTGCCTTTTTAGATACAGTCCCAAAGACACAATCAGTGAAATAAATAATTGATAAGCTGGACTTCATTAAAGTTAAAAACTTCTGCCCTGCTAAAGACAATGTCAAGAGAATTAGAAGACAAATCACATACTGAGTGAAAATATTTGTAAAGGACACATCTGATAAAAGGACTGTTATCCAAAAGATACAAAAAACTCTTAAAATTCAACAATCAGAAAACAAAGAAACCAAGCTAAAAATGGGTGAAAGACACCTCACCAGAGAAGATATATATGTGGCAAATACGCTTATGAAAATTAGCTCCACATCATATGTTATCAGGGACATAGAATTTAGAGCAACATTGAGATACTACTAAACAGCTGTAAGAATGGACAGAATTCAAAACATTGGCAACACCAATTGCTGACGAGGACGTGGAGCCACAGGAACTCTTCATCCATTGCTGATGGGAATGCAAAGTGGTGATAGCTTCTTTAGAAAACAGTTTGCTGGTTTCTCACAAAACTGAACATACTCCTGTCATTGGATTCAATAATCACACTCGTTGGTATTCATCCAAAGGAATTGAAAACTTAGGTCTGCACAAAAACTTATGTTTGTACAAAAAATTGCACAAAGATCTTTATAGCAGCTTTATTCATAATTGCTGAAACTTGGAAGCAACCAAAATATCTTATAGTAGGTGAATGAATAAACAAACTGGTACCTCCAGAAAAACGAGTATTAGTGCTTCAAAGACATAACCTAGGGAGCCATGGAGAGACTTGGATGAACCTTAAATGCATGTTACTAAGTGAAAGAAGTCAATCCGAAAAGACTACAGTATGAATGACTCCAATTACATGACATTCTGGAAAAGGCAAAACTATGGAGACAGTAAAAAGATAAGCAGTTGCTGGAGGGGGGAGTGATTGCTGTTGTGTGAGACGAATAGATGGTTATACCATCATACATTTGTCCAGACCAGTGGAGTGTACAGCACAGGAGTAAGCGCAGGTAAACTCCAGACTGAGGTAAATTATGGTGTGTCAGTGTAAATGATAAAAAAAAAAAAGGACCACTCTAGTGAGTGAGGTTGGTAGTGGGGACGGCTACACCTGTATGGAGGCAGGAGGCATGTGGGGAATCTCCTCCTCAATTTTGTTTTAAATCCTAAAACTGCTCTAAAAATGTCCTTTAAAAAAGTTTTTTTTTTGTTTTTTTTTTTTTTTTTTTAGATAGGAGAAGGTATCAGAAGAAAGCTGAATTGGCTAGATTAATATTAGACAAAGTAGACTTCAGAACAGGGAAAATTGCAAGGGATAAAGAAGACGTTGCCTGATTATAAAAGAGTCAGTTCGTCAAAAAGGCATACGACTCCTAAATGTGTATACAACTAAAAGCAAGAGTGTCAAGATATATGAAGCAAAAACAGAACTGACAGGAGAAATAGATCCACAATTATACTTGGGAACTTCAAATTCTTCTCTGAGTAATCCCTAGAGCAAGGAGCCAGTAAATCACCCAAAGATAGAGAAGATCTGAACACTGTCAACCAACTTAACCTAACTGACATTTCTAAAAGAATCCCCCAAACAACAACAGAATACATTTTTTTAAATGCGCATAGAATTTTAGTGACTAAAATTGACCATGTTCTGGGACATAGTAGAAACTCTGCCAAACTGAAAATGTTCTGTGTCTTTCCCAAAAAGAAACTAGAAATCAGTGACAGAAAAATGTAGGAAATGCTCAAACATTAGGAAATTAAATAGTACGTTTCTAAATAACCCATAGATCAAAGAGGGAGAAGTCTTTCAAGAAAATTAGAAAATATTTTCAACTGAAACTGAAAACACCGCAGTGGTTAGCCAGGGGGAAGGTGTGGAGGAGGGTAGAACAGGGGTATCCTTGTGAGGGAAGGATAATGAATTTTCTTTATCTTGTTTATTGTAATTGTTAGGGGACTATGCATTATCTAAACACAGATCTTTAACCAAAGAAGAAACTAAGTTTTAAAATAAATACTAAAAAATGCGTCTCTTAATAGAGTTTTTTAATTTTTTTAAAAATAATGTGTTTGGATGAGCTACTTGTCACAAGACTGCTGAGTAAAAAATAAGGGAACCTACAGTATTTTTAGTTGGATGAGGGTATGACTCACAAGGAATCACTTTTTTTGGTTTGGATCTTTAAAGAAATAAGGGCATCTCTATGGTGGCTCTTGTGAAATAAAAAAAGGAAAATATAGTGCAAAATTAACGTGAGTTATGCCATTTTAGATAAATAAAAGTGCATTTATTTAGAAAATTGTGCTCATTGGAAAAATATATATTGTTCAACATTACTCAGACTGAAAGAAGTGAATTTTGCAAACAGTTGTCTAAAAAGTATAAGAAGACATTTGCACTATGTGAGGGAAAACTGATAATTTTAGAATTTTTATGAGAATAATGATCTTCAACTCTTTACTTTGAGTAATGTTTTGTAGTTTTCAGAGTGTAAGTCTTACACTTCTTTTAAATTTACTCCTGTTTTATTCTTTTTGATACTGTAAATGAAAATTTTTTCTTAGTTTCATTTTCAAATTTTTCATTGTAACTGTATAGAAATACAGTTGATATTTGTATGTTGGTTTTATATCTTGCAACCTTGCTAAACTTATTTATTCTAATATTTTTAATGGATTCCTTTAAAAATATGTATATGCAAGAGCATGTCTGCAAATAGAGGTAGATTTGCTTCTTCCTTTCCAATCTGGATGCCTTTTAAATCATTTTGTACCCAGATTGCTCTGGCTATAACCTCCGATACAGTGTTGAATGGAAGTGCAAGAGCAGGTTTTTATTTCTCTTCTTCCAGATGTCAGGGGAAAAACATGCAGTCTTTTGTCATTGAGTATGATGTTAGCTGTGGGATTTTGTAGATGCCTTTATCAGGTTGAAGAAGTTCTCTTCTATTCCTAATTTGTTCAGGATTTTTTTTTTTTGGTTTGTTTTGTTTTTCTGCCTTTTTATGGCTGCACCCATGGCATACAGAAGGGGCTGAATCAGAGCTGCAGCTGCCAGCCTACGCCACAGCAACTTAGGATCTGAGCCGCATCTGCGACCTACACTGCAGCTCGTGGTAATGCCAGATCCTTAACCCACTGAACAAGGCCTGAAACGGAACCTGCATCCTCATGGATACTAGACAGTTTCTAGTATCTACCGAGCCACAATGGGAACGCCCTGTTTTTGTTAGCAAAAGGTGTTAGATTTTGTCAAGTGCTTTTTCTACATTTAGTGAAATAATCATGTGATACTTTAGCAATCTTTTACTTACAGAAACATCCATCTGAGGGTTTGAGATGAAGAATGGACATGTAACTGAAAAGTCCAGAGGGTATCTTATCTATCAGTGTGACACAGTCTGATTGAGGCGTTCCAAAACTGTCATCTAGGAGTTTTCATTGTGGCTCAGCAATAATGAACCCACTAGTATCCATGAGGACACGGGTTTGGTTCCTTGCCTCAGTGGGTTAAGGATCTGGCGTTGCCATGAGCTGTGGCA
>PVHT020000105.1:14230991-14291859 GCA_004024745.2 Catagonus wagneri | reverse complement strand
GGGCAGGTCTTCCTACCCCATTTCCTTTTATGTGTAAATTATGTTTAGGTCCGTGGCAGGGCAAAATGACCTCCTGAGGCTCCAGGAAAAAGAAGAAGCAAACGGCTGGGGGGGGGGGAGTCCCCATTTCTTTCCACCTTTCTCCAGTCCCAGGAAAAGTCCCACAGTTATTTTTAGTTGGGTCACTCGGCTGTCTTGGAACATATTATTGAGGATGGGATGTGAAGCTCCATTTAAGCCTGAATCATAGCCCCACCCAAACTACATGGATAGAGTGTGGAGAAGGGGGGTGTTCAGTAACTGAAATGTGAGAAGTAGATGCTGGTTGCCAAAAATAAATACTCACTATACCTTCTATAGTAAAATAATCCAGGATAATACAAAGTGTGTGAAATTGGCATTTAAATACTTTTCCGCCCTACCCATCCCTGGCAGTGTAGCTTATATGAGCTTAAACTTTTCCCTGCTCATTGAAGTTTCTTATCAAATCTTCCAAGCAGGGAGTTCAACTGACACCACAGTCCAACTCCAGGAGGGGATAGCCAAAAAAAAGGGGCGGGGGGGGGGAGTAGAGTTGACAGGAAGAGAGTCTAATGGTAATCTGAGGGATCAGGGACTTGTATAGACCCACAGATTTCATCTGCTCTTTTGTTACCTTGAATATTTTTATTGTTTTCAAGTATATTGGTCTTCTCCAGAGAAACAAATACACACACACACGGAGACTTATGATAGGAATTGGCTCATGCAGTTATGGAGATTGTGCAGTCCCACAGTCTGCTCTCTGCAAACTGGAGAACCAGCAAAGTTGGTAATTCGATTCAATCTGAGTTCAAAGACCTGAGAATCAGGGCTGGTGGATAGTGGAAGTCCTGGTCTGAGTCTAAAGTCTAAGAATGCTGAGCGCTCTGTCCCAGGGGAGGAAAGATGGATGTCTTAGATCAAGTAGAGAGAACAAATTCACCCTTCCTTAGCCTCTGTTCTGTTCAGGCCCTTAATGGATTGGATCATGTCTGCCCCATTGGTGAGGGCCGTCTTTACTCAGTCTGCTGATCCAAACGCTGATCACTCTCAGAGGTCCCCGCACAGACACACCCAGAAATAATGTTTTACCAGCTGTCTGGACAGCCCGTGGACCAGTCAAGTTGATACTTAAAATTAACCTTCGCACCAAACCAAGTTGACAGCAGATTGATATAAAACAGGAAATGGATTAATGGCATCTCTGCTTCTTCTCGTAATTACTGAGCCGTGTCTGTGCTGCCTACAACTGGCCATGATAAAAGAACAGTGTGTTTCGATACTACTTTGGATTCTCCATTTCTCTGCCATTAAATTTCAAATAATGGAAATGAGGCTTCTGTGGTCTCTTAATGTGCGTTATGAAATTCTGGGAACTATGTTGTAAAGAAAACTTTCTTGGTTATAGTTTTTATGGTTACAAACTACAGAATAAAATAATTGAACTTTATAACTTATAGATAAATGCAAAACCTGTTACAGAGAAGGTATTGTTTTGGTTACTATTATAGTTTACAAGCTACTTTTATTTTTCTGAGAAAGTTTTTTTTAATTTATTTTTTTATACATGATTTTTTTCCATTATTGTTGATTTACAGCAAGCTACTTTTAAAATGTACTGCAGCTGTGCTTTGTGTTTGTGATTGGGCTGTTTAACATTTTTCAGATTTCCTGTAAGATAAACCTAGTTTAGCACCACATTTTTGCAATTTTTAGGCATTTTCCCCCGCATTCCAACAGCTCTGAAATCAGGAAGCATCTTAGACTTAGTGCGATGTCATTGCTTAACAAGCAGGTTTTATTTTTTTTTTTATTTTTATTTTTTGTCTTTTTGCCTTTATCTAGAGCCGTACCTGCGGCATATGGAGGTTCCCAGGCTAGGGGTCTAACAGGAGCTGTAGCTGCCGGCCTTCGCCACAGCCACAGCAACGTGGAATCTGAGCCGCGTCTGCAACCTACACCACAGCTCACGGCAACGCCGGATCCTTAACCCACTGAGCAAGGCCAGGGATCAAACCCGCAACCTCATGGTTCTTAGTCGGATTCGTTAACCACTGAGCCACGACAGGAACTCCAAGCAGGTTTTATTTTTTTTCTTGTGCTGCATAAAATAATAGTTTATCTTCAATTTTTTTAGGTTTTTTTAATTGAAGTGTAGTTGACTTACAGTGTTAGTTTCTGGTGTATGGCAAAGTAATTCAGTTATACATATATGTATTCTTTTCATATTCTTTTCCATTATAAGTTTTCATAAGATTAAATACAGTTTCCCTGTGCTATACAGTAGGACCTTGTTGTTTACCTATTTTATATATAATAGGTTGTCTCTTTTAATCCCAAACTCCTAATTTATCCCTCCCCAACCCTCTTTCCCCTTTGGTAACCATGATTGTTTTCTTTGTCTGTGAGTCTGTTTCTGTTTTGTTTACAAAAGTTCATTTGTATCATATTTTAGATTCCACATGTAAGTGATAGCATATGATATTTGTTTTTGGTTTCACTTAGTATGTTAAACTATAAGTCCATCCATGTTGTTAAAAATGGCATTATTTTGCTCTTTTTTATGGCTGGGTAATATTCCATTGTATAATATATACCACATTTTTATTCATTCAACTGTTGATGGACATTTAGGTTGCTCCCATGTCTTGGCTGTTGTTAATAGTGTTTCTATGAACATAGGGTGCATGTATCCTTTCAAATTAGAGTTTTCTCTGGATATATACCCAAGAGTAGGCTTACTGCATCTGCAGCGTATACCACAGCTTATGGCATTGCTGGATCCTTAATCCACTGAGCAAGGCTAGCAATGGAACCTACATCCTCATGGATACTAGTTGGGTTCATTTCTGCTTGAGCCACAACGGGAACTTCCTATTTTTAGGTTTTGTTTGTTTTCTGTCTTTTTAGTGCCGCACTCGAAGCACATGGAGGTTCCGAGGCTGGGGTCGAATCAGAGCTAGAGCCGCTGGCCTACACCACAGCCACAGCAATGCAAGATCCAAGCTGCATCTGTGACTTATGCCACAGCTCACGGCAACGCCAGATCCTTAACCCACTGAGCGAGGCCAGGATTTGGCCCTGCATCCTCATGGATGCTAGTCAGATTGGTTAACTGCTGAGCCATGACGGGAACTCCCTATTTTTAGTTTTTGTGAGGAATCTCCATACTGTTTTCCATAGTAGCTGCACTGATTTACATTCCAACTAACAGTGTAGGAAGGTTCCTTTTTCTCCACACCCTTGCTGGGTGTTGTTTATTGACTTCTTTTTTTTTTTTTGGCTTTTGTCGTTTTAGGGCCGCACCCGCGGCATGTAGAGGTTCCCAGGCTACGGGTCTAATCAAAGCTACCAGCTGCCAGCCTACACTACAGCCACAGCATTGCAGGATCTGAGCCGTGTCTGCAACCTACACCATAGCTCACGGCAACACCGGATCCTTAACCCACTGAGTGAGGCCAGGGATGGAACCCGTAACCTCATGGTTCCTAGCAGGATTTGTTTCCACTGAGCCACGATGGGAACTCATTGACTTTTTAATGGTGGCTCTTCTGACCAGTGTGAGGTGATACCTCACTGTAGTTTGATTTACATTTCTCTGATAACTAGTGAGTGTAACATGTTTCCATATGCCTGTTCATCATCCATAGGTTTTCTTTGGAGAAGTATCTGTTTAGATCTTCTGCTTTTGTTTTTGTTTTTTGATTGTGTCGTTGTGGTTTTTTTGTTATTGAGTTATATGATCTGTTTGTATGTTTTAGAAATTCAGCCCTTGTCAGTTGCACTATTTGCAGATATTTTAGTTATTTTAAAACTGGTAGTGTATGATGGTTAATTTTATATGCCAACTTGCCTCTTCTGTGGGGTGCCCAGACATTTGACCAAACATTGTTCTGGATGTGTCTGAGGGTATTTCTGGATGAGATTAACATTTGAGTTGGTAGACTGAGTAAAGTAGATTACTTTCCGTAATGTGAGTGGGTCTTAGCCAATCAGTCAAAGACCTAAATAGAACAAAAAGGCTGAATAAGAAATAACTCCTGCCTGACTGTTGAGTTGGGACATTTTCCTGCTTTCTGACTCTTACTAAAACATTGGCTCTTCTTGGGTCTCAAGCCTGCTGACTTTTGAACTGGAATTACATATTGTTTCTCCTGAGGCTGTAGCTTTGCTGACTGCAGACCTTGGAATTTCTCAGCCTCTATAATTACATGAGCATGTAGATACACATACATACTATTGGTTCTGTTTCTCTGGAGGACCCAGACTGAATACAGATGGGCTCCTATATTTGATAAAATGTGGTAATAGAGGGTATGTTGAATTCTCTGTACTCAAAAGTCATGATGTTTTGGGAGAGTGTTCCCATCAAACATAGTCTTGAGTTGAGCTGTAAGAAGATGCTACTGTTCTGTGCCCGGATAGCCTTATAGCAATGGGGAGTCTAGGTGTGGGGGTTGTCATGCTGGGAGGGGTTGTAGAAAAACATAGTTTTCTTCCCAACTCTGCCATGTACTTCCTGTTTGTCCTTAGGTAGGTCACTTGATCTATCTGGGACTGGTTTCCTTTTCTGTAAAACGATCTGGTTGGACTAGGTGATTTCAAAGGCCTCCTCCATTTCTCAGGTTCTTAGGAATTGATTCTTCTGTTTCAGTGAGGGGAGATGGCATAAGGTGTAAATAACGACTCTCTTGCAAAGGGCTAAAATATCACCAATAATACCTAATTCAGGAGTGCTGATTGTCTGCTCAATAATACATAGTCTGAGAATCAGTTTGGTTTCCTGGATTGTAATGTTTGTGCCAAGAATGGTAGCCTTCAGGTTTCTGTTACCATGGAATTTGAAGCCAAGGTCAGGAAGCATCACCTTCTGAAATAAAACTTACAAATTCATCCCAAGAGCTTTTCCAGCCGATAATTGACCTGTGTGGGTGTCGAGATAAAGGCTTTGGGCTCCTGACACCCAGTAAAGGGTGTGGGGTTCTTGCTTCCCTGGAAGGAATTCCCTAATATAAGATGTAACAAGAGCAACATAAGCCATAGTTTTAGAAAACATTACTTATTTTTGGTGAGAAAGCTTTTTAGGGCAGGATATTTCAGCGATGGGTATGAATTTTTAGAGGGTGGATATTGAGAATTAGTGTTTATCCAGTGTTGTGTAAGGAAGTGAGAGACATGGTACCTAGCAGGTCTGAGTACTCTGGTTCCCAGAAAAACAGACCCTGACAAAGTAGATGATGAATGAAACATCTTGCCTGTCATCTAACTTCTGTGTCTAAGCTTAGATTTAGTGCTGACCTTTCAGCCTTTTGATTACAAACGCAGTTTCCCTGAACTATGACCTTAGGCTATGGGTGCTCCAGAAAGTGTACTACTCTCCTCTTAGTGATAAATTGATACTATTTTCACATCACTTGGTGACTTACATACTTGGTTTGTGTGAATCAATTCCCAAGGGTCCATCGGGTATGTACCTGAGCAGCCCCTGGGCTCTGCCCCAAGCCCCTACCAGCCTTCTCTCTGGCTCTCTCAGCCACAGAGGAGGCCGGTGGGAGAAATATATCCTCAGAGGGCTGGGGTATTTCCGAGAAAGAAAATAAAAATACATCTGAATTAGAGTATTGACAAGGCTTATGCAGAGATAGTCAGGGATGACATTTTAGGAAGAAGATCCAGTTCAAGCAAAAGCCCTAAAACAGGCACGTATGAGTAAGTTTGGTTTGACTAGCATCTAGGCTGTGTAAGAGAGCTAAATAAGATGTGTTTCAACTGAATACTGTTTCTCCCCTGAAGTTCTCTGAAGTAAAAGTAGTTAAGCTCTTGAGTGTTTTAAGAATATTCCACTTCAGTTCCCTTCATGGCTCAGTGGAAATGAATCTGACTAGTATCCATGAGGATGCAGGTCTAATTCCTGGCCTCACTCACTCAGTGGGTTAAGGATCCAGCGTTGCTGTGAGCTGTGGTGTAGGTCGCAGACACAGCTCGGATCCCGTGTTGCTGTGGTGTAGGCCAGCAGCTGTAGCTCCGATTCAACCCCTCGCCTGGGAATTTCCATATGCCTCCGTTCCCCTAGGTGTCATATGACCCTAGGCATGCTCTGTATGTAGTTGAAAGGGCAAAGTAATCTTCAGTCTTATATCTAAGTTAGGGACAATTTTTCTTAACCATAGGGGAGGAGGGTAAATGTGTTAACAATAATGTTTGGAAAACAATAATCTTTTATTTTAGAAAAATTAAAAACCAAAGATTACTAGTACGGTATTGGGGGAAAGGAGTAAAAAGCAATAATCCTTTTACCTAGAGAATCATCATTATATTTATCACTGATCATTCCAGACTTCTGTTCAAAAATAGGATCAAACATAGATCTGTCCTAAGTCTTCCCTTCGAATTTCCCCTGGATTGTAAGTTCCTTGGAGCTGGGATCTTGCATCCTTTGTTGGGTCCTAATCCTATGTCCAGGTAAGCTGTAATTAAGACCACGCTCTTGCTTCTGTTTTTAGGTTGGCAGCCTCGGTGGTTCCTTCTCTGTGGGGGGATATTATCTTATTACGATTCTCCTGAAGATGCCTGGAAAGGTTGCAAAGGGAGCATCCAGATGGCGGTCTGTGAAATTCAAGGTGAGACACCAAGAGACTTTCAGGTTTTATTTTTCTTTCTGTCTCTCCCTGAGAATGAAAAAGCACTAGTTTCTGCATGCCTTTCTTTTCTGCTTCATTAGTTCAGACAAAGGTATATAATGTTGTATCCCAGAAGAAAATCTTAGAAGTAAAACCTAAAACTGCAGCCAGTTTTTCCAAGGAGGTTGTTCAAGAGGTAGAATAAATGAGAGCGGTCTGCTTAACCACACATCCAGTGCTCATTCCTTAGTCGCCTGCTCACCTGGGGCCAGTGACTGTTTGCTAAGCTTATTTATCTTCTAACTGCATAGCAAACACTTGTATATTTAAATCAGGACACATACACACCTCCTGGCCACCACCTCTGCACTAAAACAAAACACCCAGACGCCTAACAGACCTACAAATAGACTTTATTTCTTGGTTTTGATAATCTCGAGATATTCTGAGAAGATGTGGCTCAGAAACCAATCAGAAGGGAATTTGGGGCATGGGGTTTGGTGGGTGAAGGAGAGTGTGGCTTGCTTGTTTCTCCTCCTGAAGGGCTCTGAAGGGATTCTTACTTTTTTTACATGACTAGTGAAGGAAGTTAGAAAAGAAAAAATACTGTGTTCTTGACTGATTTCCAATAACCGGAGGAGATAAAGAGCATACCTTTATTTTTTGGCATTAAGTCTTTATTGGCTGCAGAGCAGCATGCTTTACGTACACACACCCCCCAAAAGAAAGATTTTCCTTTCTCTTCTTATAAAGTTCCTAAGGAGATTTGGGTGGTTCTTTTTTTAGGCCAAATGCTTGGTGAGACCTTGGAGTCAATGCAGAGTTTTCCCTCTTCATCAGCAGAGGCCTCTAGGAAAAGATAAATAAACTATAAGTCATCGGGCCTAACATCTTCTCTTGGAAGAAGTCCTCAGTGACTAGTGCTCAAGGATGTGGGTGGAGTGGAGGCTACCCAGATAGGGCTCTTCTAGGTGTCTGACCTCCCTCTGCCTTGCTCCCAGTTCATTCAGTAGATAACACACGCATGGACCTGATAATCCCAGGGGAACAGTACTTCTACCTGAAAGCCAGAAGTGTGGCTGAGAGACAGCGGTGGCTGGTGGCCCTGGGGTCAGCCAAGGCTTGCCTGACAGACAGTAGGACCCAGAAGGAAAAAGGCAAGTACCGCTATCCTCTGGTCTGGTAACCCTGGGAATCACCCATTGGCACCTCTGGATTATTGCTGTCTTGCTTCTGACCACCGCACCGAGCCATTTGTATCATACAAATACTGTATATCTCAGTGGAACTTAAGCAGTCTAACTCTTTTTTTCTTAACATGGCCTAGTAGAAAGAGTACAGATTAGGAACCAGATACAATGAGGTTTAAATCATGGCTTTGTGGGGGCACTGGCTTTGTCACGTTGGCCTAGGTCATTTAACCTCTCTAATCTTTTACCTCCTTATATTTTAAAAAGAGGTAGTTATGGAGTTCCCGCCGTGGCGCAGTGGTTAACGAATCCGACTAGGAACCATGAGGTTGCGGGTTCGATCCCTGGCCTTGCTCAGTGGGTTAACGATCCGGCGTTGCCGTGAGCTGTGGTGTAGGTTGCAGACGCAGCTTGGATCCTGCGTTGCTGTGGCTGCGGTGCAGGCCAGTGGCTACAGCTCCGATTAGACCCCTAGCCTGGGAACCTCCATATGCCGCGGGTGCGGCCATAAAATAACAAAAGGCAAAAAAAAAAAAAAAAAAAGAGGTAGTTACCTACCTTAGAAGGATTACCATGAGGATCAGTGATGATATAAAGCTGCCTAGTTACCTTGTCTGGCACAAAGTTGACCTTTGGTAAAAGAGTAGCTGAGCTAAAGAATCCTCAGATCTGGGTGCTTCCAACAATAACACCCCACTTCCCCCCTCCTTTCCTGGAGTGGATGGATATTTAATTGTCAGGTTGCTGCTGCTTCAGGCTCATTAACTCAACATCATTAGTACTCCTGAGAACCATGGCAAAACACGAGTCCCAGGGCTTACAGCCGCCCTGCCAGCCCCTCAGCTCCCAGTGTACACCTGAGGAGATTGGTGGGAGAGAGGGACCTCTGGGAAAGTGTTTCAGGGGACCTTTCCCATGGCATGTATGGCACATGTGCCTAACTTGTCAAGTTGAGACAGTAAATGGCCTCTTTGTTGGCTGTTTTTTAATGCTTAGTCAGGAGCAAACTCCACAGACACTGTCAGCTTTGACCCTGATCAGGTGGTGATGTGCAGCTTTTTTGTGGAGAAGAAAGCAAAGGCAGTAATGGTTATATCCGAGCCCTCAGTGCCAGGGTGGCTTGAGTGAGCGCTAATGCGGTGGCAGCAGGTACACAGAGGGGCCATAAGCCTTGCCAGGTGACATGCTGGACCAGCCCTCTGAGTTAACCAGCTGTCTTATTAGTGGTAACTACATGTCACAGAACCCTGCTTCCCGTTTTCGAACCCTGTGTCAGCAACTGTGATCCCATTTTACAGACAGTAAAACAGTGTGACAGAACTGAGACCAAAGCTCTGAACCCTTGATTCTGTTCCCAGTTCTGGCACAAGTAGATCAGAGGTATACTGTCTTCTTCTTCCTGACCTGGTGATCATTGAATACGATGCCTCAAGAAATAATGTAGATTCGAAAGAATAGAAATCTCCTTTTTTGTTTTTCTTGCTTCCATAACTTATATCATATCTGTAACCCATCCTGTAAACATCTGACTTTAGGCATAGATTATATTTCACTTATCTGTATAGTATACCATCTAGTGAATGAGTTATTCATTCTGGTAATTCCATTTTCATTGTTTTGTTATTTAGAGTTTGCGGAAAACACTGAAAACCTGAAAACTAAAATGTCGGAACTAAGGCTTTACTGTGATCTTCTTGTTCAGCAAGTAGATAAAACAAAAGAAGTGACTACAAGTGGTGTGTCCAGCTCTGAGGTAAAATACCACTCGTCTTCGCCACATGAAATGTAGCCCAGATGTTGCTTACTCTCACATAATCCCTACTGTCGGATTTACTGTTTTTCAGAGAAAAAAGGTGACAAAATTCAACAAAGAGAAAAAGTCTGTGATTTCAGTATATGGAAGCATATTGTTTTCCTTTCTGGGATGAATTCAGGATTAATTAACTGATAACATTTAGAACTTTCAACTTTATTACTGACGTACTGAAATATGTTTTCCCCCAGTTTGCATCCCTTTTAATTAATTAATTTTTCTTTTTAAGGCCTCATCTGTGGCATATGGCAATTCCTAGATTAGGGGTTAAATCAGAGCTACAGCTGCCGGCCTACACCACAGCCACAGCAACGCCAGATCCAAGCCACGTCTGCAACCTACACCGCAGCTCATGGCAACACCGGATCCTTTTACCCACTGAGTGAAGCCAGGGATCAAACCCGCATCCTAATGGATATTAGTCAGGTTCTTAACCCGCCGAGCCACAACAGGAACTCCTTCATCACTTTTTAAAATACAGCCTTATTTGTTTAGCAGAGCTATTTCTATATACTGGTGTGACTCTTAAGATGGCAACGTCATGTCTGTCACTAATGCATATCTATCACCTCTGATGAGACTATAGCAGGGTTTTATTTCACTATGACAGACATTCTGCTTTAGCATAGGCTAGTGCTTTCAAAAATAGACACAGCTTTGTTTCTCTGCATCATCAGCAAGAATTATCATTTTATCATTTATTAATGAAATTGTGATTCAGTCATTCTAAAACATATATTAAAAGATCTGTCTGGTGTTAAACTTTGCATTGAATGGTTCATTTTAACAAGAAAAAGGATCTCTGTTCTGCTCTCAAAGAAGTTTTCTGAAAAACAGTGCCTACAAAATGAAGAATCTGCAGATGATAATTAATAGCTTTAAATTACTTTTCTTAGGTAATGTAGCAATATGCTACTCGTAGTGTGTGTGCACTAAGTTTTTCTAATAATGGTGGTTCAACTCACTTTCATCACCTTTTTTTGGCGCTGGTGAAGGCCCTCTTATTCATTCAGCAAGCTGCCTATTATGTACCAGACACTGTGCTGGGAGAGGGAGAAGACAGGGGTGCCAAAAAAATTTCATTCCTGTTCTTGGGATGTTACAGCCCAGAGCAGTGATTCTCACACCTGACCAGTTTTGCTCCTTAGGAGACGTTAGCAACGTCTGGAGACATTTTGGGTTGTCACTATGGAGGAAGCGCTGTTGGCATCTAATGGGCAGCAGCCAGATGCTGCCTAATACCTGCAATGGGCCTCTCCGTCCATCCCCTACTCCAGTAATTAGTCAGCCCCAAATGCCAGCGGTGCCAGGGTGGAGAAGCCCTGGTCTAGAGGGCAGGGAAAAAGTGAATGCAGCAATTTTTAATTCAAAGAAGCGTTTATAGTTAGTGCCTCGGGAACTTGCTGATGAAACTGTGGTTGTGATGTTGAGATTTATGAGTGGAAATATATGTTTGATCTTTCTTTAGTTTTTGGCACTGAGCTCCTAAAAAAAAAAGCCTTGAGGTTTCCTGTGCTGCAAGTGATTAAGGTGTCTTGTTATGTTAAGGAGGTGACTTTAGGAAAGTACCCTAGGATAGGGGCTGTATGACAGTGAACCCGACCAAGTGATTAGAGAATTGGAAGGGGGGAGAGAGGCTGAAGATGAACCTCAGTCTCCATTGGTCAGTGGTTTAATCTATCATGACCTCCTAATGAAGCTTCCATAACCCAGAGCATGGAATTTGGCAAGCTCCTGAGGCGGTACGCACCCTCTGACTGGGGGAAGAGGCGTGCCTGGGAAATGCGGAAGCTCCAAGCCTCTTCCCACATGCTTGCCCTATGCATCTCTTCCATCTGGCTATTCCCGTTTATAATATACTAGTAATCTAGTAAGCAAAATGTTTCTCTTAAAAAAAAAGTTTCTCTTAGTTCTGTGAGTCGCTCTAGCAATTTAATGAAACACAAGGAGGGGGTCGTCGGAATCCTTAGTCTGTAGTGGGTGAGTCAGTAGCACAGGTGACAACTGGGACTTGCCATTGGTGTTTGAAGTGGGAGCGAGGAGCAATTTTGTAGGACTGAGCCCTTAACCTGTAAGATCTGATGCTATTTCCAGGTAGGCTGTGTCAGAATTTAGGACACCTAGCTGGTGTCTGAGAATTTCATGGTGGTGAGGAAAAAAAAAAACCCACATCATAATTGGTATCTGAATCAAAGTGGTCCATGACCAGCAACATCTAGCTTGTCAAGAAATACAAAACTGAGGAAGATATAAAGGCCACCATTAAAAAAGCAGAATTCACCTGAGTAAAATTTAAAGATCTTACTGGCTTTATTCAGTGATTCCTGAGTAGAACAGCAGCCAGTCTAGCAGCTAGAAAGGAGCTGTGAAGAGCTGTACGTGGATATGGGTTTTTACGGACCAAAGTGATCAGGAACAGGGAAGTGATACTGGGCGTTTGCAGAGTGGTTAAAGCAGGGTTGCTTTTCTTATATGGAACAAAGGGGAGTCTTGAAGCTGGGTCAGTAACTTATACTGAGCTGGCAAGCACTGATTGGTTGGGCTAGGCCTGCCTTTTCTCGGAGAGTGCAGCACAGAAACTTGGTTCAGCTTTTGGTTTGCTGATGTGAGGCCTAGCCTGAGTATCTCCATCTTGGGCCCAGTCTGATAATTTTAACCCAGCTAACTAGTTACCATGTTCTTTAGTCCGAGAGTGACCTCAGTTTCCTAAACAACTTATTAATATCCAGAAGAAAAACACCTTGAGCAAGTGAAATAACTTGGAGGGAAAAGAGTGATTAAATGTTCAAAAGAAAACGTCTTGGACTCATCTGTAGTGAAAGCTGAAAAACCTTCAGAAAGCAAACAATATGATTTGTGGCCTCTAATGCTTCGATTCTAGAACCTCATTTTTACTCAGACAATGGATACGTTTTTTCCATTGATTCCACTGTTCTTCAGTTCATGTGATTCAGCTTCCTGTCTACCACCCCTTATAGACTGGAAACCCCATGAAGGCTGAGTGCCCAGTGCCTGACATAGTGCTGTTATATATTGTTGAGTTGAAATAACCTGTTGCCTTCAGCTAGAGTAGTGGGTGAGCATAAAGGGCAGATTGAGGATAAGACTTGTGTGTGATTAATAGATACATTGAACTTGCTCATTCGTTTTCCTTTATAACTGTTGCTGAAACTCAGCCTCTGTCCATCGGTGCTGAATAGAAATGCGGAGACAGTTTTGGGTAAAGGAGAAAATAAATAGCTTTTATTGCTTTGCCAGGCAAAGGAGACCAGAGCAGGCTCATGCCTTAAAGACTGTGTCCTCCATTGGGAAGAATTGCAGAAAGTTTTATAGTAAAAAAGGAGAAAAACAGGATTCCAGATAAGAATCAGGGTTGAGGGCAAATACGCATTTTTCTTCCTTTGGAGGTTGGTGTCGTGAGATCTCAGCATGATCCTGGTGGTCTTTTGGGTTATCGTATCTCGATTTTTCCTAGAATAAAATACTTGAGCAAAGGGCATATAGATCAGAGATTAGGGCATTCTAGGAAAGTCCTTCCTCCCCCCCCAAAACGTCATTATAAACATCATGCGCTTATAATCTTTGACCCACAGGCAGTTATGCTCAGGGTGCCTAAGCTATAGCTCACGGGTAATTGTGTTTAGGGTGCAATTAAGCCAGAGAGAAGCACAAGGAAGGGCTCTAAGCTATTTAATTTTAAACTAGTCATTTCTAAAAGAAGCATAAAGAATACAGCTTTTCTCTTAGGTATATGAAGTGCCTGCATCCTAATTGATACACGTATCTGTCCAGCAAAATAGGTGGTACATGATTATTATT
Organism: Catagonus wagneri; assembly: GCA_004024745.2. Lineage (NCBI taxonomy): Eukaryota > Metazoa > Chordata > Mammalia > Artiodactyla > Tayassuidae > Catagonus > Catagonus wagneri. The sequence continues at coordinate 14,278,396 of PVHT020000105.1, read as the reverse complement.
ATTATTATGTGGTAGATAAAAACCTCTAAGCACAGTCCACATTTGGGCTGTTTCTTTTTTGGCAAGGTGAAGGAATCTTTCACTCTGGTTGTTTCATAGGAGGGAATTGATGTGGGAACTCTGCTGAAATCAACCTGCAATACTTTTCTGAAGACTTTGGAAGAATGCATGCAGATTGCAAATGCAGCCTTCACTTCTGAGCTGCTCTATCGTACTCCTCCAGGATCACCTCAACTGGCCATGCTCAAGTCCAACAAGGTGACAGTCCCACTTCAGAAGGGCATATGGAAAGGTTAAAGTGATATCCTGAGCTATGTTCCCCATCACCCTTTGGTAACTGATAAAGACATTTTTGTAATGGACTTTCCTTCCTGTCCACTTTTATATCTGCCCTCAGTGTCTCACATCCAGTCAGTTTTTGTTAGCAGTTTTACCACCTTACCGTGTCTCTGATGTATCTGGCCTCTCCTCTCCAGTCTCCTTGTCCAGTGGGTCTTGCTGAGATTGACAGTAGCCTTCTAACTAGTTGCCTTCAGCCCCACCCTTCCAGGCAGCCTGTGGTATTTCTATTCATGCAGTGTAAATTTGGACTACCACCTAAACCTTTCAGTGGCTCCCTTGTTGCCTAGAGGTTAAAGTCAAAACTTCCTAGCCACTTCTCACATGACCAGCCTCCTCTGTGGCATAACCTGGCTTGAATGTATTAACTGCTGGTAGTGCCCCTACTCCTTTGTGCCACTTCCCAGTGCCAAGAATGCCCTTCTCGCCTGTCTTTCCCTGCTTAACTCTTATTCATCCTTCAAAATTTAATCTCCTTCCCTGAATCCTTTAGTTGGGCTCCTGTGTGCATACCCCTATTTTAGCCTTATTCTGTGTTGAAATTACCTTAAGGTCAAGAACCCCATGTTTATCTTTGTACTTCCAGTGTTTAATACACTGCTGTATTATAGTTTGGCATTTGTTAATGTTTAATGAGCGTAACTGTAATTACAAGGAAGCCACCAAGGGTTTGAATATTGTAATTAGGCCCTCTAAAAACTGTCTTCTTTTTTCTTAGACATTTGAATACCCTTATTGGAATAACTGTTAAAGACTGGTTGGGATCAAAGACTTCTTTCTTTTGGGAGAACCTAAAAGTGTTCCTGTTGAGTGGGGCAGTGTATGTTATGGTCATGTTTATAACTTTCACATGTGATAAAACTCTAAATATGCTCTATCGGAAGTTTAACATGTAAACTTTCATTTCTTTGCTTCTTTTAAAGATGAAACATCCTATTGTACCGATTCATAATTCATTGGAAAGGTACAGTAACATTTTTTCTTCTTCTTTCTAAAAATACAAGAATAAGGATATCGATACTCCTTTTTTTCTAAAGAATTTTTTTGTCGTATGGTGGTTTTTCTGATGATTTGCGATGACACCAGAGGGTAACAGTAGCTGATTTTCCTCTTTTGGGTGACCCTAAAGCAGGGCAGACCTTTGATTCAGCTCTGACTACTAGGAAGGATGTTTGCGTTTTCCCCAGGATATGAATCTCACCCATCACTTCTAGTAACTCTGGTAGTCTCTGGTGTGCTGAGTGTTAGGACTTCTTCTCTTGTGAAGGAACTGAATGTTGATTTGTGTGCTTTTATCCGGAAAAGACAGTGCTATTCTGTTTTGTTTAAAAATAAAACCCTTAGGTAGCTTTACAGGTTGGAAAAAGAACTTAATATCAAAATCTGAACTACTGAAGAAAATTACGCATTTACACAGTCGTGTTCCTATTATTTCATGTAAGCAGTCCCATATTTTGATAGTCCATGTATTTGTCCTTTCAGATTGCTATTTAATATTTTATTTCTCTAAGTACTGTTGTTTGCTTCTTTAGTACAAGGATTCTTCTCCAATTTAATGATTTTCTCCTGTTCTAAATATTTCTAATAGGAGCATCTTTTTAGATTTTTTTTTTTTCTTTTGAGGTATTTCATCAGTATACTCCTATATTTTTAATTGCTGAGTTGAAATACAGTGTTCGTTAAAAAAAAAAAATGCTTTTCCTGGAGTCACCATGTAGCTTGGACCTTTTCTCTTTATTGCTTTTTTTTGCCTTTTTTTAGGGCCATACCCGCCGCATATGGAGGTTCCCAGGCTAGGGGTCTAATCAGAGCTACAGCTGCTGGCCTACACCACAGCCACAGCAACGCCAGATCTGAGCCATGTTTGCGACCTACATCAGAGCTCACAGCAACGCCGGATCCTTAACCCACTGAGCGAGGCCAGGGATCAAACCCACAACTTCATGATTCCTAGTTGGGTTCATTTCTACTGAGCCTCGATGGGAACTCCTTCCCTTTATTCTTATCAGAAGAAAATGTTATGATTGTCCCTTTAACAGAATCACCTATTCCACTTGCATGTTACAATAGCATTTTCTGTTACCCAAAAGAGCAGCAAATCCTTGCAGTATCCTGTCCTCCTCAGTTTTTTTCTTGTCTTCCCTGACCACACAGCTTGTGGCTTCTAGACAGTTAACTGCTAGGCAAACAAATGGAAGTGGCCAGTGATTTGAGAGCTGAGGAAAAAAATAAAACCTCCCAGGGAGAAGCTGAGGAAAGTGAGAAAAGTGTAAAATGTGGTACCTGTAGAAAAACTGATTGAAAACCAAAGAGCTGTCAATGACTATTTCCTGTTGCTGGCGGGGAGCAGGAAGTATGAGTCAGGTGAGGGTGCTCTGAAGAACCTTGAATGGCTCTTTGGTTTCTGAACTTCAGTCTGGAGACAAGCCTGCTCCCAACACAGGCAGATGCTTGCCTGTGAGGCAGGCTTGGTGAGAGCTTTGGCTTGATTTAACAATTCTGTTTTGTAATCAGTGTTGAAAGGAATTGGTAATTGTGAACCCTTCCTCCATCTTTCAGAATAAGATTTAACTATGCAGTCTATTTATGACCAAATAATTGTGGACTTTTTGGCTTTTTTCCTTTTAAAAAAATTTCAGGCAAATGGAATTAAACAGTTGTGAAAATGGATCTGTGAATATGGAAATAAATGATGATGAAGAAATCCTAATGAAAAACAAAAGCTCCTTATGTTTAAAACCTGCAGAGACAGATTGCAGCTTATCGAGTGAAGAAAATACAGATGATAATATAACAGGTAAAAACAAAAAAGGTCTGAAGCAAGGCATTGACTAAAGGATTTTGAGGGCCTGATGCATTATCCATGATGTGACACTGATAGCGTGTGACCTGAAGACAGTATACCAGCTAGTTCCTGAGATAGATGTTGATTAGATAACAGGGTCACTTGACAACCTTCTGCCATCCCATCTCACCCCTGTGTTAAAAAGGAAGAGTGAAGAGGATTTTTCCCATTCACTGTTCTTAGCTATGATGTTGATGGGCTTCAGTGAGCTGTAGCTGTCCGTGCTGACTTTTTAGAGAGTTGTGAGTATTACACTGGCCTTCCACTCTGAATTTCGAAGTCCTTGGAAAATTGGCTGTGGTGTGAGACTTAAGAGTCTTTCAAGTTATGACGGTTCACTTTCCATCCTCCTGGAGGGTGTCAAAGTTCAGCAACCACCATCAGATTTCACCCGGCCCTCTCTGTGTTCATTAAGCCAGTTTCCCAAATTTCAGGTAGTAGCCTGTCATTGAAAATGCTGCCCTTTTGAAAATACTAATTTCATTGGCGCTAACCACTAAAACCAACTTCAGATCAATCCATGACAACCGTAATTGTGTGAAAAATATATTTTGAAAATAAATTTTTTTTAAAGTTCCGTCCTCATCTCCTCTGGTGAATTGAGGGAAAAGATGCATTTTCATAGCTGCTAATCTGCAGCAAGCAGTCCATACATTGCTGAAGTCTTATACCTTGAGTAGATAATAAAGACAGAAGAAATTCTATTAGAACAGTCCTGTTATTTATCTGACCCAGCAATTTTCTTCTAGGAATTTGTCCTTAGGAAATAGTCAGATATAAGGACAAATATCTGTGGACAGGGGTGTCCTTTATGAATTACAGCTAATTCTCATTATTCATGGTATTTATGTTCTGTAAAGTCACTGCAGACACCAAATTAGCAAGTACTGAATATTGCTCCTAGGGGAAATACATGGTTAGGTTCCTATAAGCCTCTCTTCACATTTTCATCAACTGATCAGTACATAATGTTGTTTTATTGTGTTTAAAGATACCTTGTTTTATACATATTGTTGATTCATTAATATCAAACCCACAGCCAACAGCACTCTAACTCATGCTTGAATGAAGCTTATCTTATATAAGCTTGTGTAACACATGAATTTTCTCCATAAGGCACATCACAGCTTTCTTGTGCTTAGGAATGCAAGACATCACTATCTTTGAGGATCCTTTTAAACAGCAAAATCAACAACAAAATGCAAAAACATGGCACTAAATAAACACATTTGTGTACATTTATGAAGGTTAAAACAAGAAGGCAGAGTGTCACCTTGTTTGACATCACCTGGGAACATTTATATCAAGTAATTCAAATGTTTTCACCAGTCTGCGCGTGTCCACAAATAACTGTAAAAGTGCTACAAATGGAGTTCCCCTTGTAGCTCAGTAGGGATCCTGACTAGTATCCATGAGGATATGGGTTCGATCCCTGGCCTTGCTCAGTGGGTTAAGGATCCAGCATTGCTGTGAGCGGTGGTGTAGGTCACAGATGTGGCTCGGATGTGCCATTGCTGTGGCTGTGGTGTAGGCGAGCAGCTGCAGCTTCGATTTGACCCCTAGCCTGGGAACTTTCATATGCTGTGGGTATGGACCTAAAAAGACAGAAAAAAAAAGAAATGCCACAAGCATCAATTGATTAGTATTACAAATAAACTTTAGCGAGTACAGAAATCCACAAATACAGAATACACTAATAATGGGGATCAATATATTTATATTATTAAAATTTTAGAAACCACCCAAATGCCCTCCACACAAGCTTGGTGCAATATTACATGGTCACTAAAATCATGTTTTGAAGAGTATTGAATGATAATGAAAATATTCATGATACGCTATTCCGTGAAAACAAGCAGGATTGAAACTCTGCCTGTATTTAAACCCCAGTTTGTTTCTGTGTGTATATATATGGTATTTCACTGAGTTTTCTTTCTGTATACTTTTCTGTGTTAGAAATGTCTAACAGAGAATGTATATTTTAATCTTTATAATAAATAAATAGATTAGTAATAAGTATCTTCTACTTTGCGGTCTAAGGTGAAATGATGAAGGAAGATGGAGAGGAAAACCTAGGAAATCACGACAGCGACTTGGCGCAGCCTGAATCACACTCCTCAAGCAGCTTCCCAGAATCTCACTGGGAAGAAGGCCAAGAAGTTATCCCAACTTTCTTTAGTACCATGAACACCAGGTATCCTGTACTTTAAAATCACTGACGGTTGGATACCAGCTTTCCTTCTGCAAAGCCAGTGCTAGTGTTCCTTTCAGCTGGCGGTATGTTCTAACAATAGAGAATATGGCATTCCATATTCTTCAGCTTGTCTGAAGCAGTGGATCACAAGGAATTGAATTGTCAGAGTGTACGCTCTTGACAAATTTTAGCTTGTTTTGGTGGATTATCTTTAGAAAATGATTTTATTAGACCGTATTATAATAGAAAAAATAATCACTGGGGCATACTTGTGAAATCAGGCTAAAGGATTCGACCCACAAAGGGGCAATTGTTTCACAACTACCTCCAAACTGCAGAGGATGCTGATGTTGTATTTTTAATCTTTCCTCCTCTGTATCACCAAATTGTTTAGCTTTAGTGACATTGAACTTCTGGAAGACAGTGGCATTCCCACAGAAGCATTCTTAGCATCATGTTATGCTGTGGTTCCAGTATTAGGTAAGATTGCTGGATTTGCCTTAAAATGTCTAAGTATCTAGAATCTGTTACACTGCAGTTATTTTGTAGTAGAAATATCCTGAACTGTGTGCAATGAGATGACCCTTCTTACCCTCCTCTTCCGCATGTGGTTAGAACTATGTGACCTTAATCATTGCTGTGTATTTCCATTTCATCTCTGTGATTAAATATCGATCTCAGAGTTGTTTAATGAAAAAGGGGAATTCTGTTTTCTAGAAATCATACTTAAGAGCCAGAGTGAAAGTAGTTGAACAGATCTTTAAGTACAATGAAAAAAATTTTACCAGCTAAAACTTTTTTTCATATTTTAAGAATTATGTATGTGAATTTAAATTACATTTACTTTTTATAGAGTCAGTAACAACAGGAATTGCTAGTGTATTGAAATTTGCTATATAATTCTTTTAGTTATGTATCTTTTTTTAAAAGGAGGTATACTTTGCGTAGAACTTAATTATTAAGTTTCAGTGAGTTTTGACAAATGCATCTATCTATGTAGTCCACACCTCTATCAAGACAGAATGTTTTCATCACCCTAGAATGTTCCCTGTACCAGTCAGTCCCCAGCCTATCACCTAGCCTGAGGCAACCATACTGATTTCCGTCACCATAGATTAGTTTTGCCTGTTCTAAAATATCATATAAATGGAATCACGTTAGATACTCTTTAGCATCTGGCTTTTCCTCCCAGTATAATGTTTTCTTCATCTTTGTTACATGTACTGGTAGCTCATTCCTTTTTCCTGCTGAATAGTATTCTTTTAAGTGAGTATACCACAGTTTGTTTACTCATTCTCCTACTGATAGACATGTGGATAGTTTCTTGTTTGGAGCTATTATAAGTAAAATTACTTGAAGATTTTTGGGTATGTGGGTACATATTTTCATTATTCTTGAGTAAATACTTAGGAGTGGAATTGCTGATATATGTATATTTTATATATATATATATATATATGTTTATATGTTTAATTTCATAAAAAGTGCTCGTACCATCGTGCATTTCCAACAGCAGTATATGAGTATTCTGGTTGCTTCATACTCTCACTAGCACTTGTTGGTGTCAATATATTTGGTTTTGGCCTTTCCTGTGAGTATTTAGTGGTATCTTGTTGTGACTTTAATTTGCATTTCCCTGATGACTATTGATGTTGAGCACTTTTTCATGTAATTATTGGCCATTGCTATCTCTTCCATTGTAAAATCTGTTCAGATCTTTAATCCATTTTTAAAAGCTGGTTAATTTTCTTTTTGTTACAGAGTTGAAAGAGTTCTTTGTATGTTCCGAATAACATTTCATTGTAGACATACTCATTATGAATATTTTCTCCCAGACTATGGCTCGCTCATTTATTTTCTTAATGATGTCTTTTGAAGAGCAGCGTTTTTAATTTTCATTAAATCCAATTGATCTGTTTTATTTCTTTCATAGTTAGTGCTCTCAGTGGCCTAAGAAATCTTTGCTTATCCCCAAGGTCGTGAAGACAGTCTCCTGTATTGTCCTCTACACTGTTTAACTTTGGTTTTCTTTACATTTATGATTAATCTTGAATTAGTTCTTATATGTGGTGTGAGGTAAGGGTTGCGATTCTTTTCTTTTTTTGTTCCCTTATATCTGGCTTTTTAAGAACCATTTGTTGAAAAGCATATTTTCCCTTTTACATTACTTTTGGCAGCTTTTTGAAAACCAAGTGACCCTATAAATGTGGGTCTATTTCTGGACTATCCTCTGTTTTGATGATCTGTTGATTTTCCTTTTCCTGATAGTATGGTATCTTGATTATTGTGCCTCTATAGTAAGGCTTAGAAATCAGCCTTGGAATATAAGTCTTCCAATTTTGCTCCACTTTTTAAAGATGTTTTGGCAATTCTAGGTCCTTTACATGTCCATATAAATTTTAACTTTTCAATTTCTATTAAATAGCCTGTTGAGATTTTGATTGAGATTACATTGACTCCGTAAATGAATCAGTAGGAAATTGACATCTTAGACTGAGTCTTCAGTCCATGGATGTGCTATTTTAGCTCTCCATTTACTTAGGTCTTCTTTATTTTAACAACATTTTATGTAGTGTAGAGGTCCTGTACATCTCTTGTTAGGAATAAATTTTGGGATTTTATGGTTTTTTATGCTATCATAAAAAAGTATTTCATTTTCCAATTCTTGATTAATAGCATATAGATGCAGTTGACTTTCGTATGTTGAATTGCTTTTTATAATCATCAATGAGTTAATTTTACAAAATGTAATTTCTCTATTTATTGAAATTGTCATGTTTTTCTTGTACTTTATTAATGTAATAAATTATATCATTTGGGTGAATTTAAGCCTGCAATGAATTTCTCCCATCTTGCTATTTATTTTCTATTTTTCTTATCTGTTCTTTGTTCCTTTTTTTATTCTTTCTTGATTTCTATCCAATTTTTCAGTTATTTTTTAGTATTCTATTTTATTTCTTCTTTTGATTTTTTAGTTCTCTATCTTTGTTCCTGCCTTTCTTTTGGTTAAGTCAAGTATTTTTTAGAATTTTGTTATATTTTCTCTTTTCTCTTTGTACCCTTTTGCGTTAGTTTTTAGTTGCCCGAATGCCACAAAAATATTCAAACTACATATATAATTTAAAATTTTCTAGCAAGCACATTAAAATAGTAAAGCAAAACAGATAAAACTAATTTTAATAATGTATTTTATCTGACTTGGTATATCCAAAATATCATCTCAACATGGAATCAATGTAAACGAGTCAGTAATGAGATAATTTTGCTTTTTTTGTTTTTTGGCACTGTCTTTGAAATCTGTTATATGTTTACACCTACAGAACATTTTAGTTTGGAATAGGGTACATTGCACGTGCTCAGAAGCCGCCATATCTAGTGGCTACCATATTGGACAGTGCAGCCCTAAGGATTACAATATGCATTCAAACTTATAAGGTTATCCTCACCTGCCCTTAGGGCTGTATTGTAGTTACTCACTTGAGAGCAGAGCAGTAGAAGAAAGCAGTAACAGTGTCCTAGAAAGCTTTGAAGCTTATGTTCAGAAAGTGATTTAAAAGCAAAAAATAAAGGCTTGCAGGGGGTAAATCTGTTTAATTCATTGTTGCTATAAAAAATATTTTCTGCTTGAAAAAAAATCCCTTCTTCATGATATTTTCAATCTTTTCTTGTAGACAAACTTGGCCCCACGGTGTTTGCTCCTGTTAAAATGGATCTAGTTGGAAATATTAAGGTGAATATACTGGCTTATCTCTGTGGTCACTGTGTATTTGGAGGGAGGAGTTGCATGAAATCTCATTCAGAAACAAATGACTGTTGACTTTTTTTTTTACTTAGTACGAAAAGCACAGGCTAGCTATAAGAACATTTCTCACAGAAAAAAAATACTTTAAAAACAGTACTTTTAAACCCTTAGAATATTTAATTCTAGCATAAGCCTCTTAAAACTTGCAAACAAATGAAACACATTACTTTGAAACCATAAGGAAGGTGAGAGAGGCTTGATTTATCTTGATATCTTAGTGACCTACTTGACAAACTTAAGTCTCAATAGTAAAGTGACTTGCTTGATAGCTTTTAGCGTTTTTTTTTTTTTTTTTTGGCTGAGCCCACAGCATGTGGAAGTCCCCAGGCCAGCAACTGAACCCATGCACGGCAGTGACCCCAACTACAGTAGTAACAGACATCAGATCCTTATCCGTTAGCCACCAGGGAAGTCCGGCTTTAGCGTTTTTAGTCTAAGATTGTTTCCCTGCTTTTCTTACAGAAGGTAAATCAGAAGTATATAACCAACAAGGACGAGTTTACCACCCTCCAAAAGATAGTGCTGCATGAAGTGGAGGCCGACGTAGCCCAGGTTCGGAACTCAGCTACAGAAGCCCTCTTGTGGCTGAAAAGGTAAGGCAGCTAGGGTGGGGCAGCAGGTAAAATCCAGCTTAGTTGAAATGTTACCTCCAAAAGCAATTTTTATACAAGAGACTGATTTTGAGTGATGGCTGTAACTCAACTGTGAAGCCTTTTCTAGAAGACCTAATGAATAGAGCACCACCTTTTTTTTTTTTTTTTGCCTCCATCTTGATGGTGAGAAACATTGTTAGTAGAATATATAAGACTGGTATCATAAAGGACAGTAAAGTTGATTAGTTTGTCTTTAAGTCAGTGGATCACAAACTTTAGTGACATCAGCATCAGGAGGGCTTATTTGAAAAAACACAAATTGCACCACTCGAAACTCAGAGTTTCTAAGTCAGTAAATCTGGAATGGGGCACCTGAATTTGCATTTCTGGCAAGTTCCCAGGTGATGCTAAAGCCACTGGTCCTGGGACCACATTTTGAAAACCATTGTTTTGGTATTTCAGATAAGAAGGGTCTAGAGAAAGCTAAAGGGAAATGACAGAAGAAACTCAGAAAGAACTGCTATGTGACTTGATCTGAGATACTATTAAAAAGTTAATGTCATTTCTATATACCCATTTAATGTAAGTGAATTTTGAAAATCATATTTCTTCTTTTTTGTTTTAGAGGTCTCAAATTTTTGAAGGGATTTTTGACAGAAGTGAAAAACGGAGAAAAGGACATCCAGACAGCCCTGAGTGAGTGTTCTTTACATTTTGATTGACTAATTGACTGTGATGAGAAATGGAGACCTCTGGTGGAGGAGACAGGGTCTGCTTTTCAAGATTTGATTTTTTTTCTATTTCATTATCATTAATGTTTATTATTATTATTATGTTTCATATATGCTTTGTTAAAAAAGAACCCATGAGATAGTGACCTAGTAATCAAGATCTAACTTATTAAAAATCAGTATATCTTAAAAAAGAGCTAAGTTAATTGAGAGCTATCTCTTAATAGGGAAACCTAATATTTTTAAGAAGTTAGTTTTTCCTAAATTACACCATGTAGTTCTCTAAAATCAATATCCAAATAGAAGCTAGTTTTGGGGGCAGTAAAAGGGAGGGGGGAACCCTGAAATTTGCTCTGAAGTGAGATGAAGGGTTGATCATCATCTTGTGCTCCTCAAGTTGAAACTAGGATGAAGACCTTGGTCAAAGGAGGCCATCCTATATCTCTAGCACTTAATGCAATGCCTGGGATGTTGAAGGTGCTTAATAAACATTGGTGGGTGGATGGATAGATGGATGGATCAGTGCATATATCAGGCCACTTTTGGAAGACACCGAAGACTTGGAAGCATGCTCATGGTGCTCCTAACAAAGTGACTGAACTCTCAGTCTTGGCCTCTAGGAAACCTTTCCAGGATGGGCACTGAGGCATTGGCGGGTGAGTGGTAGGAATGAAATTCCATGTATTTTGAAGCCCAACATTGTTATGTTGTAGAGAAGCACATGGTCATACTCTAAGCAGCTGTGATTATAAATAGTGAAATATAAAGCTAGATGCTTCTGTTGGGAAGGAGGAGCCAGTGTTCATGGCAGCATTTTTCATGGCAGGGGTGGGTTCTTTCTTTTGTTTGTCCTCCCTTTGGGTCAGGAGTCCTGAGGGATCCTGCGCTCCCATGATTTTCCCTGGCTTCCCTGTCTGGAAACTGGCTGATGTGCCATGAAACAATAAAAGGTGTTATTTCTGTAATACTATATTAAAAATGTAGACAACTTAGTCCTCACATCAATCTATTTTCACAAGTTAGGTGACTGAAATGCCGAAAGATTTAAAGATATGCTAAGGCCGCAAAAGATCTGGAGCAGTGACAGCTTGGGATCCCTGCTTCCAGAGTCCTCATTTCTCCCACAAAAGTCTCCACCATCCCTGAGCTACCTGCATTTCGGAGTTTCTCATCCATCCCTGAATTTCCAGGGTAGTGTCAGTTATAGTCTCCCCTTTGAGTTCTGATTTCAGTACTCAAAGTAGATTCACCATGATTGTTAGGACCCCCTAAAGTATCTACCAAACTTTATGGCTCTGTGGAATGATTAAGATCATGGGCTCTCTGGATTCCACCACTGAATGGTGTTGTGCCCTTAAGCAATCTACTTGACTTTTCTCTGCCTGTGTTTCCTCATCTATAAAATGAGAGTGATGATTTCCCTAATGAGATTGTTGTAAAGATTAAATAGGTTTATGCATGTGGAAAGGTTAGAAAATTGGTACATAATAAGCACTTAATAGAGGTTAGCTTCTAATATTGTTTGTATTTTTGTCATCATGACATACAAAGTTAATGACCTGACAGAAAATGAGGCTTATTTGTCCCAAATCAGAAATGGAAAGTTTGCAAAGCCCAGTTGCCAAGGCTGAAGTTTCTCTCCAGACTAACTTCTTAATATGAGAATCTCCCATCGGAGGAGGACTCCACCACTTGCAGCAAATGCAGATGATATGGGATTCGGCACTGTTGTGTCTGGCGGACTCCACATGACTCGGGGTGCCATTGCTTTGTGACAGCTGTCTGTGTGAGGGCAAGTGGGGGTGCCAATCTCATTACTCCTCTAATGGAGCTGGGATGGAGTGGACCCAAGCCACCAGCAAGTGAAAAGAAAAGCTTTGCCCCTCGGAGGTGGAGGAAGTTGAGGATATACCCTTTGTGCCCTTCCCTCATCTCTAATTCTGCTCCTTTTCCTCCCGTACCTTTTACATCATTTGGAGACTGGGCCTAGAGATGTTGACATTGTGAGAAGAGAGGAGGCTTGAAGGGTAAATGCTGCTTCAGAACTGAAGTTGTCACAGCCAGTCTCAGCTTCTCCTTCCCTCTCTTTCCCTGAGGACTATTTTCAGCAGAAAGGAAAAGGGTATAAGTTTGAGATGTTCATCCTGATGCTCAGCATTAGTTCAGAGGTTTTCGTGATTTAAATCACCTTTGCTTGTAGAGATGCCTAGTTTCCTGCTGCTGTTCGGTGTAGAGAGATAACTCTCCCCTAACCAGCCCCCTCCAGACCCAGACACAGCAAGCTCTGTGCAAACAACTAGTTTTATGAGAAATGTTTACACGTTAGCTGTTCAGAACCCGTAGGCTCCTTGATGCATATTCCTTCTGAATTAATGGCTTCTTTATTCTCATTTTGAAATCATAGCCTTTATAAGCAGGACTAATATATTGTCCAAAATGAGGGAGTTTGGGTATGTAGGTAAAAGTGAGGGTATGTGCAATTTATGTGCCATCTTATAGGCAAATTAGCTTGCATTTAATTCTAAAATTGAGTGAGCTATTGTAATAACAGCTACCATTTATAGAGCACCCAGTGTTGGCGTGACGCTAGGTTCTCTGTAAACATTTTCTTTAATCTACTGAATACTCCCCTTTTACGGTGAGTAAATGGAGGTTTAGAGAGAGAAGTACCTTCCCTGGCTCTCAGATACAGATCAGTGGTTCTCAGAGTGGGCAGAGAACAGCAACATCTTTATCCACCTGGAGACAGTAGAAGTGCAGATGGCCGGCTTCCCCGACACCTGCTGACTCAGACTCCTGAGGCGGGGCCAGCGAGGCGCGCGCTCACAAGTCGTCCCTGTGATTCTAGTCCGTGCTGAAGTTTGAGGCCCATTCATTTAGAACTGGGGTGTTGAAGCTCACCTGTCACCAGACTACATTTTGATTATTTGGAAATTTTGACTACATCTACGTGATTATTAAATAAGCAGAAATAAAAGTGCTGAAATTAATTAGCCATAGCATCAGTTAATTCTGCCTCTTCTTCTTGATAATTGGCTGGTTCTCCAATGCCTGAAAGCATTTCCTAACCTAGGAACAGCAAGGCCGGTAGCAAGGATGAACGAAGGATAAACGTTTTGTGGCACTCCCAAATTTGAAAACATTGCTAAAGAACGGTTTTGAGGCAGATGCTCATAAAACTTGTATGGTCTTAGTGGTTTTGAAAATAGGAGATGATATGTAAAAGTTCTAAATGACACAGTAGAAGCCTTGACATCTGTTAACTTGCTGGAAGATGCATGTATAGTCATTGTATTGCTGCAGTTCTGTGACCCAGAAAGAGTTTTCAGCATCTGGGAGGAGGCCCCGGGCTTTTTACTGCCCTCTTTTGCATTTGAGCCTTCACTTGGATTCCCTGTAATAATGAGCAGAGGGGAATATTTTGGGTGTTCTCATGCCAAGAGCTGCTCTGAACTCCTGGTGTCCTCTGACATTCTCTAGACATCATTCTAAGGCAAGAGTTGGGCATACAAGGCAGATATGTTTAACGGTCCGCACTGTAGCTGAGGCCCTCCATTTGGAGCTGCCACATCAAAAAGAGCCTTTGGAAAGCATCCTTGTAAGTGAAGGGAAGAAAAATTGCTCTGCCATTTCACACACCATGATATTAAATGTTTTGTGCTCGGCATTACTCCCTCAGTGGGCTGGCGTATGGCCGCAACCCTCACCTCAGAATGATTCCATAAATGTCAGGTAAACATTAACCTAACCAAGATCTCTAGCACAGAATGGGGGGAAAAAATGTAAAGGATGCGCAGTTATATATTTAATATGAAAGACTTTCACAAACAAGGAGAGGTCTATGAGAGATACAACATCAGAACATGTAATCAGATATTCGACATCAAATCGTAACTTGACTAATTAACCTGACTGCAAGTACCGGGCGTGTGACTCAGGTCGTGCCACCTCCAGGGCTCCTCACAGCATGTGCCTCTAATGGCAGACCTGGCTTACGGTACAAGTTTTCATCTCCATGGTGCTGAGGGTAACAAAGGATAGCTCTGGGTACTTGTTTCATCTCTGTCAACTGCTTATTGGGTTGGCCTTTCTCCATATAGTTCATTTACCCACATAGCTTAGTCACTTTAAAGAATTTGGGGTAGTTTCCAAATAGTTGGGTTTTTAAATTATATCAAACACTTACCATTTAGCCAAGTAAATACAATGCCGTCTACCACCTTGTGACCCCGTTACTTCCAGAGAAGATCTTCATTTTGAATTGGGAGTTTACCGTTACATAATGAATGTTTTTATACTTTTACTATATATTTATATATCCACAAAGTATCCGTAATATATTGCATGTTTTAAACTCATATACGTGGTGTTACATTATACACTTTCTTCGTTTTTCACTTGATATTTTCAGGTTTATTCATTGCATATTCACTTTCAAACTCTCTTGTTCCTGATTCTTGCCCGAGGACTCCCTGGTTTAGCTCGTTTGCAGGGCTGAAATGATTGACATTTCCTGAGCTTGGTGAATGATTGATTCCATATTTCTGGCTTTGCTTGTCTACTTCCCAAGCTCTCTGCTAAAACTTGGATTTGCATTTCTCCTTTGTCCTCTCTATGACCTAAAGTAACTTTGCAAATTCTTGCCAATTGTAGATTTACAATAAGAGAAACACTGTCTTATATTCTGTTCCTGGACAGAATAGTTATCCACCAGCAGTAATGGAAAAGTTGCTCTTGCTTAGGTGTTGTAACAGGTTGAGGCATAATCTCTAAATACCTCATAGCAAGTTTCTGACTAGCCAGTAAAGAAGTCAGGTCTGGGTTGTGTCCATAAATAGACTGTTTCCAGATTTTTTCAAGAAATGGCTGAGAAAAGGCATATTTCTCATGTTTGTTATTTTGTTTTATCACAAAGAATAAATATTAGTTTTTATCAAATGGTTTAATGTGACGTGAATGTGCCAAGTTCTCATTGCTTTTAACTTTGTGACCTTGAGCAAATAACTATCTCTGAGTCTTCTATTTTTTTTTATTTGTAAAAGGGAGAAAATTCAGCAAGGTGTGATTATCAAATAATTCTAGTCAGAAATTTTCACTTAGTTTTTGAGGAACTGACACATCTCAAAGAACTGGGAGAAGGGTATCATTTATGTCTTTCAGAGGTGAGAAATACTTCCAGATTATAGAACATGCAATATGATAATGAATGGGTATTTTGGTGAAGATTAATATATTTCATTATCTAACCTTCCCTGGGTAACCAAAATAGGTCAGGCTTAGACTTCATCTTATATTAATTCAGTCTCACGTGGCAGGGATATTTACAGCCCTAGAAGTCAGCTAAGGACTATGGGCAGTTCTTTTTCCCTTTCCTTTTCTTTTCTTTTAATGAGTTTTATTTATTATATTCATTTATTTATTTATTTATTTTAGTGCTGCACATCTGCACATGTGGCATATGGAAATTCCCAGGCTAGGGGCTTGAATTGGAGCTGCAGCTGATAGCCTACGCCACAGCCACAGCAACGCAGGATCCAAGCCATGTCTGCAGCCTACACCGTAGCTCACGGCAATACAAGTTCCTTAACCCACTGAACAAGGCCAGCGATCGAAACCACATCCTCATGGATATTAGTCGGGTTCGGTACCACTGCACCACAATGGGGAACTCCCTATTTGTTGCTTTTATTTTTTTATTTTTATTTATTTATTTTGTCTTTTTGCCTTTTCTAGGGCCGCATATGGAGGTTCCCAGGCTAGGAGTCTAATCAGAGCTGTAGCCGCCGGCCTACACCACAGCCACAGCAACGCCAGATCCAAGCCGCGTCTGCAACCTACACTACAGCTCACGGCAACGCCGGATCCTTAACCCACTGAGCAAGGCCAGGGATCGAACCTGCAACCTCATGGTTCCTAGTCGGATTCGTTAAGCACTGAGCCACAACAGGAACTCTCCTATTTGTTGCTCTTAAATTGCAGCAGTAGTCCTCCTAAGCTTGAGTCAGGACCCAGCCTCATTTCTCTGCCTACTCTTCTCCCGTTAAACTGACTACCTGGCCCACATTTTGCCAGTGAGCCTCTTCTCTGGCAAGGTGCAGGCACAGCAAGAACCAGCTGCCTCCTCTAGAAGGGCCCGATGCTGTGCTGCTGTGCAAACACTTCCTCTTCTTTAGACCAGGCTGGCCCTCTTATTTGAACATATAGTGTTCTTGTTTTCTTGGTGTCCCATAGTAAGGGCATGGCAAAGGGTTTCTGGGCTTTTTTTGAATGGTTGACTTCACTGGCAAAGTGTAGGAAAGATATAAAGTCCCTGCACTTGGGGTAGCCCTGAATTCAGAGCCCTATAAACAGGCAGTTTGTCTGCCAGGTGAGTTCTGGAGCCAAAGGTACAAGGGATCAGGACGGCAGTCAGCTTTGTTTGCAGCATACCATGAAGAAATGTGGATCTCTCTTTATTTCCCTACCATAATTCAAAGTCAGAGTGATTATGATTTTTAGTAGAAGAAAGTACTACCATTTGCATAGGAAAAGGCTTAAGAGAATAGACCTTCAGAATGTCCTCTGTTTATCTTCAGGAGGCGCAACTGTAGTTTTCTTTAGCACGTCCCTTTTTGCATTTTCCATATTTTTAACAATGAACATGCATTATTTATGAAATCAGAAAAAAGCAGCAAGTGTTATATACATATATTTTTAACTACCAGTGTCTCAGGTAGGAAGTTTGGAATTCTTGACCTGGCATTAAAAGGTCTTCACACCCTGGCCCTAGGCCCAGTGATCTTCAGCCCTACTGAACTGCTCCCCCTTCAGGCCACCATCTCTTACAGCTCCACGTCTCTTCCTCTGTCTGCAGTCCTGGTCACTACCCTTCTCTCCGCCCTGCCCAGCCTTTGAGACTCCTTGGAGAATTCCCTCTGTCCACATGCTCCCAGGCTGGATTCATCTCTCTTCCTATTCCTGTAGTACTGGATTCAGATCTCTGTTACAGCAGTTGGCAATTTGCATGTTGATGATTTGTTAAAGGCTGGCTCTTATAAATAAGACCATGAATTTCCTGAGGAGAGGAGATTGAGTTTAAATCAGCCAGGGATCCCTGCTGCCCTGCACGGTGAGGTGCGCGTGTAGACTCTCACCAACTTCTGGTT
Source organism: Catagonus wagneri (assembly GCA_004024745.2). NCBI lineage: Eukaryota > Metazoa > Chordata > Mammalia > Artiodactyla > Tayassuidae > Catagonus > Catagonus wagneri. Next base: position 14,260,747 of record PVHT020000105.1, on the reverse strand, counting down.
GAATGGAGCAGCTGTTCCAGCATGGATGTCCACCAGCAGATTAAAATGGCCCTGGGTTTCATCTTTATTTTTAACGGCACTTAATACTTTGCCTGGATCAGGATCACGAGAAAGAAAACATTCCCACTGTCCTGCCTCTGTGGCTCACCTCAGGATGCCTTCCCTGGATGTGTGCACTGTCATGCCGGCACAGATGGCTCCTTAGATGGTTGGAAAGTTGACTGTTTTGCTGATTTACCTCAGAGGCTGTGCCCGGTGTTTCCTGCCCACCTATGCCCTTGGTATGTTAGCAACCCTTTCTTTAAGGTCTTTTATACCGTTTAAAATGCCCCTGATAACATGCCCCTAGAGAATCAAATAGATTTTAAATGTGGCTTAAATAGAAGACTTGTATCTTTGACAATGCCCTCATATACTCAGACTGTTCAGAGGAAAAAGATTAAGTTTAATCTTGCATTCTCCTCTTGGCTGTTTCTAAGAGTCCTTTCTACACTTGAATCTATTGACTTATCATTTCTACTTTAGCTTCGTCACACTGGGGGCTGGCATTTCAACCTTTCCTAAAACTTTAGATGCCAGGGAAATCTGCTGTTATTACAGATGTACAGTCTTCTTTTATACAAAATGTAGTGTATTTCATGCAAACTTGAATTCTATAAAATTGATAGTATGGTATGCTACAGGTATTAATAAAGCCACACCCAAATTTTAAAAATAGAACTTGACTAGAATTACATCATTTCAAAGCTGGAGGGCTTACATAAATTGTAAACTGTGTTTAAGTTACAACCACATGGCAGCACCCTTTTGCCCAGTAAAATGCAGATACCTGATGTCCTTTGGTGGTATTCTCTGAACCACACTGCTTTTTACTGCATAGGAACTTAAGGTTGTGGTTTTGGTGTCTCTTTTTTTGTTATTTTAACAGCTGCTCTTGTGATAATTTAAAATATCTTTGTATTGGAGTTTCCGTCGTGGCTCAGTGGTTAACAAATCCGACTAGGAACCATGAGGTTGCGGGTTCGATCCCTGGCCTTGCTCAGTGGGTTAAGGATCCGGCGTTGCCGTGAGCTGTGGTGTAGGTTGCAGATGCGGCTCAGATCCTGTGTTGCTGTGGCTGTAGCGAAGGCCGGCGGCTACAGCTCCTGTTAGACCCCTAGCCTGGGAATCTCCATATGCTGCGGGTGCAGCTGTAGATAAGGCAAAAAGACAAAAAAAATACAATAAGTAAAATATCTTTGTATCATCTTACAGTATTGCCCAAGCATTGATTAAATGGTGGTGATGCTTGTACTAGTGCTGAAACTAGCACACGAAAATGAATAGGTTTGGAATACAATTTAGATGTGGTAAAAGATGATGAAGGTCAAGCAACTCCCATGATATTCCATGCCATAATTTAGGAATGTGAGTACTCTGTAGGCCGTTGGAGATGGTGCTGAGAAAATAAAATGGAGCACTGAAATAAATACATTTTGTAGTGATATAAAATTGTGCCTCTTGAGAATGCATTTATTCCCGTGGGAAAAATCAGCTTCAAATTTTACATATATTGAATTATTCAGAACCTTCAGGAACACATCCCTTGCATAAAATGTAGCCATCTTGTTCAGATTTTTTTTGTAATTAAAATTATTATATAGCAGTTTTTAAATCTCCTTTTAAAACACATTGGGACAGAAGTTCCCGTCGTGGCTCAGTGGTTAATGAACCCGACCATTATCCATGAGGACGTGGGTTCGATCCCTGTCCTCACTCAGTGGGTTAAGGATCTGGCATTGCCTTGAGCTGTGGTATAGGTCACAGACGCGGCTCAGATTCCTCATAGCTGTGGCTGTGGTATAGGCCGGCAGCTACAGCGCCAATCTGACCCCTAGCCAGGGAACCTCCATATGCCTTGAGTGTGGCCCCAAAAGTCCAAAAAAAAAAAAAAACCCACATTGGAACAAAACCAGACTTTTATCTTTAAAGTCTGGAATATGAATGACTTTTTATTAATAGGCCTCACCAATTACTTAATATCTAGCCTAGTAACATCAAGCCATTCTTTCCATAACAGTTTTAAAAGTTTCTAGCTTTAATACTGTATATCTAGGGCCATAAGGACAAACATTTGACATCCCAGAAAAGAATGTTAGAATTGAAGAGAACTTAAGAGATTATTTTACAAAGGGAGAAACAAATGGTTAGAGAGGTCAGCTAAGGGACTGGCTCAGGGTCATTCAGCATTTCAAAGAATTGCATTTTTTTATTTTTATAGTGTATTTTTTTAGTTTTTTTGGTCTCTGTTTTCCAATATGCTTTCCTCCTTCTTTACTTCCTTATATGCATTGAATTTTACAACCATGAAAATAAGCTGAAGTTCAGATATTTTGACACAGAGTACAAGTTTTCTTTTTAAAAAAATCTGTATGACCTTTTTCCTACTCAAGACTTCTGGGCTATATAATCTTATAATTCAACTTTTTCCATCAGTTTTTAATTCAATAGGAATGTGCTACTACATACATTAGAAAGAGCATGACACGAATAGCACATCAAATTCTGATGAAATTGTTCCTCATGGAGTTTTTCTTCTTTTCAAGATAATGCATATGGTAAAACATTACGGCAACACCATGGCTGGGTAGTTCGAGGGGTTTTTGCGGTAAGTATTCCTTTTGCCTCCTAACATTCTGATGGTCACAGCGAGGTGTTTTATGTGTGTGGTGTTTCTGTTTGCTTTGTGTTTGTGAATAAGAACAAAATGTTGCTTATTCCACTTAAGTCCATAGGTCTTCGTTGTGTGGAAATGCTGGCAATACAAGGTGAGAAAAGACTGTTAGAGTGTGCAGCACCTTATCTAGTTCCAGTGACCCTGTAAAGATTTGTCTGAGAAGTGGTTGCCTTTCTGATAGGTAGTAAAGAGTGTCATTGCAGGCTGCCAGATGCTCACCTTTGAGGGGAAACCTGCAGTGGTTTCAAGGCCATAGCTCCCTCTGCTGCCTGTTAGAGTCAGTTCTCTTAAGTCTCAGATTTTAGTTCATTTTTTTTCCAAAAGGAATTTTACCTTTGAGCCTTAACTGATCTGGGTTGCCAGTGGCTAGGGCTAGAAATCTCTTCTTACCCAGTTATTTTATCTGTGGAGGTGTTTGTGTTCATATGTTTTGACTTCTGTTACCTACCATTCCTTCCTTCCCTGCACGACCCAGGAAGGACCCACAGCTGGGAATCATAGTCCCCTGGACAAGTCACTTAGCCTGCTTTGTAAGATAGCAGCAGTACATGGCCCCTTTATGTCAGTGGTGATACTCTGTGAGTGTCCCGGCTGGGAAGTGGTCAGCCTTAGTCAGATGCGGCCGTGAGAAGACAGTCTCACCTAGTGGTACAATAGGAAATGTCATAGAATGGGAACGTTCTTGGGAAGGTCAGGGATTAAAAATAGCCTTGCAGATGATGTCTTTTACTTATTTTAAGCAGGGGAGACATCATTTGCCTAAGGTAAGAACTGTTCAGGTCATGATTTATTAGGAGAGAGGTAAAGAAAGTGGGAAGAATTTACCATGAGAGAAATCAAATTTTAGTGAAAAATGAGACATTTTTGAAAGCATAGAGGTGATAACTCTGTCGCCTGTTCACTGGAATAGGAGCCAGAACAGTTGCAGCCACAAACTGCTCACACTTAACCTTCAATGCATGGTTAATAACACAATAATAGCTACTGTGTGGCTCTCGGACACTTACAGTGTGTCAGGCACTGTGCCAGGTACTTCCGTGCTTATTATCTTTGGTAATCCTCAGGATTAACTCCCAACTCTTTTACAAGTTCAGAACTAATTCCAGTCCCAAAGTGAGGCGGTGGCAGAGCCCGGGTCCAAATGTAGATCTGCTGACTCCAAGGCTAGTGCCCATTCCACACGTAACAGCCCTCCACAGTGAAGACGGGATAATTGGGATGCTGCTAGTGAGACATTAGACAAAGGACGCCGCTGCAGTCCATCTCCCTGAGTAAATACGTGATTGCCTGTAGTGCCTGATACCCGGGTTCCCTTAGTGAGATGATAAAGCACAAAAACATTTGAGCTGCACTGCTTTTAAGAAACATAAATATGGTTCGGTTTTTGTTTTTTTTCCTACTGTGGAAGGCAGAGTTTAATCCTGAAATATTGATGATTCAAGAGGTATTACCAACAAGAATGCAGTTATAGCAGAAAATCTATCTATCATAAACATGAATCTTCAAAAGGACATTTTAACATAGGATTTTCCCCAGTATATAGTAATTTAGACTCATTGTAAAAAATTTTTAGAAACTATGGGAGAATAGAAAGGGTTAAAAATTAAAATTGTCCACATTCTTATCATTCTGTAATATCCATTTTTAGCATTTTTAACATTTTTTCAAACATTCTTTTCCATTATGTTTATCATAGGATATTAAATACAGTTTTCTATTTTTAACATTTTTGTGTTTTACCTTCTTAGCTATCGTTTTCATATACTTTCACATATTCTTGTCAATACTGTTATATTTCATTTTATATATTTATATAAATATGTCTATTTATAGATGTTAGTTTTTTATGTTTTTATATCTACATGTTTGTATTATATAATTATCTTTATTTTGTATACTTACTCTGTATACACATATAATTTTTTGTCATTTAGCTAATTGTATAATTTTTTATTTTTCTCTCACTTTTTAATTTTTCTAGTTTTATTGAGAAATAATTGACATGAAATACTGTACGGTTAAGGCACACCACATGATGGTTTGATTTTGTCTAAGGCACACAGCATGATAGTTTGATTTACTTTTTTTGTTTGTTTGTTTTTGTCTTTTTAGGGCCGCATCCATGGCATATGGTTGTTCCCAGGCTAGGGGTCCAATCGAAGCTGTAGCTGCCGGCCTACACCACAGCTATAGCAACACAGGATCCGAGGCGTGACTGCGACCTACACCACAGCTCATGGCAACACTGGATCCTTAACCCATTGAGCAAGGCCAGGGATTGAACCTGCATCCTCATGGATGCTAGTCAGATTCGTTTTCGCTGAGCCACAATGGGAACTCTGACAGTGATTTTTAAAGTTGCTGGTTTTAAAGAAAATAGATTATGTCGAGCTTTTGGCAACAGTCTTCTCAGTAGAAGAGAAGCTAGAAATGCCCTTTCAGCCCCTCTACTCTTATTCTCCAAGTCATCCCTCCTTTGGAAAGTTTAGAGTTTTCTAATGTACTAATTACAATTAGCAGCGGCAAATTCATTTCACTGACTGATCTTGGTTGCTCAGGGAAACTTTTTTTTTTTTTTTTTGCTTCAGCTGCAATGGCTCAATATGGGATCTCGGTTTTCAGACCAGAAATTGAACCTGGGCTACAGCGGTAGAAGCGCGGCAGAGTCCTAAGCACTAGCTCAGCAAGGGACTCCCAGGGAAACATCTTTCATGCACAAGGAATTTGACTTATTTACACGCCTAATAGTGAACTTTTATCTTCAAACAGTTTTCACCCATGAAACTGATGCCCAGTCCAGGCTCTGCCACTTTCTACGGCTTCCTCTTCCTCTTTTTGGCTTCTTTCCAGTTGAGTTCTGTCACTGTTTCCCAAATAGCCCACGTTACAGTCCCCAAGGAGCCTTTGAGCAATTCATAGTCCTGGGCCCCACTCTGGAGAAACTTTAAAAAATTTTTATTCTACTTAAATATACGTACACTGAGTTTTATTTTGTTTTTTATCACAAAGTCCAAAAAAGTTATAACAGGAGTTCGGTGGCTCAGCATTTAAGGATACGACATTGTCATTCATGTGGTGCGAGTTGGACCCTGGCCTGAGGACTTCCATATGCCACAGGCACAGCCAAAAAACAAAGAAAAAAAATGGTTATAATAGAAAATAACAGTCCTTTTGTTCCATGCGTCCCATACTCGCTAAAAAAGTTTGCCACTTTCAACTATGGCTATTCCTTCCAACACCTCTGTAATTCTAGGAGTTCCTTGGTGGCTCAGTGGGTTAAGGATCTGGCATTGTCACTGCTGTGGCTCTGGTTATTGGTTATTGCTGTGGCTTGAGTTTGATTCCTGGCCTGGGAACTTCCACATGCCTCTCGGGCATAGCCAAAAAAAAAAAAAAAAAGACCAATACCTCTGTAATTCTAAAACTATTTACTGTTGTTTGTAGCCTTATCAATTTTAATTAACTTACCAATTTTAATTAATGTTGACTTGCTGTTATAGATTAGAATTTAGTTGTCTTAGACCCACTCTCATTTCCTCACCTCCCCTGTCTTCACCTTATATCACAAGTTTATATTATGATGATGAGCCAAAATTCTATGATTCTTTTGTTCTTTATTATATGAGTCTTATATTTTACCCTGTACCATCCAGTCTCTCAAGTCACCATCATTCTGAACTCACAAATGTGTCAATCTGTGGGATTTTTTTTTTCCTTGAGTCTTCCCTTCCAGAACTTTCTAAACTCTTATTCTGAACTAAGTTATTGTACTCCTCTTGCCCTAGGACTTTTCTTCACAAGTTATCCCATATCGAATCCTCACTTCACCTTAATTTTGTTTCCCAGGTCCTTTGGCTTCCTAATTCTTGATTTAATCCTTTATTTATTTTTTGATGGTCTCCATCCTCTGGTAGCTTCCTAAGAAAGGGTGCAAGGGAACTACATTTGGGGGTTACTGTGTGCCTGAAAATGTCTTTAATTCTACTCTTTTTTCCCTAAAATGTTGCTTTGACTGGTGTAGATTCTAGATGAATAGCAATTTTCCCTCAGAACTTGGAAGGCATTCCTCTGTTGTCCTCAAGCTTCCAGTATTACTGTTGTAAAGTCTCATGTTCCACTGTGTATAAAACATTCCTCACCTCCTTCTAGATGCTTTTAGGATCTGTTTTTTTATCCGCACATTCTAAAATGCCCTCGTGTTCTCCTTTTGGGCTTTATCATTCATTCTGCTGAGCACTTGGATAGCTCTTTAAATCTGGAGACTCATATTCTTCAATTCTGGGAGATTTTCTCCCGTTACGTTTTTGGGCAGTTGCTTTCCTTTACTCTCTGCTCTGCCTTGAACCCCTGCTGTTATATTTGTGTATTTATTATGTGCCAGGCAGTGAAATAAACACATCCTCTATCTCTCATCAATTCCTCAAAGAAGGAAGGTGGTATCAGTCCTATTCTACAGATGAGGAAACTGAGGTTCTAGGAGTTTAAACACCTTGCTTAAATTCCTCAAGCTGATATGTCAAAGGTTTGGGATTCAAGTCCAGGTGTCTACACCCACGCTTGTGCTTTAACCACTGCATGATAATGCCAGTCACTCTGCAGTTGCAAAAGGGGGAGAGGGAGGTGTTGTTTCTCAAAGACTTTCAACATAAGGAAGCTCAAGAAAGCAACTGCAGTATGATAATTCAAGATTCTGATTAAGTCTCTAGAGATCTCAGCAGAGCCAATCCAGTAGATGCCAGATAGCAGATTTTAACAAGCTTAGGGAACAGTTGGCCTGCAAAGGCAAAGGGAAGGGAGCTGTAAGGAGCTTAGGAAATTTTTCATCAAGGAAGTGGTATGTTTGATAAAAGCATTGAGACGATCCTAAGTTCAGATCCGCCTTGGCACTTGTTAGCTGTGTGGTGCTGATGTGTGAAACAGGGATAGAAGCTGTACAGGGTTCTTAAATAATTAGCTGGAGTAAAACACATTAAAGCAGTGCCCAAACAAATATTAGCCCCTGCCATTTTAGAAAATATTCAAGAAAACAAAGGAAATACTATCCATGTGGGGGAAATAAAAGATATGCAAAGAAAGTCAGTGGAGATCAGTATATGGAATATGAGGCACCCTGCCAGGTTGGCCATGTGCAGACAGAGACTGTGGTAGCAACATGCATATAGGTAATTCTGAGCGCTTAGCAGGAAGAGTCTGGATCACTGTGAATGAGAACGGAACCCTCCTGCATCGTTGGTGGGAATGCAAATTAGGACAACCACTGTAGAGAACAATATGGAAGTATCTTAAAAGGCTGAAAATAGAACTATCGTATGATCCAGCAATTCCCACTCCTGGGCATCTATCTGGAGAAAACCATAATTTGAAAAGATACATGCACCCCGGTGTTCACTGCAATACTGTTTACGATACCAAGGCATGGGAGCATCCTAAATGTCCATTGACAGAGGAATGGATAAAGAAGATGTGGTGTATATATGCAGTGGAATATTACTCAGCTGTTAAAAAGGAATAAACTAATGCCATTTGCAGCAACATGGATGGAACTAGAGATTATCATACTAAGTGGAGTAAGTCAGCCGGAGAAAGACAAATACCATGGTATCACTAATATGTGGAATCTAAAAAGGTACAAATGAATTTATTTATAAAACAGAAACAGACTTCAAAAACAAACTTATGCTTACCAAAGGGGAAGTGTGTTGGGGCGGATAAATTAGGAATTTGGGATTAACATATACACACTGCTATATATAAAATAAATAATAAGGACCTATATAGCACAGGGAACTCTACCCAATATTCTGTAATAACCTATATGGGAAAAGAATCTGAAAAATAATATATGTTTTATGTAACTGAATCACTTTGCTGTAGACCTGAAACTTAACAGAAACATTGTAAATCAACTATACTCCAGTATAAAATAAAAGCTTTAAAAAGTCTTACTATATAGCACAGGGAATTATATTCAGTATCCTGTGATAAACCATAATAGAAAAGAATATTTAAACGAATGTAAAAAATAAATAAAAATAAAGCTGAGGAAAAAAAGAGAGAAAGGAGCTTTTCTCAAATTTCTTTTTTCTCAGCATTCCCTGACTCGATGGCATTATTCATCCTCAAGATGGCCCAAGTACACACTTACCTTCTTCTGGCTTTAAAGTTATTTGATTTGCTGCTTTAAATATAATTTTAGAGGCCACACACTGGAAGAGTATGTATTCCTGTTTTTTCACTCTTGCTCTCCTCAGCTCTGTGTATGTGTGAGCGTGTGTGTACGCATGTGCTTGTGTGTGAATAAAGTGTGCAGCTTCTCACGGGCAGTTCTTTTGCAGTTAGCACTGAGGGCAGCTCCATCCTATGAAGATTTCGTGGCTGCGTTAACCATAAAGGAAGGCGACCACGAGAAAGCAGCTTTCAGTGTTGGGATGCAGAGGGACCTCAGCCTTTACCTCCCTGCCATGGAGAAGCAGCTGGCAATACTGGACACTTTATATGAGGTCCACGGACTGGAGTCTGACGAGGTGGTATGACGTCTGCAGGGCAGCTCCGCCTTTTAACTTCAGGGAATAAAGTTTGCTAAAGTGTTTTGTTGCCCTGCTTAGTTTCCAGCAGCAGCTTCAACCCTCTTCTTCAGTCCCTTGCTTGGGAGTATGGAGAGGAGGAGGCAAAGCCTAGTGCTTTTATATATAATTTTTTAAATGCATATATGCTTCATGTGTTTAAAAATCAAGGTGCTATATATATATTCAGTTCAAAGGGCCTCCTGGAAACCAAATCATAGCTGTTACATAGATGTGAACAGCAAGTTGTAAGAGCAGATTTGACAGAGGAATCTGTTAGTATTGTATTTGGTTTTTTTTGTTTCGTTTCGTTTTGTTTTTAGCTTTTGGTTTTGATGGGCTACCCAAACCCAAACTGAAAATGAACAAATTCTCTATCAGAGATGATGACTCATAGCCAGTGTTTCAATCAGTTTAAAACTAGACTAAGAACTTGGAGGGCGCTAAGCCCCTGTGTTGAAGCTATCGAAATATGGTTTGCTGTTCCTAGCCGTTCTGCAGAGGATTTTCTTCCCCGTGGCTCTGTGGGCCCGAAGAGCCTGGGTAGTCCGGGTGTCCAGGGCATTGGTGTGCCCAAGCAGTGCCCCTTGTTGACAGGTGGAGAGACTGTGGCTCTGAAAAGATGAGTGGTGTGTCCCAGCTCCAAGCTGGAGGACAGGACAGGAAGGGTGGGACAGGTCTTCAGATGTGACCTGTCTATACACCCTTTGCCAGCCTGCTTTTCTCTGCCTCATTCCCGTTGGACATCACAGCAAAACCGTGACATTCAGGAATTACTTCCCAGTTTTAAAAGTGAAGTTTAGAGGTCAAGAGATTTGCTCAGTGACACAGCCACTGTGTGGAGAAACCACATGATTTCCGTGTGTGATCTGGACCACATCTGCCTCAAAATCACATGGAGTGCCTGTTTAAAAAGCAAATTCACAGGCCTTATCTTGACCTGAAGGACCAGAATTGTGGAAGTGGGACTCAAGATAATAAACCTTGGGTATGAATAAACTTTCTCAGTTATTCCTGTGCATATAGAGTTGAAGAATCACTAGATTAAATTCTACTTTACGGAATTCCCAGTCTTCTGCATGAAGTAAATGATGTGTCCTTTTTCTTCAAAAAGGAAGAGGCCATTGTTGAAGTGAAGCAGTTAAACGGGAGAGTAAGAAGTGGAGCAGGTCTGTTCAGCAGCTTTCTTAATTGAACCAGCAGGCCTTGGTGTTGCCTCAGGGCCCACACTTCTAAATGTGCTCTCTCATCAGTCTTGGCTTAAGCACCAGTAATGCAGGGTGAGCTAAATGCAGCTTCTTATCAGTTTCACAAGCTTTGGGACCATATCTCAGTCGAAAGGTGGGATTTAAGCCTTTTTGATAAAACAGCCTTGTGTAGGCATTCTCCTGAAGAGTGTGACGCCAGAACTGTGGCCCTAGTCTCTCAGGCCAGGCTGCCAGGAATGGGCGTCGGGGAGAAGCCAGGGGTGCCTTCCCCGTCACAGGCTGCATGCTTAGGGTAGGCGGCAGGGAAGTGCTGGTGTGGGGTGGTTCCCCAGGGCCTTGCAGGGCACAGAAGACTGCTACCTGAGAGCCTTGGGTGATACTGTTCCCAGGGCAAAGAGAACTCCTTAGGCGAGAGAGTAATGTAGGGAGGGGTATTGATTTTGTCTTTAAAGAAATGGGCATTTATGGAGCTCAGATTAATGAAGCAGGTACTTTGCTCAATAAGGGTTTAGGGAAAATGCTTGAACTTAAAAAAGCAACATCCCATGTATTAAGTCTGGGGAGAAAAAACGCGCTGAAGTGATGTTTCTTTTGTATCTTAGTGCCCGCTGATGGCAGCTGCGAAGTTGTGTGCTGTCTTACCCCACTCCCCCGGGGAATGAGTGCGACCTCCTTCTCCGGTCGGTGTGAATATGATGGTGGGACCAGGGGATGATTTAGACTTTCTGCCCTTGATGGAGCCTCCTAAAAGGAACAAAGAAAAAGCCACCAGCCTTTGCTTTACCTTGAATGACCACACGTGAGGCATTGCACCACTGGGCGGGGGTGTTCCGGGAGGCTGTGAGTGTTGTGAAGCCTGACGTGCCGAGCAAATGCGGGATATCCCTGTCACTCAGGTGAACTGGTGTGGATTCTGGAGAGAAGTGGGTTCACTGAAAGTCCCTGAGATTTTCCACCCAGGCTCTGAATACACACAGAGAGAAAGGTGTATATGACCTTATTTTCTAGAGAAGAGGGAAGGGTTGCATATTACCTGGGATCATTGGGAACCCAGATCAGAGTAGCTGGAGTGACTTGAATAAGTTACATTATATACCCAGCTCTTTTCCAGCCCTCCAGAAAGATAGGTATTTTCCTCACTGGAGCGTATTAAGTTTGGCTAAGACATGTAAAGCTCTGGAAGTTGAACCTCATACTAAATGATGAATTCACCTTGACCTGAAGCTTGGGACAGTAAGAGCTTCCTCTTGGAGCTACACTACTTGTTTATCCATTTTATTTAATTTAAAATCATAATTTGTGCTAATTTGCATTTACTATCTAAGAAAAGGAAGAAGAAAAAAGATAGTTAAGGCTTTCTGTAATCCTCCAAGATTCCTGGGACATCTAAGATTTCTTCCACGCTGACAGTGAGAGGAGACGGGAAAGCGCTGGTATGTTGGGTGGCAGGGTAATCACCTTGCTCTCTGGCTCAGCTTTAGGATTCCTTCTCTGGAATAACCTTTAGAGAGATCCTGAAGGAAAGGTAACGTATCTTCTCAATATCGGTAGAAGCTAATAAGTAGCATGTGGAGGACCACCTAGAGGGCACTTGCATACACCTCACTTCATCACATCTGCACTTCTGCCCACAGCAGAGGCCAGGCCTTACCCTTAGGAGGGATTAATGCGTATCTGACGAACCGAACAAAGTCCTTTCAATGATGGCAGTTTTCTGCTGTCCTTTGAAAGCAGATTTGATTCTTTATAGCTAATCTTGGCAGAATGTCAAGTTAAAGGGATACTTTTAGGGGGCAAAACCAACTTGTGACTCTGAGATAGAGGTAGTTTTCTCATCAGTTCTTGATCCAGTTGCTCGGGGATTTCAGTCCCCAGGGATTGACTTTGAAAGGCAGCGTTTGTTAGGATGTGTAAGTCATGGCTTGAGGCGCCTCATCCTTATTTGCATGCCATTCTGAACATCAGTCCTTCCAAATATCACATTCCACCATTAAGGGATATCTGAACTCGGTAGTTGAGCCCTGGGCTTCTCTCCCCTCCTCTCTGTTCCCAGTGATTGCGGACAGCGCGCCCATCAGGGTACCAAATCCATCCTCCTCTTAGCTGTTCTGCTTCATGCCTCAGCAGCAGCTCCTTGCATGTATGTGGAGTGTGTGGCCCAGACCCAGCCAGGGTCAGGTGCCCAGTCGGTGGGCATCCTGCTCCGATGTGTAGCTGCAAGCAGGTAACCTCCGTGATCTGTACGGTCTAGGAGAGGCCATCTGGTATTAGATTGGTGCTGCTGGAAAGGTTTGCTCGCTCCTTTTTTTGATCGTTAAGTTTTCGTACAGACACACACACATACATAATTCCAAAAGTTAATGCTTTCAACTTTCTATTTTCAGAGAAGTGTTTTTAATTAAGAAACATAGGTGGTAGGGGCCCGTGAATAAAGTATACTTTACTTAATTTGAAGTAGAAGAGCTGAAGCAAGAGGTATCTTATTAAAGAAACCTAATCTGATTGTGAAAAGTGTATATGTGAAGAAATATCATTTAAGCCAGTAGGTTGGATCAGAGGGTCAGGATCAGTACAAGATGATGTGGTGTTGGAAACTTTCTGAAAGAAAACTGTTTTTATGGGTTTTTTCGACTAAACTACCATGTTCTACAAGAAGTCGGTTACGTAATGGTGCATTACTGAATCATCAATTAAAATCAGTTGCTTCTGATTTTAGTCTTAGGTCTTATAACTCCTCAGCTTCTCTACGCTCATGTTCCATTTCTTTTTTTAAGGTGAACTATCAACCTTTAAAATTTTTTTTTAGATTTAGAATTGATGAGTTACAGTCTATTTTAAGACATTGTCCTGTTAGCTGAGCTAGTGTTTGGTCTTGGATGGCCTGACTTCCATGCTCTTTGTGATCTGGTGGAGGCTATACACAAGTCTCGGTGTCTGTGGCAACCTGTGTCCCTGTGACGTGCACATAGAAAGACACTCTGCTTCCGGGCAGCCCTTTGTGGTCTGCAGTTGCTTACTCAGGGGTTCATAATAGTGACATAAAAATACCGCCAGCTGTCTAATAGTATTTTAAGACTGCTTGTCTGTTGTTACAAGGGTGTTAGGGTTCTTTCAGAAATTCCATGAACATACTGTCCACTAGACCTCCTCTGGAAATGTCCCCAGCCCCATCCTGGCTTGGGCAGTGGCCTGTGTACAGAGGCCATTTGCGTGCTTTCTTGAGGCACTGCTGCATCAGGGCACTGGGAGCCCAGCGAAGCAGTCATCAGTGGAACGGTTGCCGCAGGCATCGATCTTTCTTCCCCACTGTTACATAGCCTTTCACTAAAAGGAAAAAACACACCACTACTCTGCGATGCAAAGGTCTTCAAAATTCTTCAGTTAACCTTTTTGATTGATCGTTTCTCTTTCAGAATGAACAAATGTTCTCAGCTAAGCTATGTGAGATCACAACAAAGAGATTTGCTTGTTTTAAGCACCATCCTTTCTATTTTATATATTTTAAAGTGTGATCAGTATTTCCTCCCTGTACTTTATAAACAGGAACCACCTTGGGGTGGTTGGTGCCCCTGGCAAAGCTGATCTCTTCCACACAAACTCCGACGTATGCGTGACTCTAGGTGTACATGGAGTCAGTGGTAACAAAAAGGTGATCTAGAAGTAATTCTGTTGCTTCCCAGGCCAGTGAGCCAGTCTCATGGCATGTTTGATGCATGAGCCCCCTCTGTCCTGACAGTTTCACTAGAATGTTAGTAAACAGCCTAACTACCTCATGTGACACTGGCTGTGGACAATCTGTGTCAGATGAGACATGCATTAAAGTTGATTTAATCTGGTTAATAGATTGGACAAAATGATGTCTCTATAAAGAAGAAACACATTAGACCAGATGCCAAAGGCTACAATGTACATAGATTTCCTTGGATTGCTTTTTTAAGTCAATGTTTAAGTCCACCCCCAGTATTATCTGGAATGTCTGTGGTTTCATAGATCCATGCACTTTGAATATCTGTCACATGCAGTCTTATGTTACCTGTTCTTGTCCGTCAGCATTTTGAATGAGTATCATAATGACAGTAGAAAGCAAGTATCCAGTGGTTTGCTGATTTCCTAATTTTAATGAACCTTTACTTAGAATATAATGTGTTGGAGCCTTTAAAGATCAACTGATAAATGAGAATTTCCTGTGTGGGTTTCATGTAAAACTCTGTCCAAGTTCTCATTCAGTATCTTGCGGGGAATGGAAACAAGGGAGGGATTTACTTTTTTTGGAATAATGTTTGAAAACATCCGTCAGATTTTATATTCATTAGTTATAATAAACTTATTTTTAAAGTATTTTATCAAGTGTTTCTCTGAAAGAGTTTTTGTGTGGGTTTTTGCTTACTTGATTGTGTCAATAGTAAGTATCATTTGTGGAGCAGATGCTTATTTGCTGGGCATCATTCTGAGCCTTTTACAAATATTAACATATTTAATCCTCTGGATCACACTATAGGGCCAGTACTGTTTTTATCCTCAAGTTACAGATGAGAAAACTGAGGCACGGGGAGTTCCCGTTATGGCTCAGCTTGTGAAGAATCCAACTGGTATCCATGAGAACATGGGTTCAATCCCTGGCCTCGCTTAGTGGGTTAAGGATCTGACATTGCCATGAGCTGTGGTGTAGGTCCTTCATTTCTGTGGCCGTGGTGTAGTCCAACAGCTGCAGCTCTGATTTGACCCCTAGCCTGGGAACTTCCATATGCTGCACGTGCAGCCCTAAAAAAAACAAAAGAAAGAAAGAGAAGAAAACTGAGGCACAGATTGGAGAAGCCCCTGTCTAAGGTCCCACAGCTGATGAGGAGTAGAGCCAGGCTACAAACTCAGGCAGCCTAGCTCCAAAGTGTTTATAATAAACTATTTAAGCCTAACAAAATATAATTTTCAAACATCAAAGCCCTGTAATGGCATTGCCCCCCATGTTCTAAGCACTCTGGAAAGACTAACTCCTTTTACAGGTGGCTGTGTTCTTTGGTCTGGTTTAATTCTGTTTTCAGAGATACCACAAATGCAGAACAAAGAGATGAATTTGCTGTGCATAAGGTTTGAGTTGCTGATTGCTTAGTAAGTTTATATTCAGAAGCTGGTACGTCTTTGCCTAAATCACTTGGTGCCAAAGTAGAGCTGAACGTGTCAGGGTTTCTCTCTCACATACTTGGTGGTGGGCGTTAAGATGCCTGCAGGTAGATACATACGTGTGGCTGGCATCGGGGGGTGCTCCTTGTCTGGGAAGCTTCCCACCTGTGCCCGCTTGAGGCCTCCTCTCCAGCCACCTCTAACTAAATACGTGAGCTGGGCCGGTTAGAGCTGGGAGAGGGAGAGTTGAAGAAACAGAGAGAAACCAGTGTGGTGTGGTAGGCGTTTGAGCAAAAGGGTCGTGTGGGGTCTGAGTTGCAGTGGCCATGTTGGGCCACATGCAGGAGGGCAAAGAAGAGGAAGCTGGTAGGGAAAGAAAGGATGGGGCGGACACGCTGAGAAGCAAGGATGAGTTGTGCAGTTGAGGCACCTGCAAACTTTCCTTCAAGGCTGGCTTTCCCTTTCTCACTTCTAGCTCCTGCCCCAGGATTCCTTCCCTTGAAATCCCTGTGCCTTTACAGTCTGGCCCAACCTTTTGCTTATCCTGCTTTTGGCGGGCTTCTGTTCCTTGATAAACGTGTGTGTCTTTGTTCCACACTGAGTCTGGGCAGATCTTGAAAAACTGATGACATAGGCTGCAGAACCACCACGGCCATCATTGTCACTGTAGAAAACGGGGATGCCTGTCCAGACCTGAAGTCAGGCTGTGTGGGCTCTGCTTATCCCAAGTTACGAGAGTTATTCATGTGAGTCATCTAAGTTATTCCAAGTTCCCCCGCAAAACTTCGGGAGCCTTTTTGTAATGGCTTGGTTCTTAGAAATCTTAAACATCTGTTCTGCCAGAGACAGCTGCATAAGGACCAGCTAACCCCGTCCTGCCTTCTCCATACCCGCCTGGAGTCATGTGCTCCGGTGTGTGTGTGTGTGTGTGTGTGTGTGTGTGTGTGTGTGTGTGTGTGTGTGAAGAGGCGGTTTCCATCCCTCAGCTCCGCCCTCCGCGGTACTTGGGGGCCGTGAACAGACAAACTCCCTGGAGGATGAACCAGGGTGGGTTCAAAAGAGACCGTGTTTGGATATCTGTCCTGATTTCTTGTGGGATGAAGAGAAAAGATGCCTTGTGGTGATAGAGACCAGCTGAGGACAGGTGACGTCTGCTGCCTCCTATTCTTCCAGAACCTGGGAACACTGCTACTATTACAAGAATACAAGATCATGGATACACCTGGAAAATCTGTGCTTGGTGGCAGCAATAGGGAAACCCAAAGAGCAAAAAAAAAAAAGGAAATGGAACCATCTGGAAGCTGACATTTTTATTCTTGCATTCACATAGGTTGCTTAGAAGAGATGTCCAAGACCCTTTTCGTGAGCACACAGACACACGTGCATTCACACACACGCGTCCTGACCCTCGTCATCACTGTCATTCTCTCCAGAAGCACAGCACGCAGGGGTGCCTTTGTAGCAGGGATGGTTTGGGTTGATAGGAACTGATAAGTGCGAATGCTCTGACATTAGCACTGCGGTCCCAGGCCACGTCTGAGTGGGTCACCGTGTGAACACATCCCCTTCCTCAGAGAACAGTGGTCACATCTCTGCTAGTACCGAGTGTGTCACCGGTTTTAGGGCTTTTTGCTTTGCCTTGACAGCCCAAGATATTGCTGAAAAGTTTTTAGGTGTTTTGAGAGTCAAATCCTGCTTCTGAGGCCTTCAGGACAAGACCTTAAATGTTCCCCTGACCAAACCCTTATTGACCAAACCTCTTCCCCGGAGTTTTGTGAATCATGGGGGGAGATGGATGATTCTCTGCCTGCTTCCTCCTGGTTTAGACCTTACTACTCACTTCCCTGCAAACTTGCCAAATTAGTTCATCTCCATGGCTTCAGACAGCAGCCTCCCTGCAGACCACCCTTAAATTACACTTCAGGTGCAGTCACTCACCTGGGTTGCAGTCTCAGCGCTGCAAACCAGCCCCGCTTGCCTCCTGATCAACTGCCCTTAAATGTCCTACCTTCATCCGAAACCCTAAATCCAAGCTTGTTTGTTTCTCGGAGTTCCCGTCGTGACTCAGAGGTTAACGAGCCAGACTAGCATCCATGAGGACCCTGGCCTCACTCAGTGGGTTAAGGATCCGGCATTGCCATGAGCTGTGGTGTAGGTCACAGACAAGCCCCGGATCTGTTGTTGCTCTGGCTGTGGTGTAGGCCAGTGGCTACAGCTCTGATTCGACCCCTAGCCTGGGAATCTTCATATGCCGCAGGTGCGGCCCCAAGAAAGACAAAAAAAAAAAAAAAAAAAAAAAAAACTTGTTTGTTTCTTCAGCTTTGCCATCTAAGTCAGTGACATCACCATTATTCCAGTCCCTCAGGCAAGTAACACCCTAAGCTTCGTCCTGACTTTCGTGCTCTTTACCCATTTTTTACCAAGGCCTGCCTCAGCCTCCACACTCCCACTGGCCACAGCCTTGATGTCTGGATTTTGTGCCTTTTCAACCTATCTCTGTCTTCCAGCCTGAAAATCCTTTGTGACTCCATGCCATGGCTCAGTTTCCTTTACGAACCTGGAATGCCCATTTCCCTTCCTGAAAGCCCAGATTGAGCCTCTTCAGAAACTGCTCAGACACAGTAAATCCCGGCTGGCAATTTCATCTCTAAATATTTCCCACACTTCTAAACAATACACGTAAATTAGATCTTAACCATAGGAAGCATGACTACGTGGAAACAACTAATTCTTTGGTATATGTTTTAGTTACCAGTATAGCCACCTTCCTCACTAAATCATGAACTTGACCTTCTTCAAATTAGTGTGCTCAGGACCCCAAAGTGCCTTTTTCCTGTCCACGGGAGGATTCCAGAACTGTCTTAGAAACTGGGCATTACCTCCGAAGGTGCTCCCTGATTCCTTCAGGTGGGTTGGTTCTGTTACCCAGCTGGATAACAGTATTTTGAAGCAAAGCCATATACATCTATTTCTTCCTGCTTTCTTGACTGCTCAAGAAATACTGATCACTCAGTCTAAATGTCTTTTTTATATTTTGCCTTCATTAATGTAGGTATAAAATGTTTAATGATCCTTACGCATATCAAATTATGAATAATTAGAAGACAAAGTCTGGCTCATGAATCTCAGCCCTGTTTGTACATTAGAATCACTAAAAGGATTTAAAGAAGCAAATTAAAACACTGATGTCTACAGAGTTCCCTTCGTGGCATGGCAGAAACAAATCCAACTAGAATCCATGAGGATGCGAGTTTGATCCCTTGCCTCCCTCAGTGGGTCAGTGATCCAGCATTGCCATGAGCTGTGGTTTAAGTTGCAGATGCGGCTTGGATTCCTCGTTGCTGTGGCTGTGGTGTAGGCTGGCAGCTGTAGTTCCGATTTGACCCCTAGCCTGGGAACTTCCATATGCTGCAGGTGTAGCCCTAAAAAGCAAAAAGCAAAACAAAAAAACCCACTGGTGTCTAGGCCCCTCCCAAACCACTTAAATCAGGCTCTGGAATGCAGCCCATCACTCGTATTGTAAAAATCTCCCCACCAATTCTACTGGGCAGTCCAAATTGAGAATCCCAGAGCTGCTGCTGGCTTAGACCTTTAAAATTATGCTTTGGGGTCTTTTGGGATAAATAAAGCCAGATCACAGAATCTCTATCCCCTAAAGCCTAACCAAATGAACTACCAAAATAAGTACAACTCTAAAAAGTAAAAACCAGTAGAACCGGCATGAAGCAAAAGAAGCCCAACCTTGTCGTTGTGCCCTAAACTTTAAAAGATGATTGCCAAAGAAAAAAAACAGATATTCTGGCAAGAATGAGAAGAGTTGCTGGTCCTACCTCTGCTGGGGGAATTTGCAAAATCCAGAATTCACATTAAAATCTTAGATATTGGAAAGAAGACTGGAGTGTCATGTGGGCTGAGTGGGGCTGGTTGTGTGTGTGTGTGTGTGTGTGCACACGTGCGTGCATTTGCACGTGTTTGTGTAAGGGCAGGGGGTTTTGCTGGGGAGAGATGAGTGAAGCAACCAACGCATCCCTGAATTAAGAGAAAAACCCACATCCCAGGAGTTCCCTGGTGGTCTACTGGTTAAGGATTTGGCATTGTCACTGCTATGGCTCAGGTTTGACCCCTGGCCTGGGAACTTCCGCGTGCTATGGATGCGGCCAAAAAAGAAAAACCCCCATCCCAAGGGTCTCCTCCCCCATGATATAGTATATATGTCTCCTCCATTCAGAATTCCCCCTGGTGCAGGACTTAATCTAAGTATCAGATGGCAGAGCAGAGTCCCTTCCCTCCAACAAAAGGCTGTATGCACAGCTCTTCCTCCTCACCCGTGTGGACGCACACAGACAAGTAGGGCTTGGGTTTGGCTGGTATACACTGTACGGTTGTGCTGGTTATTAAAACATCAACCTGCGTCTATACCAGGAGGTAAATAACCACTATCTGAAGTGTCTCAGACTGCTTTGACTCCAAAGCAGAAACCTTTTTTTTTTGGTAATTTTTTTAATAAGTTCGAATGAAATTTTAAAGAAATATCTCTTGAGATAAATATTTAAAATTTAGTATTTTCTTCAGTTTAGTTTCTTATGTTCACTAAAAGCAGGGGTTTCCTGGTAGCCTAGTTGTTAAGGATCTGGCATTGTCACTGCTGTGGCTCAGATCATCGCTATGGCTCAAGTTTGATCCCTGGCCCGGGAACTTCTGTATGCTGCAGGCATGTCCAAAAGAATAAATATAAACAAACTACATGAATGCTTTATTAAAAAAATTAATGGGATTTGGAGTTCCCCTTGTGGCTGAGTAGGTTAAGAGTCTGACATAGTTTCCACGAGATGCTGGTTTGATCCCTGTCTAGCTCAGTGGGTTGAGGATTTGGTATTGCTGCAAGCTGCAATATAAGTCACAGATATGGCTGGGATCCGGTGCTGCTGTGGCTCTGGCGTAGGCCTGCTCCTATTCAGCCCCTAGCCTGGGAACTTCCATATGCCACAGGTGAGGCCCTAAAGAGAAAAAATAATAATGTGATTAGAAATAAATATGATAAATAAAAATAAGTATGCACCTATGTTTATAAAAATATCTTCTATTTTTTTATCTGTATCTGTGTAAAAACGTCAGGAATGATACATTTAACAAAAGTTAAGGTTAGTTATTTTTAAGTGGATATTGATTTAGTTTTACTTTTTTCTTTGTACTTTATTATATTACTTGACTTTTGCTTGATAACCATGCTATCCTTTTATTTTAAAAATGGGGAAAGGGGCCTGTTCTAGAAACAAGTTTAAAAAAAGCCTTGTAGGAGTTCCCGTTGTGGCTCAGTGGTTAACAAATCCGACTAGGAGCCATGAGGGTGCGGGTTCGATCCCTGGCCTTGCTCAGTGGGTTAAGGATCCAGCGTTGCCGTGAGCTGTGGTGTAGGTTGCAGATGCGGCTCGGATCCCGCGTTGCTGTGGCTGTGGCGAAGGCTGGCAGCTACGGCTCCAATTAGACCCCTAGCCTGAGAACTTCCATATGCCGCGGGTGTGGCCCTAGATAAGGCAAAAGGACAAAAAAAAAAAAGAAAAGAAAAAAGCCTTGTATAGTGTGGGTGGACCCCCTGGTATATGCTGCTCCTTATAATGACCTTTGCTTTATAACTCCTAGCCAGGGACTTT
Source organism: Catagonus wagneri (assembly GCA_004024745.2). Classification (NCBI taxonomy): domain Eukaryota; kingdom Metazoa; phylum Chordata; class Mammalia; order Artiodactyla; family Tayassuidae; genus Catagonus; species Catagonus wagneri. The sequence continues at coordinate 14,239,491 of PVHT020000105.1, read as the reverse complement.
ACATTTTTAACTTAATCTCAACACACTTTTTTTTTTTCTAGTTACTTTTCACTCATTAGCTACTATTCCTTTATCCACATATTACTCATCTAAGTGTCCTATCTTACACAATTTACGAGTTATATTCTTTGGGGCTAAGGGAGAAAAACAGAGCTGATACTGGCTTGCCCAGTGCATCTAAAACATGAAAAAATAGAAAAAGAAGCCATTTGGAGTGGCTGACAGTCATCATACAAGAGGAAGCCAAAAAGACTCAGCAACTTAGGAATTTTGCACATGAATTGGCCGCAGTCCATCAGAGGAGCTGAAAGGTTTCTTTCTTTGTGCTTCTGTGAGCTTGGAAATGAAATGTCAACCCTTTTTCTGCCCAAGTGAAGTTGCTGGGCAGTAGAGCTGTAGTTCAGTATTAGCTTAAGCTGCTCAGGCTTAGCTGCCAGGGATGGCGGATGCGAGAATGCAGGAGCCAATGTCTTCAGAAAGCGCTTGTTTTCAGGACCACCCCACATTGTGCTGGTGGAAACCTTTGTAAGCCCTGTGTTTTGCAGCAAGCGTGAGAACAACTCGGGACCCTGTCTTTGCACCACTATTTTATGAAATCCCAAACCCTTGACTTGATTAGTATAAAAAAGATCACCCTAGATTGTGGCACAGGAAAGCTCTGTTGTGGTCATAATCGCTGTCCCAAAAGGTTGTTCTCGGGGTCAAGTCAGGAATTGTGCATAATGTCAGCTCAAGGTAAGAGCTCGAAAAACAGTGGTGGTGATGATAATGGCTGTTATTATTTCCGTTTTAACGGGAAGTAAAACTTTAAAGGCATCATGCCTGGAGTTTTCCTGGCTGAAAAAGCCTTTTCTTATTTGGGCCACCCATCCCTACTCTCACAGAGGATTCTGTGCCGCCCCTAGGGCAGTGCCCTCCCTGCACTGAATGTCATGCCACCTTCAGAAAGGAGACCTTCACTGAATCCTGTTTCCACGGAGACTGCGGCATTTCCGCTTCCTTGCCTGAGCTCTAGAGCCAGCTGCGACGCCTCATAGCTGTATCCCACTTGGAGGATTCCAGGGGAGAGCGGACAGGGCGTTGGGGTGGACCTGATGCTTTCTACATCAGATAATACATGTTTCTGCCCTAATCTCCTCTCCCCTTGTTCTGGGACATACTTCTTCGAGTGACAGTGCCCTTGCTATTCTGAGTTCTGATTGAGCCACTAGTTGCAGTGCCCAGCCCTCTGACCACAGCAGTGGGCATGCAATCTGTCCTGAGACATCTCAGGACCGCATATTTGGACCCTGGGAGAGAGTATCCTTGTTGTGAATTGCATGTTTGTGTCCCCAGTCCCCCAGATTCCTGCTGAAACCCTAACACCCAGTGAGATGGTATTAGGAGGTGGGGTCTTTTAGAGGTAATTAGGTTAGATTAGGTTATGAGGGTGGGGCCCGAATGATAGGATCAACGCATTTGGAAAAGGAAAACCAGAAAGCCCATGTAAGGATGTAACCAGGAAGAGGACCCCCAAGAATCCAACCAATTCAATCCAGTCCAGTCCCCCTGATCTGAGACTTCCAACATCCAGAGCTGGGAGAAATAAATGTTTAAGCCACCAAGACTGTGGTATTTTGGAAGAGCAGACCAGCTAAGACAATCCCTTTTCTCTAGGGTCACCAACCTAAGCTGGCAGAAGAATGACTCATTGGCAGCCTGCCCCCCTCGCCCCGCCCGTGGCCACCTAGAGGTCTGCACAGGAGGGGCTGGGGGCAGCAGGGAGCTGGGAAATGGCACAGAGGGCCCACAGCAAGAGAGGATGTGGGTAGTTGCTGCTAAGTGCTGGGTGCTGGGTCAGACCCCGTCTGGGGCCTGTCCTCGCCCGTCTCTCCCAGTCATACACATCAACGCCTTCCCACTGGAGAGCTAGTTGGAATTAGGATTCTGTAACTTGGAACCGAAAGAAACCTGAGCAATTTTCAAATGTGTTCAAGACATTTGCTTTTGGCCAGATTATCATATTCTCTCTCAGTGCTTTCTGCCTCTGCATAATATACGGACATGATATTTTGTGGTTAATAGAAGAAAAATGAGCAACGTGCCTAAAGGAGAGAGCCAGCTGGGGGTCCAATTAAGCCATAACCGTTTGGCACCGCAGCAGCACTGGCACTGGCACACTGGGCTGCGTCTTGCTCTGTTAGCCTTTACCGCTTTCTTAAATGACAGCCAATGAATTTTCATGTACTACCCAGACCTGTGGGAAGAACTTTGTACAGAGGACCTCATTTAAGCCTTGGGATAACCAGGAAGCATACGCTGGTATTAACTCCATTTATATCGGAGGACACGGAGACTTAGAACTCTTGCTACCTCTACCCAAGGAGCGTGAGAGCGAGGGGTGGATCTGAGCCCGCGTCCTCACCACTAAGGGGTTGACTCCTGGGGTCAAATCCCAGCTCCGCCATGAGCCTGCAGGGCCCTGCGCAAGCCAGGTACCTTCCCTGAGTGGCGCTTTCTCCTCTGTCAACTGAGAGAATGAAATGACACTCCCTGCTCTTTAGGGCCTCACAAGGATTAATGGAGGCAGCATTTGAAAAGCATGTTGCCTTACTCGCCTGGACAGTCACGAGCTTGTGGGTGTTTTCATCACGGCCCACGTTCCGATCTCCTAAACACAGAAGTGGGAGCTCACACTTCATGCAAATCGTTCTGTACCCTTCTCCCTGGCTGTGAGGGTGGAAAGGGCATGGAACTAGAAGGGACAGATCTGGATTCTTATTCCACCCTTGTGACTTACACTCTGGGCACCTTGGGCAAATCATTTAACCTTTGTTCCCTTGTCTATAAGACTGAGATGGTACTGTCACAAGGAGTGTGTGCAATGAACATATTTATAGGCTAGAGCACCATGCCTGGCACGTGGTAAGTACTAGTTAGGTGGTGATGGTGGACTGGTTAAAGAGGTACCCGTTTGTGACAGGTCGTTAATTCCTTCTTGGCTCACTCCAGCTGCAGGTAGACACAAAGGAAATGGCATTATTAGGAAGGACATCTTTAGGCTGTTCATAAATGTCATCACTTAGATTACACTTAAGCTTTTTCTTTTAAGTTTCCTTTTTTTTTTTTTTTGGCTGCATCCTTGGCATGTGGAAGTTCCCAGGTTAGGGACTGAATCTGAGCCACAGCTGCGACCTGTACCATAGCTGCGGCAATGCCTGATCCATTGAACCTGCCCCTCTGCAGTGACCCAAGTGCTGCCGCTGGATCCTTAACCCACTGTGCCACAGTGGGAACTCCTAAGTTCCTTTTAATTATTTGATTTAATCTGTTAAATATTCAGGATTGGTGGGAGAGGAAGTTTCTATTAAAGTTATTTAAAATATCTTCTGTTTTAGAAAATGTTTAATCACACATCAAAACTGAGATATCTCTAATATAACCCCTTGCCAATCCCTGCATTATAAAACTGAATTCTATTGGCAGAGGTGTCTCCACAACCAGGCAAGAAGCAAAACACTGCAAACAAATGAGTACCTAAGGGGAGCTTCCGCTGTGGCGCAATGGGATTGGCGGAGTCTTGGGAGTCCTGGGACGTGGGTTTGATCCCTACCTGACACAGTGGGTTAAGGATCCAGTGTTGCTGCAGCTTGGGCTTAGGTTGAGACGGCAGCTTGGATGTGTTCCCTGGCGTGGTAAATGCCTTGCGGACACAGAAATAAATCTGATACACACCCTGCTTTCCAGGAATATTCAGTCTAAGAAAGGAGATAAGACATGTTCTTGAATACAAAACAGAATGTAATACAAGCTCTAGGCGAAGTATAAATAAAACGGTTTGGATCCCAGAGTGGAGAGTGTGTCCTTTTAGTTGAGGGCACAGCACAAATGCTCCCTAGAGGGGGTGGCAATGAAATGGGGGCATAAGGAGTGTTGTGCCAGACAGCACCCTTTGGGTTGCAAGTGACTGAAGACCTAACAAATGCTATCAACCAACTCAACCCCACTGACATTTGTAGAAGACTACATCCATTTACAAAATACAGGTTCTTTTCAAGTACCCACGGAACATTCACCAAACTAAACAATGTGCTAGACTGTAAGACGAATTTAAAAGCATTGATGTGAAGAAAGATTCTGGGAAGATGGGAATGGCAACAGTATAATTTTTCAGTCTCTAAATTTCCACATAAAGACAGACAGAAAACAAGATAGCAAAGTGAAAAATTCATGGACCTCATTTTCTAAAAAACTAGATACATTAGTTTACTAGGGCAACAGCAAATTACCACAAACAATTGGCTTAGCACACCAGAAATGCGCTTTTATTCTCTCAGTTCTGGAGGCTAGAAGCCCACAATTAAGGTGTTGGCAGGGTCCCGCTCCCTCTGCAGGCTCCAGGGAGGAATCCTTCTGTAGAAGAATCCCTCTTCGTAGCTTCGGGTGGTGGTCAGCAATCCTTGGTGTTCCTTGAGCTGTGGCAGCATGACTCCATTCTCTGCCTTTGTCTTGACGCGGCTGTCTTCTCCCTGTGCCTCCATCTCTCTCTCCTTGTAATAAGCCAGTCATTGGATTTAGGGTCCACCCTCAATCTGCATAATTTCATTCGAACTTGATTATATCCACAAAGACCCTATTTCCAGATTCACAGCTGCCAGGAAATAGGATTTAAACATATCTTTTGGGAGGGACACAATTCAACCTGTAACACTAAAAACAAAAGAAAAAATTAAAAAAAAAAACAAAAAACGCCAAACCTGTAACACTATGTGGTATTATACCTAAAAATATGATAATGAATGCCCCCCCCATGTCCCCCAACCAAAGATCAAGAGCAAGGTGAGGATATTTGATCTCACCATACCACTTCCGTTTGTTATTGAAGATGAGGTTCTAGCCAGTGCAGTAAGGCAAGAAAATGAATAAATAAAGGAGAAGAAATGAAAACAAAACAAAAACAAAACAAACAAAAAAACTACAATGAGGTATTATCTCACACTGGTCAGAATGGTTATCATCAGAAAGTCTACAAACAATAAATGCTGGAGAGGGTGTGGAGAAAAGGGAACCCTCCTACACTATTGGTGGCCATGAAAATTGGTACATTTCACTATAGAGAATAGTATGGAGGTTGTGTTTTCATTTTGTTTATGGTTTCCTTTTGCTGTGCAGAAGCTTTTGGGTTTGACTAGTTCCCATTTATTTTTTATTTTAATTTCCATTACTCTAGGAGACAGATCCAAAAAAATTATTACTGTGATTTATGTCAAAGTGTGTTCTGCCTATGTTTTCCTCTAGGAGTTTTATAGTATCCAGTCTTACATTTAGGTCTTTAATCCATTTTGAGTTTAGTTTTGTGTATAGTGCTGGAGAATACTCTAATTTCATTCTTTTACAAGTAGCTGTCCAGTTTTCCAAACACTGCTTATTGAAGAGGCTGTCTTTTCTCCATTGTACACTCTTGCCTCTTTTGTTATATTTATTCCTAGTACCTTATATTTTAGTGTTACCGCTGAAAAAAAATATTTTTAAAAATTACATTTTATATTTGTGTTGCTGGTGAACAGCAGTGGTGAATCAGCAGTTGCTGATTATTTCCAGTAACTTGTAGATTCTTTTGTATTTTTTTAACTTTCCAATCTTTATAGTTATTTCTTTTTCTTGTGCTATCACATTAGTGAAAAACTCCAGTACAATGTTGAATAGAAGTGTTAATATAACAAACCTTCATTGAGTTCCTGATCTGAAAGAGAATGCTTTTAGCATTTCAAATTATATATAATTTTTTCTGTATAATTTTGAAAATTGGTATGATTTTGGTAGCCACCATTACCCGGCTAAGGAAGTTGCTTTCTATTCTAGTTTGCTATGGATATTAATTATGAAACTAGGTTGAATAGTATCAAAAGTTTTTCTACATTTATTGAGATGATCATATGATTTTCTCCTTTAACCAGTTAATGCGATAAATATTATTAGAATTTTCTAATTTTAACCATCTCTGCATTCCTAAGATGAATCCAACTTGGTAATGATATATTTTTAATAGTATTTCTGGATTCAGGTGACTAACATTTTATTTAGGATTTTTATATCTATATTTAGAAGTGAGATTAGCCTTGAATTATTACTTTCTCATACTGCCCTTATCTGATTTAGCCATCAGAATTATTTTACTTCATAGAAGGAGGTGGGCAGTGTTCCCTCATTTTATATTCACTGGAACAGTTTGTTTAAGCAAACAGTGATCTGATCTTTGAAGTTCGAGTCTGACTAGTGAAATCTCCTGGGCTTAATGGACTGTTTCACTTTTTCTTTCTTTCTTCCTTCCTTTCCTTCGTTTTACAGAGGAATGTGGTTTTAAAACTCCCGGTTCAAGTTATAAATGTAACCCAAAATTATATTTCTGCTTGAGTGGTTTTATTAAGTTATATTTTTCTAAGAAACCATATATTTTGTGTATATTTTCAATTTACCGGTTATAAGTGTCAAGTACAGATGTGCAAAAGTAACCCTGAGAGCTTATTCTGGATAGACACTGTGGAATTCATCCTGAGCCCAGAGACCTGACAGGTGGAAACAGCGAAGGTACCTACTTTGCATAGCACAGGTAGACAGTTATTCTTAGAATTAGGTTACACTTCCACTATTTATAGTTTACATCCCATGTGTCACTCCTAATTATTTATTTGTGCCTCCTCTCCCCTCCCACACTCCCGTAGCTCTAGCTCAAGCACACTTAAGGTTTGCCAAAAGTTATGGAGTTCTCACTAGAGTCTAATTTTGCAGTATTTTCATCACCCCAAAAATAACACTTTGCCCATTAAGTAAGTGGTTGTTCCCCATTTATCCCTCCTCCAGCCCTGGGCAACAGGTAATTGCTATTTGTCTGTATGGATTTTCCTATTCTGGACCTTTCATATAAATGGAATTATACAACATGTGGTCTTTTATGATGTGTCTTTCACTTGCATGTTTTTGAGATTCATCCATATTTTAATATATATCAGTACTTCTCTCTGTTTTATTGATGAAAAGTGTTCTGTTGTAAGGCTGTTGTAAGGCATTATCTATTCATCAGTTGATGGATACTTAAATTTTTTCCATTTTTTGGCTGTTATGAATAATGCTGCTTTGAATATGTGGGCACCAGTATTTGTGTGGACACACATTTTCATTTCTCTTGGATATATATCTAGGAGCAGAATTGCTTGGTCATATGGTAACTATAGCTCTATATTTAACATTTGGAGGAACTGCCAAACAATTTTTCTAAAGTGGTTGCAACAGGAGTTCCCATTGAGACACAGCGGAAACGAATCCAACTAGGAACCATGAGGTTGCAGTTTTGATCCCTGACCTCACTCAGTGGGTTAAGGATCTGGCATTGCCGTGAGCTGTGGTGTAGGTCACAGACGTGGCTCCGATCTGGCATTTCTGTGGCTGTGGCATAGGCAGGCAGCTATGGCTCTGATTGGAACCGTAGCCTGGGAACTTCCATATGCCGCGGGTGTGGCCCTAAAAAAAAGCAAAAAAAAAATGGTTGTAACATTCTATAACCTACCAGCCATGTATGAGGGTTCCGATTTCTCCACATCTTCACCAACACTTATTGTTATTTTTTATTGCTATAGCCATCTTAGTGAGTGTGAGTGGTATCTCATCATTTTTTATTTGCATTTCCCTATTGACTAATGATAATGAGCATCTTTCCATACACTTATTGGCTATTTGTATATCTTCACTGGAGACATGTCTATTCAAATCATTTGCCCAATTTTAAGCACATCATTTATTTTCATATTATTGAGTTGTTAAGTGTTCTTTATACATTCTGGGTACAAATCCCTTTTCTGATACATGACTTTCAAATGTTTTCTTGTGGTCTATGGGTTGTTTTTTCACTTTTTTGGTGTTATCATTTGAAACAAATTAGTGAAATTTGTCCATTTTACTATATCATTCTATAAATTATGCTGTTACTTGGTTCATAGAACATTCTTTAATATTGACCAAGTCCAGTTTGTCAAAATTTTTATTTTATTGCTTATGCTTCTGGTATTGTACCTAAGAAGTCATAGTCTAAGATCATGAAGATTTACTGTATGCTTTCTTCTAGAATTTTATATTTTTAGCTCTATGATCCATTTTGAGTTTATTTATATATATAATGTAAGCTAGAGGTCCAGTTTCATCCTTTTGCATGTGGCTGTCTAGTTCTCCCAGCACCATTTGTGGAAAAAACTGTTCTTTCCCCATTGAGTTTTCTTGGCATTTTGTCAAAAATGGATTGATCATTGATTTGTGGTGCAGTGGGTTAAGAACTTGGTGTTGTCACTGCAGCAGCTTAGGTTGCCACTGAGGTACAATTGGATCCCTGGCCCAGGAACTTCCACATGTTGCAGGCATGGCCAAAAAAGAAAATTGGTTGACCACTAATACAACAGTTTATTAATGCCATACTATCTAGATTCCATAGCCTTTTTTTTTTTTTTGCATTATAGCTGGTTTACAGATTTCT